>QEPC01008752.1:5588818-5599719 GCA_003113815.1 Sphenodon punctatus | reverse complement strand
TCTGAAGACACCCATAGATCCGTGATCTGGGCCCGTACACCCCCATCCTGGGCACAACCCTGCCCCCAGCTCCTGTCCAGCCATGGAGCTGATTCTACTGCTTTCCAGTGTGGTCCGTGGCAGGGACAAGGTTCCCGCCGCCCCTTCCCTAAATTGCTGCAGGCGACTGTACCACCAAGTAACTATCCCTGAATGGTTTCCATGGGAACATGGCCCCCTTGTTCCTACAGGTTCCTCCTGGTGACTCGGATGAGCAGTTCGTTGTGGCCAAAGGAACGGCTGAGCTGCCCCGGGCTAGGGGATTGATTCACACCGGGGCCCACGCGTGGAGCGACAGGGGAGCGTTGGGCCTGTTTTCACCCGTGTTCGACTTTCTAGTGGCTTCTTTTCCGCAACGCCCCTGCCCCGCCCATGCCCTGTGAGCGAGTGAGGCCTTGTCCCGCTGCAACCTCCCCTTCCGCCTCTGCCTTGTCCGGGCCCGCTCTCCCTTTACCGCCCCCTCCGCTTCTTAAAAACTACCTTGAAATGGAGTTCTCATGGATTTGAGTTACGGTGCGTTTATTGCGTCTGGGTTGGTTTGTTTACTAATGCCGTGAAGCGCTCCGAGCACCATTGGGTGGAAAGGCACTAAAATTGATTTTATTGTATGATTACGAGAGACAAGTTGTCCCAGACGGGGGTCCGGTGACTTCTGTGCGGCTCCGGTCACAGCCATTTTGGTAGAATTTTGCACTTGGCTAAATTGCCGTAGAGGCTGCTGTTATTGGCAGCCATGACTGCCTGTCATGGGGAGGGGGGGGGCGAGGCACTGGCCACAGCGTGGGGGTGTGTGTGGAACCTGCCAGCTGCACGGCACTCCCTGACCCCCCTCCATGGCACTCCCTGACCCCCCTCCATGGCACTCCCTGACCCCCTTCCCCCACTGGCCCAGGCCGCAGAGATGTCTGCGTTCCTGCCCCCAGAGCTGACCTGGCGGGGGTACCAGAATTTGCCTCTGGCAGCTCAGAATTACAGCCTGAGCAGGGGCCACTGTGAGCAAGCAAGGATCCATAGTCAGTGTGTTTTCCCCATTGCTGCCATTGTGAAAAACACAGCGACCAACCCGGGTCCCTGCCAATCGGGCGTTAGCACTGTCAGGAGCTGGTATATATTGCTCGGCACTGGAGCCCTGGGCCCCAGCTGCTGAAGAGAAGCAGCCCCCAGTCCCCCAGGGGGGAGAGAAATGCCTCTGCTGATAGGCCCTTGTGGTATTTTAGTTAGGGTTTTTTTTTAAAAAATAAATAAATATATGTGATCCATTTTAATTTGATGGAACGGCATGCTGGGAAATTCATTTGCATACAAATGTTGCATCGTTTAAATTGTAGGATTTAGTTTGTTGGCATAATTTATTCTGCTTGCGGAATCTGGATTTCCTGGTTGCAGAATTGAATGGAGATGATATGGTGGAGAGATTCATTTACCCAACAGCCCCAGGTCACCATTTATTGAGAGCCAAGCAATGACCCTCAGCCGATGAGCATTCATTATAAAGAGCTGGAACAAAGTACTGATCAAAGTGGCTTTGGTAGCTGTCTGACACGTGGCCTGTGCTGGATCCCTTCAATGCCTCTGGAGCTTGTCGGCCTCTGTCCTGTGCTTGGTAAGATGGCTGGGTGTGGACAGGTGGAGGTGGAAAGAGCTGTTGCAACAGACTGTGCCTTTCTGAGTCAGAGAGCATGGGTGTGTCCGGTGTGCTGTGGAAAGGGTGGAACCAGAGAGCAGAAATGTCACCCAGTTTCTCTACGCATGAGGCCAGGGGCGTAGCTATGGAGAGAGGGGCTCAGTTGAACCTGGGCATTGTCCTCTAGGAAGGCTCTCTGCAAGTGGCCCTGAGCACCGCTGGGAAATTTTCAGTGAACAGAGGAGAGCGAGGCCGACGCTCTGCCCCCACCCACTCTGAAAATTTCCTAGCGATGCTCAAACCACTTGCAAAGGCTCCCGCTAAGAATGAAGTGTTCAGAGTGGGCAGAGGCACTCTGCCCCCACCCACGCTGAAAATTTCCTAGCGATGCTCAGGCCACAAGTGTTCAGAGTGGGCAGAGGTGGAGTGCTGGCTCCGCCCACCCTTAACATTTCCTTTCTGGGTTGGGGGTTGCTGCCATGCCTGGGGGCTTCAGTGGGAGCCAGGGCGGCACCGCAACTTTTGTTGCAGGGGGTGACCAAGGCTGGCCGGGAGTCTTGCGAGGGCCACCCCGTAGGACAACTCTGCCCTCTTGCCCTTAGGGGGGCCCCATCATCAGGGCTGGCACAAAGATAGTTGCCGCCGTAGGTGGCCTGAAGTGGTCTCCGCTGCGAAGCTTGGTGGCAGCTGGAGGGGGGCAGGAGAGCCCCCCCCTTCAACTTGCCACCCTAGGTGTCCCTGCCCCCGCTCCAGCGTGGAGTTTAGCGGTGACGACAGCAGGATTCCCCTCAATCCTGCTGCCGCCGCCACTGACATCCATGCTGGCTCTGGGGAAGAGGTGCCTCTCTTCCCCCTCCTCCAGCGCTGAGCTTATAGCAGCAGCAGCAGCCGGATGGGGGCCAAGAGCAGGCAGTTGCTCTCCCTGGACAATGCTCTTGCGATCCTGGTCTGAACGTCCTGCCCAGGGGTAACTCGGCAGTTGCTGTGGAGCAAATAATTCTGCTCGTCCGAGTTACCAGGAACTTGCAGGAACAAGGGGCCGGGTTTACGCAGAAACCATCAAGGGCTACTCAGCGGTAAAGTACCCTGCAGCAATTTACTGTAGAGGAGAGGTTGGGGACCTTTCTTTCACCTCGCAGGCCACTTTGCAAGTGAGTACCCACTTCACGCTGGTTAAGAGTTTGAGACAGAACGCGGCCCTCGGAGCGTGTCCTAATGAGAACCAGCGCAGCGTAGCGGATAAGGTGCTGGGCATGGAGCTGCGAGACCAGGCTTTGAATCGTACCCCAGCCAATGAACTCCCTGGGTGGCCTTGGGCAAGTCACAACCTCTCAGCCTCAGTTCCCCTATCTGTAAAATGGGAATGTGTGTGTGTGTTTCTCTCTCTCTCCCTGTGTTCCCCTCATCCATGTCCATCTTAGATTGTAAACCCCACTGGACAGGGACCTGTCTCTGAGCATCTGTGACCGTAAAGCCCGGTGTAGGCCTGGTTGTGCTATAGAAATGCTCAGTAGTCATAGTACTAATGGCCCTTGGAGGGGGGGAAAGATTCCCCCTCCCTGCCCTAGGGTAACGGGCACTCATGGCGAGGCGCCACGTATAGATGGGGGCTAGTCTTAGATACGCTCTTCCTACCCCCCCCAGAGTATCCTCAAGAATGATGTGAGCAATTTCAGAGTGGTGGAGGCAGCAGCTTGCACCTTCCAAGGCCTGTCATCACGCTGCCTCTAGCGTTGCCATAGATGCACATTTTTTTCCAGGACACGTATGAAAAATACATGTTGCACGGCCCAGCATTGGCGTCTTAGGCATGTCCTGGAAAAATGTGCATCTCTGGCGACCCTAGCTGCCTGGAGCTGGGGGTCGGGGCATTGAAATGGTCCTGCCCCGAGTTTCCCTGGGGCAGCGAGACTGTCCTGCCCTCAAGCAGCACATGTGTCAATTTCAACCCGTGTCGCCTGGAGGAGATGGCAAAGTCTGGCCCTTTTGGCTCTATTAGCTCCTGGGCGTTGGCCTCTCTCCACGCACACAGCCCCTGAGAGCAAGGTTGGGGGCCATGAAAAATACGACTCTCTGGCCTTTATCCTGCGAAACCAACCCCCAATCTGCATGAGGGCCTGAGTGGGATCCTGGTTGCTGCTGGTGCTCCTGCTGCTGCTGCTGCTGCTGGCTCCATGACTGACCCCTCAGCGGCCCTGACGTGACGTCTCCCCTTGGGCATCTGTGTCGACTGCAGGAGGAGCAGCGCAGAGCAAGAAGTTTGCTGAAGAAGGTGCCATGTGGGTGAGCGCTCGTTGGTACTATGTGGGGAGGAGTGTGGTCGACTGGCTAGAGCAGCAGGCAGGGAACCAGGACTCCTGGGTTCTCCTGCTTTGGTCGGGGAGCGGTTTCTTCCTAGTGGCTTCGTTTTCCACATCTGTATCACAGAGGGAATGCGGAGTTGTTGCGGAGAGGCAGACAGCTAGGGTGGCCGTAGATGCACATTTTTCCAGGACACTTATGAAAAATACATCTTGCAGGGCCTGCGTTGGTGCCTAAGTGCATTTGCCTTATTTTTCATGAGTGTCCTTTAAAAATGTGCATCTATGGCCGCCCTACTGACTGGTCACGCGTGCAAGGGAGACTATAAAATCCTTTTTTTGGATGTTTTCATAAACTGGGCACGCCTCTGTCTGCAATGCTCTATGAGGGTAGACGGCGTCTGCGCTGGAGCAGGGGGGCTGAACTACATGACCCCTGCAATTCCACATCGGCCTCAGCACCCTGCAGCCTCTGCAGAATTGTCCCCTTGCCGGGGGCATACCTGCTGGTGGGGCGAGTGAGGGGACTGCCCCAGAACCTAGGGATTCAAGGGACCTAACTGGGCCAGGCTTTGCTGGCGTGGGGCCAGCGGTTGGCGAGACTGGGGCGCTGGAGGCAGGGCTTACCTTAGCAGCGGACGGGGTCTGTCAGGCCCCAAGGAGTGCTCCATGGGTAGGTGAGGCAAGGCCCGTCCGGGGGGAAAGTGCTCAGTCAGGGTGCTTTCCTGAGCCTGCCCCACGTCAGCCTGCCACGATGACCCCTACCTGACACCGCCCTCCCTGCCCCGGTGACCCCAGTTCCCCTGTACTCGGCAAACCCTGGTCCTCACTTCCCTTACGCCCCAGCCTGGCAGCTCCTACACCTTGCCTCTCCCCTCTGCCTCCCCCATCACCTCACCTCTCCCCGCTGCTCTGGTGCCCCCCATACCCTGTCACCCCCAGCTATACCTCTCCTACCCCCATCCTTGCCCCTTGTCTCCCACCCAAGATCTTCTTGCCCCCCCCCCCCCCCCCTAGAGTGGCTACCAATGTATATTTTTTCAGGCCACTTATGAAAAATGCATGTTGCAGGGCCTGCATTGACACCAATGCAGGGCCCTGCAACATGTATTTTCCATAAGCATTCTTTTAAAATGTGCCTAGGTGGCAACCCTCCCCTCTGCCCCCAATCCCAGTTGGTATAGGGCCCAGTCCCCGGGGCCTTAGTTACGGCATCGCCCTTTGCCCCAAGGCCAACGTTTCCAGAGGGCCCTTCTCGAGCCAGCAACGGGCACCTGGAGGCGCCCCGTTCTGACCCTCCTGCCTCTCCGTCCTGGGGCTGAGTCCCGTATGGATTTTAAGCCAAGGACCATATGCTTCCCGCGTCCCTGCTGGGTGACAGGTTGCCCAGGGCTAAGCAGCGTTTTGAGCCCAGCTCCTTAGCCTGCTGCGAGTGTGGGCATTAGGGAAGCCTCTCAGGCAGTAATCTGTGCAAAATGAGTATTAGAATCATTCTCTGTGTTTTCTATCCAGAAATCAGCTGAATCAAATCGCCCTTCTCGCCAGCAAGGCCAGGGGGCTTAGCGCACTGAGAGCCGGGGAAAGCTCCTTTAAGACAATAAGCAAGGATGGGCCCCAGCGTGTCGGCCAGCCCTTAATAAATAATCGAGGGGCAGGGGTGAGAGGGGCAGGGTGACCCACACCAGGTGTGTGGGGGGGAGGGGGATAGCTGGGGTTATTTCAGCTAGATTATTCCTCCCCTGGGCCACCGGGGGGCAGTAGGGAGCAGGCCACGGGGAGCTTGCCCAACAAATGGTCATGAAGGGCATATTGGATTGGAAGGGGGGGCTGTGAGTTGTGGGGTCTGTGGGGCCCATGTCTGGCGCAGGCCTGGCAGCTTCGGTACTCGTCGTGTCTGGCCGTGGGAGGGGACTGGGGGCGAGTCGACTGAAGTCACGGCGACCGGGAGACCTTGGGACTGTGGTCTCCTCATCGTCGATGTGGCCCAGCCTCCCGTAGCCACTTAGCTTCTCGGTTTTGGGAGGCTCCGGACTCGGGGCTGGCCTTTAATCGAGACTAATAGGGGCCGTGGCCTGGGCGCTGCCATCAGAGGGGCCCCTTCAGGGAGGGGGGGGGCCATAGATGCAAATGTTTCCAGGACACTTATGAAAAATACATGTTGCAGGGCCTGCATTGGCACCTTAGGCCCTGCAACATGTATTTTTCAGAAGCGTCCTCTTTTAAAGGGGAGGTACGGCCACCCTAGCCAGGGCACCCCTGGGAAGCTAGCGAATCAGGGGGAGAGGCAGACAGCTAGGGTGGCCGTAGATGCAAATGTTTCCAGGACACTTATGAAAAATACATGTTGCAGGGCCTGCATTGGCACCTTAGGCCCTGCAACATGTATTTTTCAGAAGCGTCCTCTTTTAAAGGGGAGGTACGGCCACCTTAGCCAGGGCACCCCTGGGAAGCTAGCGAATCAGGGCTTCTGAGGACGCGGCGGCGTCAGTAAGAGAGCAGGCCATTGGGGCATTCCTGACGTGGCCCCGCCCCTATGGAATGCCGCGATGGCCCAGCGTTCTGTAAGGGTGGGGTTATGTCGAGAGAGAGAGGCGTGACAGACCCTTTGGACCGCCCCCTTTCTCACATGGCCCCGTCCTCCGCAGAGCCCTTGTGATGTTACAACCCTCCATCAGGGGCGGGGTTACATCAGAAAGGGGCGTGGCGGACTCTTTGCCCCACCCCCCGTGATGTGATCCCGCTCCCTTTGGGAAGTGGCGACCTTACTCGCTGCTCGTTTAAACTCGCTGAAACCGGGATCAAACCAGCATTTGGGGTTTTGCTCCGTGTAGGGGGAGGTTTAAACCAGCATCGGGTTTTTTTGGGATAGTTTAAGATATTTAAACCAGTTCAAACCAAGAGTTAAAACCAGAGCGGTTGAAATGATTAAACCCTGACATCTAAATGAGGCGCTTACCCCCTTTTCCCTCCCCGCAGCCACTTTGAAAAATGGGTACAAGCTCCGCAGGCTGAAGAGGAGTTGGGGGTGGGGGTGTTTTTAAGGGGTCAGGAAGAGGAGGGTCCAAATCATCGCTCTATGCCATGAATCCATCCTTTATCCCTGAGTGCACACCCTCAGCTCCTCTGTCTCCCTCAGCTTGCTTTTTCGGGGCTTCAGAAGGGCAGGGACGGGGCCCAGGAGCTGGAAAGGGGCCAAGTAAAAACCAGTCACGAGTTGGATCCGGCCTTTGTTGGCACTTTCCATTCTAGTGGGGGAGAGGGTCAAGGCTATTCCCCCGAGCCCACGTTCTAGCTCAGGAGCAAGCAGGGGTGGGCAGAACTCACCTCGTGCGTCTTCCCTCGAGTTTTCGGTTTCAGAAAACGGTTCATTGTAGGGTTTTCATTGACGTTTTCGTTTTTGTTTTCAAAATTTTAATCCCTGCGCATGCGCCGATAAGTACCAGGACTATTGGCGCACGCGCCGCCTTTTGCAAAATGGCAGCGGCACTAAGGGCAGCCGGTCTGCACGTGCACGGCGGTCATAGGCGCGGGCCCTTTTTCCAAAATGGCGGTGACGCTGCCGGTGCCTTTTGGGGAAAGGGCCGCACATGCGCAGGATGGCCACAGTAACCATTTTGTGCCTGCACAGTTCCTTCTATTTCTTCCTTTCTTAAAACAAAAATGAATGAAAAGCAAACGTCTCTTCTTGGCTTATTCAGTCGGTTTCGGCGATTTAGTTACTAAAACGAATGAGGCGTCATTTGTTTTAGTATCTAAAAATACAACCCCCCAGCCCCGAAACAACTTGTAGGAGCAAGGACTGCAGGGAGCTGGAGACAGAAGCGAAAGGGGCAGGAGATCCAGTGCCTCGAGTCCTTGTCAGGCCGCGAGTGGGCGGGAGCAGGTTGTCTCTTTGCCCCGGGAGCCCCACTCTGCATTGGCTATGGGGCTCTCCTTCCACCCACCCCCCATACCTCTGTACCCCCCTTGCCCAACTAGCCTCTCCCTGTCTTTTTTATTCATTCTTTTCAATTTGCACAAGTTTAAAACATTCCATTTGCATCACGTTGACACAAAACCCACTGCGTGTACATGTATGCAAATCAGCACGTCTCTAGGAGAGGTGACAACCAGCGATAACATGTGGACGGGCCCTAGTGAGTGGCTCCTAGGGGAAGACCCTACAGCGAGTGGAGCACGGAAAATGCTCTTGTCTAAGCAGTGCTTACGTGGCTCTGCGCTACAAGAAGGATTAAGGTTGCCACCTCTCCTGGCTTCATCCAGAGAATCTGAGGCTCTGCGGAAAACGGGTCAGCCAGGGGCACATGTTTTGGCTAACCCAGAGAACTAGGACTTTTAGGGGCAGCAGGGGGTGGGCCATAGGGGCTTTCTCCGCCCTCTCTCCGATGTGACTCCGCCCCTGCGGAGTGCGGTGATGTCACAACGTTCTGTAAACATGTGCAACCCCCCCTTCGGCCTCTAACATCACCCCACCCCTTCTGAGTGCCTTTCTGGAGGCAGATGCCAGGCCTAGGAAGAGTATTAAATACAAGGGGGGGAGGGGGGGGTGCGGTTGCGAGGCATTTTGCCTGCAGTGGGCGCTGTCTGGAGGGATTTAATTCAGAGGCCGGTGCGGCACAAGCCCCGTTGCTCAAGAACAAAAGCCAAAGATGAGTAAAACGGCGAAGATGCCACGAATTGAGAGAGAAAACCAAATCTATTAGTGCAAAAAAATAATACTAAATAATGAACATTTCTCTATTACAGTACAATATACGGACAGAAACGTACAGTCGATTTTGAGTTTTTAGTCAACAACCAATCCTGTACGAGCGTCGAAGAGAATCGAAGGTAGAGTTTGAAATTTGCTCTCCTTAGGAAAACAGGAAAGAAAGGAAAACCTGGGGGGGGGCAGGGACGGCTTTCCCCCTATGGATTCCGTGGCCCGAACATCTATCAAAAAATGAAATACTCCGCTCTACCTGCAAACGCCTGCCCCTCCCTTCCTGATCCCGCTCCCCTCTGGGCTTTAGAAACAGCCCTGGCTGCCTGCACCTATTTGAATTAAAATAGGGGTTGGGTGGGGTGAGGGGGACACCCACAAAAGCCAAAAAAAACCATGAGGAATCCCTTGGCTGAGCTGAAATTTGAGGTCCTGTGTTTACAGCAGGGATATGGAACTTTTGCAAATGCATGCACGCTCCGAGGGACACTGAGAAGTGTTGGGGTGCGCTCAGGAAGAGGAGGGTCTCGAGACCATGGGTCTGTCCCCATTCCTTGGGCCCGTGCCCTCATCTCTGCTCCTTTCCCCCGAACTTGGTTTTCAGTGCTTGGGGGGTGGGGGCAGGAACTGAATCCAGGGGGTAGCTCTAGGAACTGGGAAAGAGACAAATAAAAACCAATTAGCCATTGGGGCCAAGGTTCCCGACTCCTGGTTTAGAGGGTCCACCAGCAGTGATGGGAGCTGAGGACAAAATGATTCCAAGGGCTGGTAGCAACAAGGGTGGAGCAATCCTAGGAAGCGCTGGGGCAGCTGCCCCACGGTGCAGCTGCGTCCCCTGCCATCGTGAGAAGCAGGGGACCCCGTTCCGTCTTCTGCACTGGGGCTCGTTCCAACGAGCCCCGGAATGAGCAGCTAAATTGCTGCTCGTGAGCAGATTTCGTTATGTCGAGCGCCAGCACCAAGATCTCGGTTCTCGGCGACAAACGTTTTTTAAAAATAAACAATGCGCATTTGCAAAATGGCCACCGCCCTTAACCCGAATGGTAACAATAGCCACCATCTTGGTTAAGGGCAACGGATTGTGCATGCCAATTGTTGCGGGTTTTTTTCTCGCCGAGAACTCGGTGAAAAAATTCCGGTGCGGCCATTTGTGGTTTGTGCGTGACCTTTTGCTCCCGCACAGTGATTGATTTATTTGATATCCCGGTGCTCGGTTTGTCCCGGGACAAACCGAGCACTGGGATTTTTGACGAGATACCGAGTCATCTCAATCTCTCGTTTCAGCCCTAGTTCGACGCTCGCAAGTAACAACCCTGTTCTCTGTCGGAAAGGGGTGGTGGTTTAGTTCTACACGGAAGCCAAAGGAGGAAACAATCCGTTCTGGAAGATGGGGAGACATCTACGTTGATGCCGCTTGCTAGGAAGATGCATCCTTTTTTATACTGCATCATAAACCAAAAAGGCTGGGCTCTTTCAGGAAGCAGGAGGGCCTGCATTGGGAGCAAGCCCATTCCAAACCAGTGTCACCTCATCATGCCCTGAGAAAACTCCCTTCCTCAGAGTAACGGCGCGTACGTGAGTCATTGTGGGGCAGGGGGGGTGGGATAAACTGAAACGAACGGTAAAGCAGCTTTTACTTTGCGAAGAAAATCGCTCGTATTCACCAAGACCTCGATGCCGCACTTAATGCAGTGGAGGAGGTAGAGGTGGTAGAAGCCCCAGCTTGTCCAGTTTTATGGGATCACTTTCAGTCGGTTGATGCCCGTGGTGCTTGGGGCTGTTCGAGCCACCTCTTGTGAATTAGATCCGTGCCCGTCCTGGCTGGTTAAGAGCTGCCGGGAGACACCGGGGTCGGTGCTGGACAGGGTGGTCAACGCCTCCCTGTGGGAGGACAGAGTGCCGGGCTGTCTCAAGGAGGCGGCGGTGCGGCCTCTGCTCAAGAAACCATCGCTTGACGCTGATTCCCCGGCCAGCTATCGGCCTGTCTCTAACCTTCCCTTTTGAGGGAAGGTTATTGAACGGGTCATGGCTCAGCAGCTCCAGGAGCATCTTGACCGTGTCGGTTATCTTGATCCTTCGCAGTCTGGCTTTTGTCCGGGTCATGGAACTGAGACAGCACTTGTGGCCTTGGTGGATGATCTCCTCCGGGAAAAGGCCCGGGGTCGTTCAACCCTATTGGTCCTATTAGATCTGTCGGCAGCATTTTATACCGTTGACCACGAGATGCTGGTGACGC
>QEPC01008752.1:5524265-5549566 GCA_003113815.1 Sphenodon punctatus | reverse complement strand
TAATAATAATAATAATAATAATAATAACATGGAAAAAGGACCTCCTTTTGTACGATTGACCTGTGAAACTTACTACACCATGGAATGTTGTGAAGGCCAATATATATCAGTGAGCATTTACATAGCACCAAGCAATGATCTGGTGCTTTACATTCAACAATTATAGACAAGTCCCTGCCCCAGTGGCCTTACGATTTAGAGACAAAGGAGGGAAGAAGAAGGGGAGTCTAACTGGGTTCAAAAAAAAAAAAAGGAATTAGATGAACTCATGAAAAATAAACTCATCCGTGGCTATGAAACCGGCGTTCCAGGTGGATACAAACCTCAACACACAGAATGGCCCAAAACATCTGGGAATGCCTGGCTGGCAGGATGGATGGATGGGTCAATTCACAAATTGTCCTGTGGCTTCTTTTACAGCAGAGGTGTAAAGGAGCTCACCGCTGGTGTTTTTTATTTGGCCCCTTTCAAATTCCTGGATCTGGGCTGCGGATCCACTACCCTCAGCCACTGAACGAGTGGGCTCGGGGGGGAAGGGAGCGGAGAGGAGGGTCTAAGCTTAAGGATATGGGATGGCTCCATGGCTGGCCTTACTACAAGGCAACTGCCACAGGCCCTGCTCATTTCTCTAGTTCCACCCCCCTGTAACGGCTCCCATTTTCTCTAGGGCAGGGCCCCAAACACGACTACCTCTCGAGCCCTGCAGAGGGCATTCCTGAGGGGTGGAGGTAGAGCCATGGAAGGACCCGCATTTTACCTTTGCTCTGGGCCCTGCAAATTCTAAGGCTGGCCCCGTATAGCTCCATGATGTGGACCCTTCCTTCCCCCAAGCTGAGCATGCTTTAAGTGCTCCTGGCCAGCTGCTACCAGGGCTCGCAGAACTTGTACTTAATTTTCAACCCAGCCCGCAGGAGGGAAAAGATTCCCCGCCCCTTTCCTCTTTGGTGGTCACGGCTAGAATCCTAGACTGGATGGGCTATTGATAGGGGCAGCGCATTCTGGATTCGACAGAAGACCCTTTCCAGCTTCCGTATTCAAAACATCAACACCAGGGCTGTGCATCTGGGTTCCAAGCAAATCCAAAATTTCTTGGGAAACGTAGTATCCGAGATCTCAAGCTGAACCCCAGAAACCACAACATCTATCCAGCTCGGAGCTGAACTGCTCTCCGAACGTCCACTTAGCCGCCTGCTTAGAGGCCCGTCAAACAGGCAGAGTCTTAGTATGTCTGCACCAAAATAACCCATACGCAGGGATCCACGTTCGCTAGGGCTGCTTTTACACATGACAAAAGTGGGTTCTTATACGTTTTTGAGATAATACCGGGTGTTCTCAATGCTGGAGTTTTGTCGTGTGTGCAGCGAGATCTCGCAGCCTTGCAAGACCCACCAGCACGATTTCACTGCGTAAAAGGGGACTAGGGCATTCACACATGACAAAACTCCAGGATTTATAACACCCGGTATTATCTGGTGCGCTTATAAGAACCCATTTTTGTCATGTGTAAAAGCGGCCCAAGTTTCCCACACTGGCAGCACTGGGGGGGGTGGGGGGGGGGGAGGAGGAGGAAGCAGCAAACACGGGGCAAAGACACAAACACAAACTAATTTAGTATACGAAACACAAATGTATTTAGTATACATGTATTTATGTATACTAAATACATACACGCATATACAGATACTCGACCCTGTGCATAGCCCTATCCACTGATCTAAGCCCACATTGCCTACGGCCTCCTAGCATCACTTTGTGCAGTGCCCCCCTTGAAAGGCCTGTCATCTTGTTCAGAAGAAAGTCTTCCTATTCACCCTGTGTTTGAACAGCAAGGCTCGTTTCAGTCCCCAAACAGCAGGCTGGGGAGGAGCAAGCTGCCTTTGTCTTATGGCATCCCTCACAATGCCCATCTCAAACTGCACACAAGAGACAGTGCGGAACAAGGCACTGCCTAGTGAGATGGGCCATCAGAAGCAGAAGAGAATTAGAGAGCAGAAACTGCGGGAGAGCTAGGTCTTTCCCAATACTTACCACAGGCCAATAGCAGGGGGGGTGAATCTTTGCGGAGGTTGCAGGGGGAGGGGGGAAAGATACAGGGATGGGAAGCAGGTCAAGCTGAAGGGATCAGCTACCAGGCACAGGCCCTGAACTTAGGAGAAATGAGAATAATCATGACCTACCCCACAACGCTGTGGTGAGGGGGAACTAGGGAAGGATTGTAAGGCACTCGGAATGCTGAAAGGGCTACAGAAGAAGTAATAATTAAAATACCCACAATGCCACATGAAATAAAATAAATAATGCCCACCTGCAAAATTGATTACCATTTTAAAAACTGCTGACAACTTACAATCTCGTCCCCCTCTTATATAGCACTTCCTGCCGTGGCACTCGGAGCACTTTACATACAGCAATTTAACTTTTAATACTACAGAAACAATTATCTTCTCTTTTTAAAAAAATGTTGAGAGGGAGAAAGACGTCTACAGTATCTCGGCAAGGCCATGCCAGCCCCAAAGAGTGGAGTATCATTTCATGAATTTATTCAAGGGCAGAATTTGACCCACTGCAAAAGTTACGTTCATGGGCTTTTAAGATACAAGGATTCAAGAGACTGGCAGGCCAGGCTTCAAGGTGCTCTGCCAATGCAGAGAAGGGTGCGCATAGCTTGGTGGGCAAAACAGGAACTGTGTAGAGATGTGGGGGTCAGTCCCTGGCTCCAATGTCAATTCAGGTTCCGCTCTTGACTCCAATGCAGATTCCCCAGGAGACTTAAGCAAATTGTTGGAATTGCTCTGTGCCTCAGTGCGTCCATTTGTAAAATGGGAAATTTCTCTACCTTCAGGAAAGTGAGAAAAATAAGTCAACGGAAGCTTGTGAGGAACTCAAATACTGCAGGAATGAAGGCTAATAAAGCACCAGCAATGTTTCTGGTGCTGAACCGTCATGATGAATAAAAACAGGACACTTGCACTACGGGGCTTACAATCTAGAATGGACAAGGGGAGGGAGGAAAGGAACACAGGGAGAGACATTTGTGAAGCTGAGCTTAGCTTAGTTACAGGAGTAGGCAGGGGATCCTGGAAGATAGGACAGTATAAGGAGAAGCATAAGTGAGCAAATGTATGGAGAGGAGGAGCTAGGGAAAACGAGTGGAAGACGCAGGCTTTTAGGAGGGATCTGAAGGTCAGGAGGGAGTTCCAGTTGTAAGGGGTATGGGAGGAGAGAAGATGGTTCAGGGAGCAGGAGACTGGGATGGGCGAGGATGGTGGCAGAGGCAACGTTAGATTCCCAGGTGGGAACATATCGGGAAATGAGAGAAAGATGGGCGGGGGGGCAAGGCCATGAAGAGCTTTGAAGGCGCGGACAAAAGTTTTGTCT
Organism: Sphenodon punctatus; assembly: GCA_003113815.1. NCBI lineage: Eukaryota > Metazoa > Chordata > Lepidosauria > Sphenodontia > Sphenodontidae > Sphenodon > Sphenodon punctatus. The sequence continues at coordinate 5,546,188 of QEPC01008752.1, read as the reverse complement.
GCATGGCCCCATTTTGAGACTTTAATATGTAATTCTGTAGCCCCAGGCAGCAATAAGGGAAATGCCAAAAGTTACAGAAGGTATCAATGGGTTTGTGGCCACAGTCCCAACCATTTTGGAACCTTTGCGGTTTAACATTGGCCCAATCTCAGACTTCTTTGGGATTGTAAAAAGAGAATTTGTTCGTCTGGTTTTGCATTAGCAGCAAGGGTTTAAACCCTGGTCAACAGGGCATGCGCATTTATTTATTTATTTCCCCTGTTCCTAAAAATTAAATTTAGAGACAGATTTTCCCCTGGATTACACGCTTTAGGGAGCTTTTCCCCTTTTTAAAGGGGAATTTGAAGCATTTAGACGCTTCGGATGCTAATCTTTCAGAGAGCCAGCCGGCATCACCCACGCAGCTGGGTTCTGTTGGCAAGCATGTCTGCCCGTCTTGACGACGGGTGGGGGAGGCTCGGAAAACAAGGACCGCGGTGCCTGCCGTGTCTTGGTAAGGGTTAACCACGCCGGCTGAGACAATCAGCAAGACCGTGTGGGAACGGCTGCAGGATCATGGGACTCTCCCAGGGCTGGCACCGAAAGTGGCACACTTTGCAACTTCGACACAACACGTCTTTTGTGTTGATCTGTGGTTCAAATTCAAAGCGGAGGAGAATGGGAAAAGGAGCAAGAGGAGCGCCTCTTCCACCAAACCCTTAACTAAGCACATCTCCTCGGCTACGCTGAGGGGCAGAGTGGATCGCTGCAGCAACTAGGAGAAAACTGCATCCATCCCTGCTGCTCACCCTTGCGGACTTGTGCTAAAGCTTTTCACAACTTCAGGCAAAAAAGAAAAGAAAGAAGAAAATATCTCTCTCTCACACGGTCTTCCCACATCAAGGCTGCGAGTCTTGGGAGGGGCACCACTTAGACGACCCTAGCCCCTTGCCCTTAAGGGGGCCCATAAATGAGACCCGAGCTCAGGCCCACCACAACTTTGCTACATCACTGTAAGCACAAGTCCACAGAGCATGATGGCGGTTCAGTGCCTCACACCAAGGGTCCAAACGTGGCCTACGGGTAGTCGTTATTTGCCCCTTTTCCAGTTTCGGGCTCTGGCCCTTGGATCCAATTCCTACTTCTAACCACTGAAAAACTAATCTCGGGGTAAGGGAGCAAAGCTGATGGCAAGCAGAAAGCTTTCTCCTCCGCTATCATAGCGTCTGCAAAGTCTCATCCTCCAGAGCCGTTGTTCCGAGTGGTGAACAGCCTGGTTAAGCTGGTCTATCTCCGTCGTGAATTAAGAGGCATCCATTCCCCGCCCGCTGCAACGTTTTTATTCACCACTTGGGTGCTGCTATTTTGACTGCAGAGTCTGAGTTTGGGGTTGTGGAAGTTCACCCTTGTCCCGTTTGTTTGGATCCGTTTCGGTTAGCGTCACTCACCGATGCGGAGGATGTGCTTGGAGCGATGCGGACGACCCGTTGTGAATTAGATCCTTGCCCGCTGTGGCTGGTTAAAGCCAGCTGGGAGACATCGGGGCCGCTGCTGGTTGGGGCTGTCAATGCCTCGGGAGGGTAGGCTGTCGGGCCTCCTTAAAACTCAGGTTGTTTGGCCCCTGCTCAAGAAGCCATCTTTGGAAGCTGACTCCCCTGTCAGCTACCACCCTCTCTCTATCATTCCCGTTTTAGGGATGGTTATGGAATGAGTGGTTGCCCAGAAGCTTCAGGCTCAACTCAATGCTATCAGTTTCCTAGACCCGTTTCAGTCAGGTTTTTGTCCAGGGTATAACACAGACACTGCACTTGTGGCCTTGGCTGGATGATCTTCACCTGGAGATTAACAAAGAGAACTGGGCCCTGTAGGTATTTCAGCCGTCTTCAATACAGATGATCGGGTTGTGTTGTTGACACAACCGCGGAACTTGTCCGGGGTGTGCAGGATTGCTCGAGTGGTTCCGTTCATTCATGTCAGGGAGGTCCCAGCGACTGCTGGAACCTTCCCTTCAGGGTTCCCTCACGTCTCCTCTCTTGTTCAATCTGTATCCAAGGCCGCTGGACAAGATCATAAATGCCGTCAGTCTGCGGAGGACGCCCAGCTCTATTTCTCTTTTTCATCCGACCCAGGCCCTACAGTCTCTGCGCTTACCCAATGCTTGGCTGCTGTTGGGGACTGGAGGAGGGCGAGCCAACTGATGGTTGGCTGACTTTCTGACTTGGAGGGGATTAGGACTCCTGACACTGAGGGGGTCTGGCCCCACCTGTTTTTCCAGGTTTACATCCTGGGAGTACTTCTGGACCCCTTGCTGCCCCTGGAACATCTGGATTTCTACCCCACCCAATCCCCAAAGGCTCAGGTAGGCTTACAGAAAAACACTGCTTTCATTACCTCAAGGCTAGATTGCTGCAAGGAGCTCTACGTGGGGCGGCCCTGGATGACTGTTTGGAAGCCCAGCTTCTTTCAGGGGTGGATCACCGCGAGCACATTACACCTGCGCTTTATAGGCTGCACTGGCTTCCTATACCTTTCCGGGCACAATTCAAGGTGCTGGTTTTGACCTTTAAAACCTTAAAAATGGCCTGGTGCCCACCTATTTGAAAGACCGTCTACCACGCGCCACTGAGACCCCTAGAGTTGACCCAGAGCAACTCTCTCACAGGTAACACCTGCCAATCTGGTTCATACGACAAGGGCCCACAGAGAGGCTCTCTCGGTTGCTGCGCCAGTATTGTGGCATTCCCTTCCCTCGGAGGTCCCTGTCAGAGCCCCGAGAATAAAAACGTTTTTATTAATTATTATTATAAGCATTTATACAGTGCCAGCAATGTACCTGGCACTTCACAGAGAACAAGATAGACATGGTTCCTGCCCAAGAGCTCACAAGCTAAAGACGACAGGGGGAGGGGAGACAGGGAAGGGGGAAACAGAAGGGAGACAAGGGATGCAACATTCACGAGGATGCGAGAGCTTAGGTACACATTCTTGGCTTGGTTTCAGTAAGTTGGGAGTTTGCAGATAACAGGTGGGGGATAAACCTGGGTAGGGATGATTAGCAGGAGTTAGGAAGGACAGAGCGGAAGAGGTGGGTTTTGAGGAGGGATTTGAAGGTAGAAAGGGAGGGGGCAAGGTGAATGTGGGCAGAGAGGGAGTTCCAGGCGTGCAGGGCAGCGAGGGAGAAGGGACGAAGGCGGTTGGGGGAGCAGGGGAGGCGTGGGAGGTGAGGGAGGGGATAGAAGAGGAGTGGAGTGTTCGAACAGGGGCTCGGAGGGAGATCAGGGCAGAGAGGTAAAGGGAAGCGAGGTTGTGAAGGGCTTTGTAGGTGAAGACGAGGAGCTTGTGCAGAATACGCTCAGGAAGAGGGAGCCAGTGGAGAGAGGAGACGAGAGGCTGCACGTGGTCAAAGCGACGGGCTAGGTGGATGATCCTGGCAGCAGAGTTTTGAACAGAGATGACGGAAGAAAGGTGAGAGCGGGGAAGGCCAGGGAGGAGGAGGTTACAATAGTCGAGGCGTGAGATAAAGAGGGCGTGGATGAGAGTTTTGGCAGAGGAGATGAACAGAAAAGGGCGAATCTTGGCAATGTTGTGGAGGGAAAAGCGGCAGGATTTGGCCAGAGTCAATGTAGGGTTTTAAGGTGAGGTGCGAGTCGAAGACAAAGCCCAAGCTGTGAGCTTGGGGGACAGGGAGGATGAAGACTCCGTCAATGGCAATTGACAGGGAAGAGGGAGAGGAAGGATTGGGAGGGAAGATCAGTTCAGTTTTCACTATGTTCAGTTTGAGTTGGCGTTGAGACATCCAGGCGGAGATATCAGAGAGAGAGTTGGTGAGACGAGTTTGAACAGAGGGGGAGAGGGAAGGAGTGGAGAGAGAGAGCTGAGTGTCATCAGCGTATAGGTGGGATTGGAAACCGTGGGAGGCAATGAGTTTGCCTAGGGACTGGGTGTAGATAGAGAAGAGGAGAGGGCCAAGGACGGAGCCTTGGGGAACCCCGACCGAGAGCGTTTGGCAAGCGAGCAATAGGTTGGGGCGGGTGGATTCTGTGGTGAGGGCAGGGTTGTTGTTTTTTTTAAAAGGGATTTTATTGTATGTTGTGCCTTTTATTACTGTAAGCTGCTCTGAGTCTTAGCAGGAGGGCGAGGTAGAAATTTAAATAATTTTCAAAATGGCCCATGGAAGGGAAAAGGCTCCCCACCCCTGGGCTAGATAAGAGCATCGCCTCCAGGCCCTTTGCAGCGAGCATGCCCATGCAGAGCGCTGTCTCCTTCCTGTCGCTGCTGCCCATGCATTTGGGGGGGGGGGAGCTCAGTGCCACCATGTGCCTCCTGTTTGGGCCAGAATGGTCTGATTACAGGGGATACAGGAGCAGAAACGGGGCACTGGATTTAGGGAGAGTAGCGTCACGATGACTACAGAGAATCCACCGAAGCAGGGCTGGGACAGGGAGGCTGTGACCCACATGTAGAGTCGAGACTGCTCGGGGGGGGGGGGGTCACCCCTTTAAAAAACACACACACACACACAACACAAGCCATGGATTGCCAGCCCACAAGAAATTGAGTAAAAATCAACTTTTATTCCCATAAATCCTGGGTGTGTTTTAGTGGTCTCTGCTCACAAAAAGTTTGAAGCCTAGCAGGTCAACGCCCTAACCCCATTTGCCCCAACCCTGACCAGGACGGCGGAAGACCCACCTGCAGAAAGCAGCGGGGAGGAAGCAGCGGGGAGAAACTGGCCAGGAGCCCAGAGAGAGAGAGAGGCTCCCCTTAGCAGGGAAAGTTGGGAGACTGGGGAGGGGCCATTGCTTGCAGACTGGTTGTTTGCTTTTGGTGGTGAAACCACCAAGTAAATAAGAGGAACAAGGAAAGAAGTCCTGCCTCGGAATCTGCTTGTACAAGGAGGTAGGTGGTGTGTGTCCTGCACACGGGCGCTCTCCTACACACACACGGACTTGGATGGTGCTGGATTTTGCCCTAAATTGTCCAGGAGTGCACACTGCCAGGACTGTGGCTCCGAGGGAAGCAGAGGCTGAGCCAGAGCTCTGTGCTCTCCTGGCTGCAGAGAACCTTGCAGCTGGGAGGGCACAGAGTCCCTGTCAGCGTCTGGTGCAGCCCAGCAGAGCCAAGAGAGCCCTGCAGCGGCGGGTGCTACTCCTCACCACCATCATCCCACCCCGGTCTGCCAAAGCTGCACAAACAGCGATCTCGCGACTGACAGGAGGTTGTAAATCTCTAGCAGGGGGAGCAGCAGGATGCACTACGCCTACGGTCCAAGGCTCAGGGTGGGGGCAGGATCTGGACCATGGGTCCATCCCCGATCCTCGAGTCCATGCCCTCATTTCCACGCTCTTCTCCTGAGCTCGGTCTTTCAGTGCTCCAGGGTAACGACTAGATCCAAAAAAGGCCAGATCCAGGAACTGGGAAGGGGCCAAACAAGGAAAAACTAGCCACAGGCCCGACTTGGGCCACTGGCTCAGCACCCCTTGATCTAGCCTGACCTGCTGCATACGGAGACGGCCACCAAGTCCTCACCTACCACTCTATACAACCCCAAACCCTAAAGGAGCCCTTAGAATGCCAGATTACAAGTGGGGGTCCAAGGGGAACCAAGGCCACAGAGAGACCCATGAAATGACACAGTTAATTTGGAGACTCGTTCCGAGCAAGGGAACTCTGCCCAGTGCTGCAGGGGAAGGTGCAAAACACACATTATAGGTCGCTAATCAAGCCTGACATGGAGAATAACTCCTTACCAACCCTATTAGAGCAGAGCAGGTAGCAATACGCATCAACCAAGCACCTAAGAAAAAGAAAACCCTGTCAGAGCTCCACTCCCCACCTAGTTGTCCTTTCTCCAGCTGTGGCCATCACCAATGCCTGAGAGGAAGAGGAAAAGATTCTTTACCTGGCTTCTTCAGCCAACTCAGCAAAGCAGAAGATTGGTATCCTAGGATGGTCACTACTCTTAAATAAGTAATAATAATTTTATTCTTATAGCTCCCTCCCAATACTGCTTGGAGCACTTCACACACACACACAAATAAATCAATACAATAAAACATAAAAGCCATTTTAAAACAAAGAGAAAGGGAGGACAGAATGCATTGGAGGGGAACCAGCAGCAAATACTCTAAAAGCACCTGGAGAATAAAATAAGACTTCAGTTGCTTTCTGAAGGCGAGGAGGGAAGAACTGAGCCAAAGATCTGGAGGGAGCAAGTTCCACGATGAGGGCCCCGACATTGTGAAGATCTGATCACCTGCTGACTTGAGGCAAGAGCTCCAGGAGGGGCTGTGGTTTCCGAGCACAGACAACCATCAGGGCGAGGTTCCAAGAGCAGGTCTCAAATCAATCACACCAAGCTCCGGCTTAAAACCAGAGTGGTTTGCTTCCACAATGCTCGCTGGATCAATTCCAGGATTTCGCTATTCTGATTGTCAGCGTCAGTCTAAACTTCCAGCCTAAATTTATTCATGTCAAGATTATACTTGGCTTTTAAAGCTTGCCCAATCTAGATCCCTGCTCAGGCTGGGGGGGGGGAGGGCAGATGCAGCCCNCACACACACACACACAACACAAGCCATGGATTGCCAGCCCACAAGAAATTGAGTAAAAATCAACTTTTATTCCCATAAATCCTGGGTGTGTTTTAGTGGTCTCTGCTCACAAAAAGTTTGAAGCCTAGCAGGTCAACGCCCTAACCCCATTTGCCCCAACCCTGACCAGGACGGCGGAAGACCCACCTGCAGAAAGCAGCGGGGAGGAAGCAGCGGGGAGAAACTGGCCAGGAGCCCAGAGAGAGAGAGAGGCTCCCCTTAGCAGGGAAAGTTGGGAGACTGGGGAGGGGCCATTGCTTGCAGACTGGTTGTTTGCTTTTGGTGGTGAAACCACCAAGTAAATAAGAGGAACAAGGAAAGAAGTCCTGCCTCGGAATCTGCTTGTACAAGGAGGTAGGTGGTGTGTGTCCTGCACACGGGCGCTCTCCTACACACACACGGACTTGGATGGTGCTGGATTTTGCCCTAAATTGTCCAGGAGTGCACACTGCCAGGACTGTGGCTCCGAGGGAAGCAGAGGCTGAGCCAGAGCTCTGTGCTCTCCTGGCTGCAGAGAACCTTGCAGCTGGGAGGGCACAGAGTCCCTGTCAGCGTCTGGTGCAGCCCAGCAGAGCCAAGAGAGCCCTGCAGCGGCGGGTGCTACTCCTCACCACCATCATCCCACCCCGGTCTGCCAAAGCTGCACAAACAGCGATCTCGCGACTGACAGGAGGTTGTAAATCTCTAGCAGGGGGAGCAGCAGGATGCACTACGCCTACGGTCCAAGGCTCAGGGTGGGGGCAGGATCTGGACCATGGGTCCATCCCCGATCCTCGAGTCCATGCCCTCATTTCCACGCTCTTCTCCTGAGCTCGGTCTTTCAGTGCTCCAGGGTAACGACTAGATCCAAAAAAGGCCAGATCCAGGAACTGGGAAGGGGCCAAACAAGGAAAAACTAGCCACAGGCCCGACTTGGGCCACTGGCTCAGCACCCCTTGATCTAGCCTGACCTGCTGCATACGGAGACGGCCACCAAGTCCTCACCTACCACTCTATACAACCCCAAACCCTAAAGGAGCCCTTAGAATGCCAGATTACAAGTGGGGGTCCAAGGGGAACCAAGGCCACAGAGAGACCCATGAAATGACACAGTTAATTTGGAGACTCGTTCCGAGCAAGGGAACTCTGCCCAGTGCTGCAGGGGAAGGTGCAAAACACACATTATAGGTCGCTAATCAAGCCTGACATGGAGAATAACTCCTTACCAACCCTATTAGAGCAGAGCAGGTAGCAATACGCATCAACCAAGCACCTAAGAAAAAGAAAACCCTGTCAGAGCTCCACTCCCCACCTAGTTGTCCTTTCTCCAGCTGTGGCCATCACCAATGCCTGAGAGGAAGAGGAAAAGATTCTTTACCTGGCTTCTTCAGCCAACTCAGCAAAGCAGAAGATTGGTATCCTAGGATGGTCACTACTCTTAAATAAGTAATAATAATTTTATTCTTATAGCTCCCTCCCAATACTGCTTGGAGCACTTCACACACACACACAAATAAATCAATACAATAAAACATAAAAGCCATTTTAAAACAAAGAGAAAGGTAGGACAGAATGCATTGGAGGGGAACCAGCAGCAAATACTCTAAAAGCACCTGGAGAATAAAATAAGACTGGGGGGGGGGGGGGAAGCCCAAACCTCAGCCCACCACACCCAGCTGTATTGGGACTGACCAGAACTCTGTCCCAATGTAGCTGGGCTCCTCCAGTCTGAGCCCGATGCAATGGGGTAGCCCTGTCCCTCCACAGAGTGCAGAGATATTGACACACCCTACAGCAGCAGGACCATATTAGAAAAGAAAAAAAGAAAGCCTCAACTCCGCCCCGACCTGCCATTGGCAGGAGGCTGCGGGGTAGAAATATAATGAACTAAAATAAATGAACAACAACAAAACAAACTCTACACCTTTTCCGATATCCCACCCCCCGCAAAAACACCATGATGTCTCTCCGGCAGGGACCGTGTCTATCTTATTCTCTGTAAAGCACCAGGTACATTGCTTGCGCTATATAAATGCTAATGTCATGGCACTCCAGGAGTCAGGCTCAAATCCAAGGGGTTTGGGCTGGGCTGGCTCCTGAACCAAGCCATGCCTGACAGGACCAATTAGGTCTCCCTCGGCTCAGTTTGGTCTGGAGTACAAGCTGCAAGGGCCACACAGAAGTTGGGGGACGGGGGACGCTTGGAAAGAGGAGAGTCCAGACCACAGAACTTGGCCCATGGTTCCAACTCCTAACCGTGTGTGCATGCCCCTCATCTCTGCTCCCTTCCCAATCAATCCATTTTATTTATGGCCAAACTAAACCTAGAGGAGACCCATTTGGAAAGCAAAACCTAAATATTTGTACAAACAGAAAGAGGACCGATAGGTTCTTAAAGAGAACTAGAAAATGAACCCAATTCCCCAGAGGATTTAGATCCTTCCTGCAAAACTCCATGAATTAAATTCAACTCTATAGCATTTAAATGGGAGGCAGGATAAGAGAGCAGGAAACCAACCTCTTATGAATGTCATGGGGTATTTAATAAGAGGGCAAGAGACTCTTTTGTAAGGACCCATGTTCACTGCATTTTCCCCATTGGTAGTTAAGGGGAAAACTCAGCATACTCTCGGGTTACATTTGCATGAAGAGATTAAATTCCCTCCCCTCAGGGTACGTACGTTGGTGCGAAGAATCCGCTTTCCAAGTGTTTGCACTTTGCAGGGTAAACTAACTGAACAAGGAAGAGCTAGTGACTGTGTGAACAGCCAAGTGTTATGGGTCATGTATCTTCGCTAACTTTAGCTTAACACCCTTTCCTTCTTCATAGGTCAATTACCCTGGGGGTGCGGTAAAGCTACTCAGATATGTACTCTTTAATCAGGAGTACATACCCCAGGAGGGAACTACCCTGACTTCAACATAAGCATGGTTTTTGTGTGAACAAAAGCAGAGCTCAAGGGAGTTGAGGGGTAATGACTTCGGCATAAGGGCCATATTCTGACAGACAGAGTTAAATCAAAGCAATTACTTCAGTTAAATTTAAACAACTACTTTGCTTCCACAGCATTCAGACAGTGTAAAGCAAAGTCGTTTCCCCTCCTAGCAGAACCAGAATGATCCCTGAACTGTGATCGCTGCCCTTACAGCAGCTCCTGGTGTCACAGAAACTCAGGCTTCTCTTCCCACTCCTGAATAACTTCACCTTAATGCTCGCTTTGTGTGAACGCTTCAGGAACAAAACTGAAGTCAAGGCTCAACTATATCAGATGAGCTTTTCGTTGGAACGTGGCCTGTGTGTCTGTTACTACCAATGCAGGGGCACACCAACCACCCAACACCAAACATCTGCCTGTTCTTTTAAGGCCTCGTCATACTGGCCAAAGCCAGCTCTGCTTGGTTTGGGAACGTGGGGCAGAATGACTCCCAAGACACTTCCCATTGCTCTGTTTTGCTTCTCCACAAATAGGTTTTGCGTGGCCTCTCTCCAATTCCTAGACCTGGCCCCTGGATCTAGTTCCCACCTCCAAGCACTGAAAAACTGAGCTCTGGGTAAGGGAGCAGAGAGGAGGAGAAAGATCCATGGCACAGATCCATTATTTGGCCCTTCCTCTTGCTGAGCGCACCCTTTAAGCATCCCCACCCCCAACCAGCATGCGGCCCTCAAAGCTTGTACTCATTTTCAAAGCACGTGCCAAGAGGGAAAAGATTCCGTTTTAGGGGAACTGCCGTATTTAGGAGCCGCAGGTGCTTGGCCATTACACTTGTACATCCCAACACACCCGGGGAGGCATGCAGGGAATCACAGCTTGCCACGTCTCACCGCTCAGAGCCCAGCCGCACATTGGACTATCAGAAGGGATTTAGCCGTCGCGTGGGCCGGAGAAGGATTATTAGAATAATGCTGCTATAAAAATAAATACGGCCAGTGGTTTGGCTGCCCAAGGCCCAAACATTATTATATCCCTCGCTCATCACCAGCTAGAAAAATGGGCTTCCTTCCCCACCCCTCTTCCTATGAATAACTCACTCAATTATAGGTCACACAATGTTAGTCCTTGTCTGCTTGGCTTTACATCTAGGGAACATTGTACTAGCTCCACCCCCTCCCTTCAAGTACACACGTCTCCAGCCCCAGATCCCTGGAGATAGAGACGGCTCTCAGCCTACTCAGAGAACATGAGCTGCATCTGCTGACACGGCTCTCTGCAGCATCACTGGGCAAGCCCAAGCAGGTCTCTATCTGCCCAGCATCCACCCAGAACTATGCAGAGGCCCCTGGGTAAGCATGGCTGCTGTGCACAACCAGAGGTGCAAAGGAGAAAGGAGGCCTCTGTTAGAAAACAAACAAGGTGTTTGCCTATTCAAGAGAAGCCACGCTTTCAACCTCCTCCACATCTCTATTAAAGTTTAAGCTCCTTCCTAAAAGGAATGCGCTGTCGGCAGTTTAGCGCCATCAAAAACATCTGAATTATGTAGCCCTGCAAAACAGATGCATGTTCCGGAGATGAAGGACCTAGATGCTAGCAAGAAAAGGAACATGGTTTTCAAACACATGGCAATTAAATGCTGATTTGGCGGGGGGGTGGGGGGTAGAAGGAAGGACTGGGCTGACAGCTCCTTGGGCATCCGAAATCGTGCAAGAACCACATAGCTGGTGATCTTGACACCCATGGAGCTCTAAAGAAGGTGCTACAACATTTTGCAGCTGGGAGAAACGGAGGTGGAAAGGGGAGCGATTCGGGGGCAGAGGTATAACTTGATAGGCTCAAATTAACCAATGGGCTCAAGTTACAAGAAAGCAGATTTTGGCTAAACGTTAGGAATAACTTCCTAATGGTAAGATCTGTTCGACAGTGGAACAGACACCACCTGGGGGGGGGGCTCTCCTTTGCTGGAGGTTTTCAAACAGAGGCTGGACGGCCATCTGTCCGAGATGCTGTAGATGTGGATTTCCTGCACTGAGCAGGGGGTTTGACTAGATGGCCTCTGAGGTGCCCTCCAACTCTAAGATTCTAGGATTGATTGTAGGCAGGGACCTGTGTTCGCTCCCCATTGGCAGCTATGGGGGAAATTGAGGTCTCCTAACTGTGGCCTGGCCATTCTTCCCTGCTTGCACAATGCTCTTCGCAATCCAGTCCAGAGGAATTAAATCTAGGAATGCTAATGGGAAAGCAGCTTGGATGGCTCTTCAGCCATGGGCCTCCGAGACAGGGGTAAAAAACCCCCAGCCCATGGCTGGGTTTTTTTGGTTTTGTTTTTTTAAAGTTGGTCCCCTCTTTCCAATTCCTGGATCTGGCCCATGGACCTGGTTTCAACTCCTACTCCGTCACAGGTTCCCAGGGTGATTTTGAAGAACGTCACTTTGTCCGCATTTCATTCACTCATCTATAAAACGTAAATATTTCCATGGCACATATGGGTTGAGAGCACCTCTGGCACACGAACATCACAGCGATTCGTGGAGGACAAATAAGTACCAACAAGAGACTCCAAATTAATACAAAAGACTCAGGTGCTACTTTCCACCCCCTAAAATACCTTGCTTACTTACAGAACATCCACGGTTTGGGTTGATGCTGCTACAGTCAAGTTTTTTATATATTCCAACATCTAAAAACCTTTGCTTTTAAATTCATAGTTAAGGCAAACTACTGAAAATTAACTATTATGATTATTATAATGCATCATTTTCAACTACATCAATATTACTGTCTATATCAATATCTTCTCATCATAACTCTCATTCTTCCTTAAATACCATCAAGATTATATCAACAAAAAATACCCAGCACATCCACCATCTCTACTAATTGAGAAATTCATTTTTATTCAAACGAACGAGTTAATTAACCAGATAAGGCTCCTGACTACACACAGAAAGAAAAAAGTGCCCCCACCCTGAAGATCTGATTTGAAAGCGATGAGCCGGCATGGTCATGGTATACATTACGCCAGGGGCTCTCAAACTGCATGTCAGGACTCCAAATGGGGGGTCACACCATCTGTGGATGGGGGTCACAATCCCAGATAACACACTTTGGGAGTCATTAAAGTGGGGCTGTACCGACGTCTCAAGGTGGGATCCTGTAGGCAAAAGGTTCAGGAGCTGCTGCATTATACTCTACCTTACCAAACCCAAGTCTGAGCTTCCAGAGACGCTCATCTCTCATTCATGCACAGGGAAGGGTCTCATCGCTGCCTTAACATCTGTGCGGTTTCATTCTAGGAACTTGCTTACGGGTCCCGTAAACACAAGTGTTGGTGATTTACCCACCTTCTCGGTTTGCCAACCTGCAACACGGTGTTTCAATTGGCCTCCAACAACATCAGCTTACACATCTTATCACAACGCACCTGCTGATCACGCAACAACCACTTTACCCATCACAGAAATGAAGCCCCTTCTGGGGAGGACAGGCACAACAGTTTAACACCATGCTACACTTCAGAAAAAAGAAACAAACGTCTCCACATCTTATGAACACAGGAAATTTAGGTAGGAAGAGAGCATCCTGCAATCCCCAGACTGGGATATTGGGGCTAACGTCGTCAAGACTTGCATAAAGCATCTCCAGATCTTGATTGAGCATGGGAGATCAGAACCAGGGTTTTACATTAAAAAAAAAAAAAGACACGCTCCTCCACCATTGGCATGACTACCTCGGTGGGGAAGAGCTAGGTTTTCCTTCAAGCTTTCCTATAACCAGAAAAGAACAGATCTGCACAGCCGTCAGCAAGACGGACAAAACCACTAGAATCCAGTCAGCCATTTCCTAGTTCAGGAACGGCTGCATCCTGTGCTCACAGATGCCGGTCTCGGCCTAATGTATTTGGCAGAACATCTACAATGGTCTGCAATAGTTGTCTCTAAAACCTGAGGGGGTGGGAAGCCACAGTCTGCGTTGCTCTAGCATCTGAATTGGCTTGGTTTAGAATCTAAACTTTAGATCTTAAGAACTCATGTGTCAAATGGAGCTCATCCAGTTCCTGACACTAGGAAAGCAGAACCCCAGGTGTTGGATTTGAGGGTAATACCAAGCACAACCTAGCAACAACTACCCAAGAACATAGGAGGTTAAAAGGGCAACTAAGCAATGCCTTGCTAACTCCAGAATATTATGGAGAGCTTAGAAGAAGAATCCTAGGCATTATCATATTCAGGCTTGGTTTCCTTTATTGTTTGATCAATGCTGAATACATCAGAGGGATCATTTAACACAAGGATTGGGAAAATTCAGGTCAGGGGACCAAATGTGGCTAGTTTTTAATGTGGTCCCGTTCAAGTGCCTGGATCTGGCCCCTGAACCCAATTCCTTCCCCCAAGCACTGAAGGCTGAGCTCAGGGTGAGGGAGCAGAGATGAGGACATGCGGACAAAGACAGAGGACAGATCCATGGTCTGGAGCCTCCTCTTCCTGAGCACAACCTTTAAGCACCCCCGCCCCCAACTTCTACGTGGCCCCGAAGAGCTTGTACTCATTCTCGGGGGGGGGGGGGCAGGTGGAGAAAAGGTTTCCCACCCGACTTGGCCTGTACTTCATTCACTTCCCTGCACTATGGGTGAAAACAGACACATGCATAACCCTGCTTTAACATTCTTATGCGTGTTGCGGAGCTGTATTGGCCCCCTGTGCAGCTCTGCCACATGTATAAGAAGTGTTAAAGCGGAATTACGTGCATGTCTGTTTTTCACCCTAGGACATGTTAGCCAGCCCTCTATGCAGGATGCGCAGTGCAGCAGAGTGGTTAGAGCAAGAACATGGCAATTAGGACTACTGGATCCGATTCTCAACCCTGCCACCAACACGCTGTATGTGACCTGTGGCAAGTCGTTTCACCTCTCTGTCCCATATCTACAAAAACAAGGACAAAAAGAGGTATTGTCCACATTGCAAGAGTTAGCCTGCATTAAGGGGCCCCTTCCTTCAGACCTGTACACCCAAGGCCTTGTTACCCTGAGGCAACTGCCAGGTGTTCTCATGATACTCAGTCATTTGCATGCTATGCTGGGGTAATTTGCATGCCTACCTTGGATTAAACAGGGCTACGCTACCCATTCAAATCCGGTGTAAGAACTTGCTGCATTTTAGCATGGTACACACAGAACTCTGGTGTATGCTCTGAGGGAAGAAACCCCATTTATTGTCCTTTGAGGATAAGTTTGCCACCTTCATGTAAACAAAGCTACTGGTTTAAAATTGGGAGCATAAACATACCATTTTGTTTTATGAAAAATGTGTACCAATTTCTCAGTTACTCTGAAGCAACGACCCATCTTAAAACCAGGATATATTCCAAACCCGCACAACAGATACAAACGGAAGCAGTAACCCTAGAATTCGGAGACTGGATGAATGCTCTCAAGTTATTAATGCAGAGGAGATTTCTTAGGCCAGGAGCGGGGAACCTTTTCCCTCCCAGGGGTCACACTGAACATTTGTATAAGCTCCGAGGGCCACACAGAAGCTGGGCATGGTGGTGCTGGAGAGGTGCACTCAGAACGGGGATCTGCCCCCTATCCTTGTGTGAACACCCTCATCTCTGCTCCCTTCCCCTGAGCACACCCTCCTTCAATGCCCGAAGACAGAAACTGGATCTCAGGGTCCAGATCCAGGAACAGGGAAGGGGTCAAATAAAAAACGAGATGCAGGCATTATCTGGTCCCCGACCCAGAGGTTCCTCATCTCTGCCATAGGTGACTAAGTCCCTGGCTACCTGAAGACGCTCTCCACCCATTACCCACCCATCCACTATACAGGTTGCAGGGCTGCAGTGTTGCCCTATGGGTGCCCTGTAACATGTATAGTGGGTGGAGAGTGTCTTGTGTGAAAATGCCAAAAGAAGTTCAGGTGATATCCTTCATTGGACTACGGGTAGTTGCCTGAAAGCTTGAATGATCTCACCAACTACAGTTTGGTCCAATACAAGTTACCACCCAAGTTACTCCATCTCCAATGCCAAAGGTTTGGGACATTCTTTGAGATCCTCGGGTCAAAGATTGTGTTAAGTAAAAGGCTTTAAGACCAGATACGTTCCGCCAGCCCCAAATCGCTCACTTGCATCCCAAGGAAGCGTCCCTATCGTATGCTCTGATTAAACCAAGATCCATCTCTCTCCGTGCATAATGCCGGGGAGAAAAACAACAGGGAGGTAATTACCACTTAATTTTGAACTGAATACATGACACCGGTGTTCCTTACTGTACTATGGGGGATAGTTCAGGACATTGCTCCGGAGCAAAGAGAGTCATTACCACCTCGCCTTTTGGTTTCCAGTCCTGTTAAGCTTTAAGTGTGTTTCACACAACAGCCCAAAAGAGAAAGCTGCAATCGTATGCTGAAAGGAGGTGGTGTCTTCATCATATGGAGCTAGAGAGCATGGCTGCCGTGTTGGTCCCAATGCGAGAGAGATAAAGCCACTCAGAGGATCTCTTTCGTTGGCCCACCTTCTGTTAGCGTGCATGCCTGAAGGGCAGCGCTGGGCGTCTCAAAGCTTGCCCACTCTCACCAACTGAAGTTGGTCCAATAGAAGATACCGTCTGAACTACTTTATCTCCACTGTCATCGTATAGGGAAAGACAACGATAAAGAGACAAGCTTGTTGCCACAGGAGGCTTAATCAGACACTGCAGCTGGAGGTTTGTCGATTTTTATTTATTTAAAAAGGGCCAGCATTTTGTGGCAACTTTTGTAACAACCGTTAGGGTAATCAAACCTCCCTGAATGCAGTCACTCTGCTATTGCCCTCCCCACCTTCAGATTCCTCCTGAAAACCTACCTCATCTGTCAGGCTTTCCTTAGATCCTCAATCCCAGACTGGTTGCTGATGTTCCTCTTCCATTCTTCCCGATAACTAAGTTGAGCATAGGCATCTGAGACTTCTCCACTTCATGAATGTAGCCCTGTCACTCCCTCTGTTCCCTTCTCTTGCCTCCCCGGTCTTCCCTAGATTGCAAGACCTTTGGGGTAGGGACCAGTCTATAATTAATTACTGTACGGCACGAGGTACATTGCTGGCTGATCAATAAACTATACATCTAAACTAAATCTGATCTAAGCCATAAATCAACTGATCACTGCAGAGGTCAAGAAGCCCCCTTGCTCGTTGTGCAGCACAACACAACTTGCCAATTGTAAAAGGGAGAGTTTGTCTTCGGTTGAGGTACGTTGGCCAATAACAAAGGCAGGATACCGATGGTCTGATCCAGTAGGGCAAACTTTATGTTAAAACCACAGAATCTTCATCCAAAAAGGCAGGGAAGAAGGAGCAATGCAAAGTCCAAGCCCAGAGCAGGCAGCTAACCTACTGAAGAACATAAGGATCATCCGCCAAGTCAACCTGGGGCCATTTAAACCACCAGCACGAAAAACCAGGGCAAATTATACTTTGCTTGTGTTGCAAGGTGAGTCTCAACTGGTTGCTCCACCCAGACCTCCTCCGCCAATTTTCTTCTGTGTCATCAGAGACCACAGTTAATCCAGTAGGAATGTGTCTTAATACGTGCAAACATAAAGCAACGCTCCCAAGACTTGTGTGAGTGCGACGCTTATGTTCATCCACACTAGCTTTTGTACTAAGCAACTGGATCCATTTTTCTCTTGCACCAAGAGTTTTGCCCTACTAGAAGCACAACTCTGATCAGGCAAGCAATTGATTTCAACGGGGCTACCACCAGCAATTGTTGCAGCATCAATGGGTTTCCTTCCTAGTTGTTCTGATCAGCCCATGAAGAAATGGATCGTTGTAATTTGATAAGCATAATATTTGAGGCTATCGAACTATAAGTAGTTCTACAAGCCTGGGTGTCTTCCGGGGGCGGCATAAGACTTTTGTTTGTTTGTAAAGGCATTTGGCGGGGTGGGGGGTTAGTTTGCAATAGGGCTGCGAGGGTCATGGGGAGATGGATTGGGTGGGGTTTGGTTTTTTCCCCCATTTCTTGCTGTTTTTATGGGCTTTTTAATATGCTTTTATATATATTTTATTTGTAAGACACCCTGAGCCTTTTTCAGGAAGGGCGGGATAACAAATGTAAATAATTAATTAATTCACTAGCCAGGCCTAAAAGTCTTCTCACTAGGAGTAGGGGATTTACAGATGTAAAAATCCACACACCAGCTCAAAAAAAAACCCCAACTCGTTGCTAGAGGTAAGCAGGCAAGTGGATTTTTAGATTAGCAAGAGGGGTAAGTAAAAAGTGCTTAGGGTCACCTTGACATCCAGTGAGACCTGGGTGCTTAATATTTAGGTGCTTTCGAAAGTTTCCCCCAAAATGGTTCAGCCACCACAAAAATAAAAATAAAATAAAGTCCAGAATTGATAGACAGCCACATTTGAGCTAGGATAAAGCAAGTGCTTCTTTCTAAGGGCAGGGTTGAAGTACAGTACCTTGGAGAGGGGGTAAAGCTCCAATAAACCTGGAGGCAAACAAGCGCTTTGCCTGAAGCATCATCGTTACAAACTAGAAACCAGCCCTACCAAGTTCTAACCCACTCCCCAGCAAAAACACAATGCGTTTCCCAGCCTGACCTGGCAGGGTGCCACCAAGGGACTCTGGCATGTATCAAGGGGGAAAGAGACTCAGTAAATTTCCATCTGTACTTGGGAACAGGGTCAGGGTGTGAACGCGTGTAGGTGGGTCATTCTTATTATTCCCTTTCCTTGGGAGGCAGGGCGTGAGTGGGCGCGAAAGCATCGGAGGCCAAATCCTGAATTCCTTACTCATGCAGAAATCCTAGGGTTGCAATCACCAGATCTTTTTGTTAGCGACCGGTTCGGCGAGGCCTGAAGAATTCCCCACTCTGCGACTACTCCCACCCCAATCGCGCTCTTTCCAATCCGGGAACCCCATCCCTCCGTTACTCACCGGCAGCTGAGCTCACCTGTGCTTACTGAACTACTTCTCCTGCTTTGCTAGCCTTCCGATACCTACACTCTAACCCCCACCCTGTTTTCCAGTAGTTTCTCAGGGTGAAACGGTGTCTTTTAGTCCTTGCTGGACAATTCTCTTTCAAAATTGTCTCTCTTTCTTCCCCCTCCCCAGTCTTTTTCCTTCCATGCAAGCCTTAACTTTCCCTGTCCTCCATGCCCTGCCTTCTGGTTAAAGTAACAAGTCTGTCATTCTGTTTGCTTCAATCAGCACCTCGGAGGCCACCAACCTTTTCCACACCAGGAAGGAAGGGGAGGGGAGGGGGGGGGAGAAGAGAGAGAGTAAGGTTTACGTTTACTGACAAAGCAAAACACAAGGTGGGGAGGGCACTTATGCAACCCCTAGTAACTAGACTGTAGCTAGCTAGCTCTTCTTCTATTTTTCGGACTTGATGGCAAGCATCACAACCAATCACAAGGTAAGCAAGCCATAAAGAAATTCCTAGGAGCTCTGCCTTAGTCAATTTTTCTGCCACACAAGCCCAGGTAGTACAGCTGAACAGGGAGGGAACAGAGCATCGAGACAGAAGGCTACAGCAAGGAGGAAGGGGGGGGGGAAAGAGACACTACCTGTAGCTATAAGTCCAAGTTCACAGCTCCATGTTGGATGCATCAAAAGCTGGTCTCCTTCCTAATCCGTATAAACTTTTCACTCTCCGCTCACAACCGTGAGATTACACCAATGTACAGAAAAGCAAAAGGTTAAGGCCAACTGATAAATGGTGTTGCAGTAAATTGTGTAAGTGTTGCTACACAATCAAAACATGCACCTATACAAAAAGAAAATAAAGACAGCAAATCTCTTTCCAGAAACTGTTTTCCAGGGAATCCACGATTGTTATTCTAAATACACCATTCCGACCCCTACCGTGTCACGGCAGAGCACTTTCACCCCGAGGCCTGGCTACTCCCTGGTGGGCAGACAACCACGGACGCTTTAATGGAAAGTCATAAAACGGTGGTTCACCAAATTTTTGCCAATGTGACCCCAGTTTTGAAACTTAAATACAATTCCACATTCCTATACACGCACAGCAACAAGGACATGCAAATCCTATGAAATATCGCTTGGGAACCTCCGCGATAAAAATTATTATAATATAGGTTCTATTAGTCGAGGGCTTCCACTCCCCCCAAAAAACGGTGCTCAGAGAGCACCATACAATGGAATAATAAAATATCAAATCCATTTAAAAAGAATGGAAAGGGGGGAGAGGGAGGAGAAAACACATTAAGGGGAACCGGAAGTGGATATAAATCTTTGTCAGGTGCTTTTTAAAGGTAAAAAGGGAGGAAGACGAACATCCAGAGAGAACAAGATCCACACTTGAGGAGCCCGCCAAGGCCCGATCCCCAAACAGCAGGTGGGTTTTGGGCACTGATAGCCATCGGCGTGTGGCTTCAGGAGTAGGTGCCGGGTATAGCCAGGGCTTATACTGTTATTGGTCCTAAAAGCCGTCAGGCAAGTAAGAAGGGAGGGAGGGGGCAGCATCCCTCTCTCCCTGACCTCTGCAAAGCAATCATCCTACATCTCGAGGCATGAGAATGGATTATCTCCATTCGCAATGCTAAAAATGTAACTGCCAAAGTCTCCCAAGTCCTTTCTAGAAAGGAAAAACAAACAAACAAATGAAATCCAAAAAATATTTAGGCTTATGGTCCCCAGCACCTAGCAAACCAAGACAGCCTGTTCTACTGTAGACATCAGACACTAGGGAGAACAGCTCTCCCGGATATTTTTATGATAGACCAATGCTTGCTCACCTGACCTCATTTGCTCCCATTCCGACATCTTACTAGATCAGCTCCAGGGCTAGCAGAAGACTCCAGGCACAGGTACTGAGACAACCTAACTGGTTGGCGCTTTGACTAATCAGAACAGAGTTCTGAATACAAAAAAAGTCCCAGTTCGGAGCAAAGGATTAGGCAGAAATGCCTTTTCTGATGCTGATTTTCTCTCGCTTGCAATATTGCTCATCTAAAGACTTTTCGATTACAGACACACACTGGTCTCTCCATAGTCGAGGATGACTATTTATTGGCTTGATTACAAGTGGAAGTCTTAATGTTTGTTACTTGGAAGATTTCGCTTTTGACAAACCCAGCATTCTACGACGGAAAACCTCAAAGGCTAACTTGAATCAATTTTAAACCACGACTCACAAACGTTTGAGACTGGTTTTCAAACTAGGGCACTGAATTTCAAACACAAGCATGCTCAATTCTGCATCACAACACCCAAATGTCCCTCCTCCCCACCTTGCACACCATTAAAAAAAAATAGTAAATCCAAGTTCCTTTACTTCAATTTGAAAAGGGGGTGACACTGCGTTTCTCACAGCTGCAAACTGGTTATAACTTTCAGACTTAAATGAAGTTCTACAGTCTCTTTTAAAACTTTACGTTTTACACTCAAACTGAAGAATTAGGAACTGAGTTTTCAGCACACAAGAGGATCAGATGAAGTGATCATCTCTGAAAATTTGCCACCATCTTTACCACATCAAACTATAGTATCTGAATAATCTTTAATGGGTTGATTCTAATAAAAACTCCTATACAGGTACAGCGGGGTTACTATCCCCATTTTACAAGTAGGTAAAACCAAGGCCCAATGAAACTCTTTAACTTGCCCAAAATCACATAGGAATTACAGGACAAAGCAAGGGGAAGTGAACCTTGGTCTCCAATGGCTAGAATACATTTTTATTTACAAGAGCACCCCTGTCGAATGGCACTCGGGCTGCCTCAAAACATTAGTACAATACAATAAAACACCATAAACCAACTTAAAATCCAGTTCAAAACAGTATAGAAAGGGGAAAGTAATGGAGATGGGGGGGGGGCAATACATCAAAGGGACCCAGCAGTGAATCATCTAAAAGCGCCCAGAGAATCTTCAGGTGTTTTTTGAAGGCAAGGAAGGAACGGAGATGAATATTCAAAGGGAGCGACTCCCACCCCTCAGGAGCCCAGCCCGCCGTGACAAAGGCACAGTCACCTGGGGACTTTAAACACGACGGCAGGATCCCCAAACAGCAGGCGGTATCTGGACAGACACACAGCGGGGCAAGGTTCCAGGAGCCCATCTTGAACCTTAACCTTCTAGCCCAGGAGTTTCCAGATTTTTTAATTTATTTTTTTGCCTTTGCAACCTCATTTTGAGAAATAAATATAATCCTGTGGACCCACAACAAACACCTGTCAAGTATATCAAATGTCAACTGGGTCCAAAGCACAGACGGCACAACTCCCTGAGTTTGGGACCCTCTGGATTAACCTCTGGCTTACACCACTACCTATGCACCTAGCCCATCACTCTGACCATGTGAAACCTCGCCTCTCTCCACTGGCTCCCTCTTCCTGAGCGTATTTTGCACAAGCTCCTCGTCTTCACCTACAAAGCCCTTCACAACCTTGTTCCCCCCATCTCTCTGCCCTGATC
>QEPC01008752.1:5474663-5524214 GCA_003113815.1 Sphenodon punctatus | reverse complement strand
TCCATCCCCTCCCTCGCCCTCCTACACCTCCCCTGCTCCTCCAACTGCCTTCATCCCTTCTCCCTCGCTGCCCCGCACGCCTGGAACTCCCACCTTGCCCCCACACCTTCAAGTCCCTCCTCAAAACCCACCTCTTCCGCTCTGCCCTTCCTAACTCCTGCTAATCATCCCCACCCAGGATTATCCCCTACCTGTTATCTGCAAACTCCCAATGTACTGTAACCAAGCCAAGAACGTGTCGCATCCTCTTGAACGTTGCATCCCTTGTCTCTCCCTCTGTTCCCCCTTCCCTGTCTCCCCTCCCCGTCTTTAGATTGTAAGCTCTCGGGCAGGGACCGTGTCGATCTTGTTCTTTGTAAACGCCAGGTACATCGCTGGCGCTATATAAATGCTAATAATAATAATAATATAAATATAATAAGGAGTTAGACTTGGAACTCGGGAGACATGAACTCACTTGCCTTGGGCAAATCACTCTCTCACTCAGCCTTAGTCCTGCATCTGTAAAGTGGGAATAGTAGCAACCTACCTCACAGGTTTCGTGGGAGGGTGAACTATACAAGGACCATAAAACACTTTGAACACTGAAAGCGCTATAGGATTGATTTATAAATAACTACTGTGCCGTCCTCCCTCTCAAGACACGACACAATAACTTGAGTCTCATTCCACCGCCTCATTATGAGCCAACAAAAGAAATAGAAATGCATAAGAGAATTATTTCCCCACAGCATCCGATCTCTTACAACTCCAGTTCTGCAAAAATTCTGTCTATATTTCTAATCATTAAATGTTTTGTGGAAAAACTCCCACCATCTCATTCACATCTGGGTTACATCACCCCCACCCCACCCCAACAAACAAGCCTGAACAGATGCCAGAAATATTAATTAAGCAGGAAGGCTCATCTTAAATAACCTTTACTTCCATTCTTTTTTTTTTTTATAAGAACTGTATCTTCCAAACTGCTGGAACACATAATCCGGTCAGCATCTCCACATCATCAGCCCCTTTTTAAGTGTCCTCTCAGTTCCCTGAAAATGTTCTTTCACATTTTTTCCCTCAAAGGAGCATTAGGTAAAATCATGGAATAAGCTAACTGACCTCTGGTCTGATTTTGCAAGCTCCCTTCTCGTCTTCCATCTTCTATTGTAAACTCCTCCAGGCAGAGACCTTATCTGTGTAGAGTGGCTCATGTGCACTACAGGAATGATTGATACAATACCCAGAGAAACAATATGCCTACCTACTCCTCCGCCATCTTGCTCGCCTAACCCAGAGTCCAGCTGTAACTCCTGCCAAAAGGCCATTACAGGCAGTCAGCACCAAACGCTGTCCAACCTGCTGCAGATTTGGAAATAGAAAGCCTTCTCCAGGGATCCAAAGGAAAGCCTGCTAAGGACATTGGAATACACAGAAGGAAATTCATGTAGCTATATTGTTCTCCAATGTTATGGCATCCTTTAATCCAGCCAGTTCACAGCTCTCTGTTGGTTGGTGACCAAATGGGGTCACATCCTCTGCAGATGGAGGGGGGGCATGAACGCACCTGATATTCTATGTGTTACAAACTTTGGGTGCAATATGGAGTCATGGGATTACATTTAAGACTAAAAGAGTTACACAGGCAGTATTTTCGGAACCAATGAAATAAGGCAGGGCGCAGAAGGTTTGGGGTTACTGTGAGGATGGGCAAGGCCAGAAGACATGCAATTTTTAAGATGCATGCGGGCTATAACATTTCCAACGGGCTTAAGCTCAAGGTAGCAAGCTGAAGAGCCTCCTTTCCGCAGGAAGCTAGGAAACCCATCTCTAGCTCCAAATGGTCACCATGACAACTTGTCCAACTATCAAAATGGAGCTGGGGGGGGGGGGGGGGGGGGGGGGGGGGGGGGAAAGCATGCAATGACTTTCAGATCCATCTCCCAGCCTTTGTGGGAAAAGAACTTTCTATCCGGACTCAGGGCCGAAAACACGGGCTTGTATTTGGGGGGATCGTATGGCTGTACGTGAAGGGCTGTCGTTTTGGTGAGGGAGGCGGAGATGATAATGTCCAAAAATACTGAGGCGGGGGGGGAAGAGGAGGTGTCAGATCTGAGCAAGCCACAGTTTCACATTCTAACCGCCCTGTAAACCGTGGGGGGGTTTATTTGCATGCATGTGCCGTATGAGCTACAGGTCGGTCATCTAATCAATCCCTATAATATGAGAGAGGGAAGAGAACCCAGCTACACGTTATCGCCTTCTGCTGCAAAGTTTGGGGGAGGCTAATTACCTGTCAACAGAGAATCCCTGACTTCCCTTCCCTTCCCCACCTTATGACAGTCAAGAGCCCTGACAGGGCAGAGTGGGAGGATCCGAGCGAGCTGCCTGCTTTTCCCTGGTCTGATCCTACCGGGGCACAGCCACCCGGGCGGGGGGAGAAAGGATAATGATAATCATCGGCCTTCGAGCTGCTCCCGGTCTCGCTGCCAAGGAAGAGGCCGCTCAGAGCCAGGGCGAATTTGCATCCTGCTCTGGGCTTTAGGGCGACTGTGTCTCCTTGGGCACCTAACCCCCCCCCCACTAGGGCTGCCATAGATGGAAAGGAGGGGGGGAGAAAAATCCAGACCACTTATGAAAAATGCATGTTGCAGGGCCTGCCAATGCAGGCCCTGCAACATGTATTTCTCATAACTGTCCTGGGGGGGATTGCATCTCTGGCCGCCCCCACCCCAGCCCCTCCAGCGCTGCAAAGCCCTGCATGGACCCCACCCAGCTCCCTTCCCCCAGGCGGGAGACAAACAGCCCAGCCCAGCCCCCCCCTCAAGGGCCAGCCCCCACCCCCGTGCCTGAGGGAGGGGCCAGCTCGCCTCCCCCCCAACGGGGCCCAGAGGGAGCCTGGCCTGGCGCCACACCCCACCCCTCCCCGGGCTCTCAGCGACCAATGGAGGCCCGAGCTGGGGGTGGGAGCAGGAGGCCGGGCCTGGGCCCTACGGACACCACCCAGGCCTTGGGCCTAGCAGTAGGCCTCGCATCCCCGGCCTTTCCTGAGAGACGTGGCCGGGGACCCTGCCTCCCCCCCCCCTCGGGGGCAGAGGGAGGGACTGCCCTAGTTTCGAGGGGAGGAAGCTGCCCCCGCGGTCGAGCCGGTCGAGCAACTCGCTCTCCCCTCAAGCTCCCTCGGTCCGCCATTGGCCAAGGCGGAGCCTGGAGGGAAGAGCGAGGCGGGCCGCTTCTCCTTCCCTATTGGCTCATCCCGCCGCCCATCCACACACCTCCCGCAGGAGGCGGGCCGGGCCCCGCGCGGGGCAGCCTGGGAGTCGGAGTCCTCCCTCTCATTGCACCTGCAGGGCTAAGCCGGGCGGGAAAACTACAACTCCCAAGAGCCTCCTCTGTCCTTCTCTTCCTCCCCCCCACCCCACCATTTTTGCAAGCCCCCCTCCCTCAAAGAGAGGGGGGGGGAAACCCACCACCATGAAGCACCAGCCCAGCCAAGTACAACGTATGCACGCAGCACAGAATAGAGGGGGGGGGGGCTAGCTTCCCCTGCATGGCCCTAAAGTTATTGCCAGCCTCCCCCATTGCAACCCCATGCACCAGCCTGGGGGCTGCCCAATGCAAAAGGGGGGGGGGGACAAGCGGGCAGATTAACTGCAACCTGGGAGAAGAATCCAAAAAAAACCCCTCCAAGCTGCCCCCTCTTCCTCCCCCTAACGCGGATTCGCTCTTTCAATCCATCAATCCCCTTATGGAATAAAGTTGGGGGTCAGGGTTCCAAATCGGAGTCAAAGCCCAAGGCAGAGAGGAGATCCGGGTTTTGGGGGGGTGGGGGAGAAGGGACTTTCCTCCCTCCCCCAAAGAGGGGGGAGAAGCTCCCCTTGATCAGCAGCTTCCACCCCCAATCAGAGGTAAATCCCCCCCTCCCTAGAGTCTTACCTTGCTGGTCCTGGGGTAGAGGGGGGGGGGGGCTCCGCCTGGAGTTTGGAGTCAGTTCCCGGGCAGCTCTCCCTGGCTCTCCCTCGCTCTCTCTGGTGTTACTGCCCCTACTGTAACTGTATATGCAAAGCCCCGTATGATGCTGAACTCCCTTCCTGGTTTCTCTAAGGGCAAAGGGGTCCTCCCTCCTCTTAAAGGTGCAGCAGCCTCCCCTCTCTCTCCCTCCCAGCGCTGCCAGGGCCATTCACACGGGCAACTGGGGCTGCTGCTTTTTTTTTTGCAAACAGGATTGGCAAGTCACTGCCAAGGGGAAAAGGCAAGGACACCCCCACCTCCCCTCCTGCCACGTCTCACCCTTGGCTCCTTCTGCAACGGGTCTCCCCCCAACCCACCCAGCCAGGGGACAAGAGCCCTTCCCTTTCCTCCTCTCCGCTCCCTCCATGGCTGCGATCCAGGGTTATCTAACGCAGCACAGGGAGTACAGGCTGCTGCTGCTGCTGCTGCATTGTTGTGGTGTTGTTTTTTTAAGTGGAAAGAAAGAAACACACACACATCATACTAGGCACATGCTCACACGTGGTGGCAGTTCGTGTGTGTGCTCAGCAGAAGGAAGACTGGGGGGAAAGAAGTGGTTTGGTGTCTCAGCTCTGCCACGTGTTTCCCAAGCCCACCTTAGGCAAACTCTCTCTCTCTCTGGCCACAACCCTCTCCCAATTAAAGTCAAGGGGAGCGGAGCCATTGGCTTGAAGGATGTTGTGTCCTGTGACTCTCTTTCCTTCCCCATTCCTGTAAGGCAAGGGTGGGGAAATGCAGGCCCAGGGGGCTAGTTTTTATGTGACCCCTTTTCCACCCTGGATCCAGTTCCTACCCCCAAACACTGAAAAACTGAGCTCCTACTAAGGAAGAAAATGTGCATGGGCAAGGACAGGGGACAAATCCATGATCTGGACCCTTCTCTTCCTGAGCACCGTCGCTATGTGGCCTTTGGCGCTTGTGCTAATTCAAGTTCAAGTTCTTTATTCGTGCCATATCCAAACATTTAAAATACAAAACTTCCCAACAACGGGAGACAATTGCATACTAACATAATACACAGACTTCAAAAAGCCCTTAAATCAAAATAACCTCATTTCCTTACAAAGGAAAGAATACAACCATGTCTCCTAAACACTTTAAAAAGCATATTAGTCAAACAATTCCATCTCCCAAATATTCCTGCTCTTTATCAAAGCGTAAAGACGGACATCCTAGCCCCGCTCTAACACAAAATCTCTTCTGATTTTTAAAGTGGCTCCAGGGAGCTATAGGTTTTCCCAACCCTGTTATAAGGGAAGTGACTATCTCTCTCCTCTTGAAAACACTCTACAGGTGGGAAGCACTACTAGAGAGGAAAGGATGCTACAGCTAATACTGCTATGAGTGCAGTGATGAACTGAAGGAAGATGAATCCCTGTGCAAAATTATTTACTTACGTTTATATCCCATCCTTCCCCAGAGGTTCAACAGATGACATGATAAGCAAACCATAAATAATAATGATCATTAAGACATAAAAACATTGTAAAACTCCTATCCCCGCCTGTCAAACACCTGGCCAGGCAAAAAAGTCTTTCCTTGCCTCCAGAAGAGGCTCAGGCCTCCAGGAGAAGGGAGTTTCACAATACAGATGTGGCCGCTGAGTACGTTTCTCTGCGTCGACTCCCCGTCTGCCCGCCGCCGTATGAACCCGCAGGGCAGAGGGTACCCGCAAGAGGGCGCTTCCCGCAAGCTCGAGATGGAGATCGTTTTGATATGTGCGGCCCAGATATGGGGGTGGGGATGGAACTGATGGGTGCACGCTGACTCATTCACTTATTAGGAAAAGGGAAATGTTATCGTGATTAATTTTTGATGTTCAATTAAGCCAGAACATCTTCTTCAGGGGCCAGAACTTCCTGCAGTGTGGTTCCTTATATGTTACCTATATGTTGTTATTTCCAGTTTATTCATGGTCTTTGTGCATTGGGGGATGCCCCCCTGAATTGCTGCGGGCCTTCCATGGGGTTAGGATTTCCCCCATTTGAGGCTCTGTGGGGCTGTATTTTATGCTAGTGTTCTCAGAGCCCCTATTTCAGAGCCCTCCAGCTCTATAGACCACAATGGACCTCCTTTACTCCAAACACCACAGCTGTATGTGACATCCTGGATGCCCCCTATCTCAGTATTATCCCTCAGCTCTTTAGTGTCCCTTATTTTTTGGAAATGTTGACCCGGCCATCCTAATAGCCCCGTATATTTTCTGCAGTGCTTAGGCTATTGTTCTCCCCTGACTGTCAGGAGATTTGTGCTCTAGTCTTGACTCTGCCGTTGACCTTGAATGACCTTGGGCAAGTCTGGTCATTCATGTCTCCCAAGCAACTGTGTCTGGTCTATTAGGACTGACAGCTCTTAAGGGAGGGACTGTCTTGATCAGCATGGCCCCTCCAATGGGGATTGCGTCTTTACTTTGCGGCGAGGGCGGGTAGAAGTCCCATTCCGCACTGTGGGTCTCACAACTGTGTTCAAGCTGTCCCTGAGACGGTCTGGGCCCTGTGATGCGCTCAGGGCTGGTGTCCTTCATTTTAAGGGCTGTCCCTTATTTTAAGAGAGTATCCGTTATATCAGAGCCCTACCCGCTCTACAGAACATCATGGACATCCTTTATTTACCTAACCAGTGTCCCTTATTTTGCACCTCACAGATCCATGGAACAAAATGGACGCCCCTTAGATCATTATCCTTCCGCTCTGTACTGTCTCTTATTCTTGATGTTTTGATTGAACAACCCTATGCCCAGGCCACTGCAGCCTAAAGGATAAGAAATTGGACTTGGATGGGGAAGACCAGGATTCAAATCCCATCCTAGCCATGTTTGGCTTTGGTCAAGTCACTCTCTCTCTCTCTCTCTCTGTAAAATGGGAACAATAATGACCTACCTTGCAGGTTTGTTGTGAGGGTGAACTAGATAATGAGAGCAAAGCACTTTGAACACTGAAAGTATTATATAAATAATAAAATAATAGCTTTCTGGCCTCATTTCCTGCTGTTCCCACCTGTGAATTTTCCTCGTTCTCTGTTACCACCCTCACTCACCCCAGACTCTCCTTCTCCCTGAACCGTCTTCACCCATGCTTCCCCCACCCCTCACCCCATACCTAAAACACCCTCCCTGAACAAACACTCTGCTCCCTCTTTCATAACATTCAAATCCCTCCTAAAAACCTACCTCTTCTGCCAGGCCGTCCCTAACGCCTTACTCTCAGAGATCGCTCCTTTATCGAAGGATACAGATAGAGAAATGTGATACTGTTAATCCTTCAGGATCCCTCTCCTCCGGCTGCTACTAAGCTAAACACGTGAACCTGCAGCTTCCCAGCTTCGTGAATGTCTCCCTGTCGTGCCTGATGTGCTCCTCCCCTTGCCCATTCTACACTGTAAGCCCCTTGGGGCAGGGAACAGTCTCCATAATCACACCAGGCTGGAATAGTGCACAGTGCTGGCACTATACAAATCATGAATAAAATACTGTATTCATTATTAAATTATTAATTACTATTAGTAGTAGTAATTAATTAATAATATTAATAAAACTCCCTCTCTGAACACTGGCGAGAGAGCCCACTCTGCCCTGTGCCTCATCCACACCTGCCTGCTTGGTCTATGTGCCAATCCCCGATGTGATGTGACCCTTGGAATCCTGAAAACCCTGATCCGGCACCAACTTAACCAGCACGGATCCTGCACCTACTGTTATTATTAATCTAAATAAAACTCCTTCCCTGAACAGATTTGTTCTGCTCCCTCCCTCATGACCTTCAAATCCCTCTTTAAAACCTATTTATTTATTTGTGTGTGTTTGTTTTAATAGGTGGGTTTTAAAGAGGGATTTGAAGATTGTGAGGGAGGGAGTTTTATTAATAAATAAATAAATAAATAATATTTGTTTCTGCACAGCAGTAGCACAACGGGACCCTGGTCCTGACTGGTGCCCCTAGATTGAACCGTGGACCTAATAATAATGCATTTTTCTTATTTAGAAACAAGGAGGTGTATCTTCAAAAACCGGTCACACGGCTCCATTTGAAACGGATAAGACATGGGAACCCCAGTGCCGTGCCACCCCAGCCTGGGTCCCACCGCACATGTTTTAGCACTCCCACAAGGCTGGGAAATCCCTCCTCTACACACTCTACACAGTCATCTGTCAGGACCCCCGCCTTGAAGCAGCATCCTGGTGCCGGTAGCTGAGCCTGCAGCTCCACCAGCTCCTCTTGTCCAGAGCCCAGTCTTGATAATGAAACTCTCCGACAACACTGATTAGGCCATGCCCCCCCCCCCCCTTCAGTCTTGCTCCACGCCCCCAGCTTCCTGATTGGCTGCTGAACTGTATATAAGGGCAGCCAGTAGCGGCAGAAAGCTGGGTAGGTCGTCACCAGTCACGTCCTGTTTTTGCCTCTCTCGTCATGTGCACCGTGTATGGCCTGAGACTGGCTAGATGCCGGTCGTTCGGACCCCTGCTCTGGAACCTGCTCTTTCAGACCCTGCCTGTGAGTCTGACTGTCTGCCTTGAGTGAGGCTCCGCATCTGCTTTGCTGGGGGCCTGGCGTCGGTGGGATGTGCCCCCTCCGTGGCTGCCTCGTGGGCCCACTCTACCCTGTGCCTCATCCATGCACCTGCCCCCTTGGTCTGGGTGCTGATCCTTGCTGTGACTCCTAGGGCCCTGATTCTGCACCTACTTTCTGGGTCCCAACTCTTGGACCCTGACATGGGGCCCTAAAGGTGGTTCTGGTGGGGGGGGGGGGCAGACCCTATCTGGGTGAAAACAGGGGCCCCTGTGGGAAAAGGGTGAGGCCGGGGTGGTGGAGGAGTTACCCCAGGTTGCCTTGTGGTCAGGCTGACCCTGAGTGGCAACCCTTTAGCTATTCGATGACTACTATCGTGTCTCCCCCCCTCAATCTCCTCTTTGCTAGACTAAACATACCCAGTCTATTCAACCATTCCTCATAAAGCTTGCCTTCCAAACCCGTTGTCATCTTTGTTGCCCTCCTTCGAACCCAGGCCATGCCCCCTACTGACCCTGCTTAAGTCTGGCCTTCCTTGGGGGTCCGCCCAAGACCCTGGGCATACTGCCACTCAGGCCTCACTCCAAGGCCACCCCCTCCCGGGACCCCAAGAGAAACCAATCTAGAGAGTTTGATAACCCACTTAACCGTCTCCCACCGGTTGAGAACCACTGCTGTGTAACACATACATACACAGAGATCAGACTGGAGGGCGGTGGGGAAAGAGACCGTGCTCTCCTAAGGGCCATTAGCTTAGGGTTGCCATATATGTAAATATTTAGAGGGCACTTCTGAGAAATACAGGTTGCAGGGAGGAGGGCGTGGAAGTATTTCTCAGAAGTGTCCTCTACAAACTTGCACATATGGCAACCCTACGTTAGCCTGTAATATTAGATCAATGGTAGCTTTCTGTCACATAGCTTAGATTTTGGGGAGTAAAGTAGTTTGGCCGATCCCTTTGATTAGACCAACTTCTGTTGGCCGTGCTAACCCCGGCGAACAGTGCTGCTGTTTTGATTTTGAAGATTCACCTCTGCAGGAACGCAAGACAGATTTCAGCCAGGGACGGGCAGTAGGCACATCATTCATGTTTGTTACCTTTTTCATGTTCATTTAAAAAAAACCACCAACATCTTGTTCATGCGAGGGGATCGTTTTAATGCATTTTTTATTTCCTTTTATTAAAATAAAAATCACTGCACATCTGCACAATAGCCACCAGGGCTGTTCTGCACCTGTGCAGCCCTTTTCCAAAATGGTGCCAGCAGCGTCGGCACCATTTTGGAAAAGGGCAGCTGTTTTTGTGCATGCACAAAACGACGCCGTAATGCACAGAACGGCTGCCCTTTCCCAAAACGACGCCAGCATGTGCAGAATGGCCCTGGTGACCATTTTGGGCATGCACAGGTTTGTTTTAAAAAATAAATAAATAAATAAATAATGACTATTTAAAAAAAAATAAAAAAATAAAAAATGACAATGAATGAAAACAAATGAATGTCATTTGCTTAGCCATCCGTTGTCATTACCTTAGCTTCGAAAACAATCGGGAACTAAACAAACAACACAGAACTCCACACCCCTAATGAGATCAGCACGACGGTGGCCTCTGCAGGAACCAAGGAGGGGTTTCAGCAACTTGTTCCTGGTGCGGTTTCTGTTGCCTTCCACTTAGGATTGCCGTATGTACAAATTTTTAGAGGGCACTTATGAGATATACAGGTTGCAGAACTGCATTGGAACCAATGCAGCCCTGCAACCTGTATATCTCATAAGTGCCCCCTAAAAATGTGCATATATGGCAACCATACTTCCACTTCTTCAGGCCTCACGTTGGATGCCACTATTGCATGGAAGGATGTCCTCAGCTTATTAGTGGGTTGCTGGAAAGGCATATATATACACATCTGATCACTGCCGGGAAGAATGAAGCCAGACCATGAGGTTTTAGTGTAAAAACAAAATTCCTCTGTTGAAGAAAACTTCAGTGGAATAACTGCAACGGCAGAAACCAATTCCCATAAAGAAGAACCACAACTGATCTCACCGCATCTTCAGCTCTCTGAAAAACCACAACTGAAGAACCGCTAGGCAGCAAACCAACTAGGCCTCGGTGCGATGCGTGCGTATCAATAGCCAAGCCCGCTCTCTTACGTCCACAGAGAGAAGTGGAACCCAGAGCTGAAAACTGATCCCCTTTTAGAGAGCAAAGCTCCCCTAACCCTTTTGCACCTGGCACATGAATATTTGCCCATGGTATGCAACTAGCCCAGTTCTTTTCCCTCCAATTCTTCACAGACAAAATAACCTTCATTCCCATTGTCTCATTCAAATACACCTCCACCCTCCTGATTGGACAATTGTTCCACGCCATTTGTTGGTCTCTTCTCGGTCTTTGGTCAGACCCAAGCTGATACTGGAGAATTCTGTCCCCACCTAGTGCTTACACAGTTAGCAGAAAATTCCATTAGCGAGGCATGAAGGAAATAATGGGTGATTTCAGTCGTGACGGGCGGCCACTTTCACCACGGGCCATGGGGTGGTTCAGACCACGGCTGGGGGTGAAGGGGCGCGCCAACAGACATGCGCCCCATTGCCCCCAGCCGTGGTCCAAACCACCCCACGGCCCGTGGTGAAAGCGACCGCCTGTCACCTCTAAAGGGGCACACACACACACGGAGGGGGCGGGGCCACATGGCGCAGTGTGCTGCCGCACAGCCCCTCCCCCTGCGTTCCCCGGCGGCCCTCCCCCCTCCCGACAGGCAGCGGCAGTGGCCAATCCGGCCGCCGCCACAACCATGGGCGGGGGGGAATCCTATTGACCGCGATGAATGGTAAGTAACCAGACGTTACTTTCCGTCCACCATGGCCATGGTGGCCTTTCACCAGACTTCTCGACCTCCTCGCATCCGGGGGTCCAGAAGTGTGGTGAACGCAAACACGGGCCGCGTTTGACTGTGGTTTAGCCGGGGTGAATTTCAGACAAGTAACATCTGAAATCACCCAATGTTACAGAGCAGTTTCCCACCCAGGGATCACATGGCAAATTAACCTCATTATTGCCAAAGGAATTTTAGCCCCGTTGCCCAACAAACATTCAGAATAGGGATGAATGAGAAACAAAAACATTTCTCATGAGTAAACTTGCAAGGACCAAGATCTGGTGAGATCTCAGTCCTGGAACAAGTTCTCGGGCGAGAAACTAAACTAATAAAATAAAAATCATTGCGTATGCATAAAAGGGCTGCTGGACCGTTTGCACACGTGAGAAACTGCTGCCATTTTGGTTAAGGGAAGTGGCTTGTACGCATGCAAAAGGGCTGCTGGACTGTTTTGCCCATGTGCAAAATTGCTGCCATTTTGCTGAAGGGTGGCTGTATTTTTGCACACGTGCAAAACAGTCCGGTGGCTACTTGTACTTGCACAATGATATTTTATTTTCTTGCTGAGAAATCAAACAAAACAGTCTTGGTTTTTGATTCATCCAAGACAAAACTGGGACTTCAATGAGATTTCTTGGTTTTACGAGATCTCGTTTCAGCTCTAATTCATCCCATCTTACAATTCAAATGCTTTCTTTCCCAACGTACACAGGGAAGTTAATTACCTGTTACCAATGCACAGATATTAACAGGTACTTCAGGTGCAATAACCAGTTGAACAGATAAGTAAATCCGGTGCTATTAATAATAATAATTATTATTATTATTACAGGCCTTTGTAAACATTCTGTGACAAACAAAACATGACGTCCTCTTGCCATAAACGGATCATGATCAAGACCAGAACATGTGGATAGGACTCGGGAGGCAGTTACCCACAACAGACAGCATCAGTACTAGGCATGTAGTATGTATCCAAGATTATTGCATTTCTATAGTCAACGAACCTTATTGTCCCATCTGGTTCAGGAACTAAAACAACTCGGCTTGTCCATGGACTGTTGGAATGTTTGATAACCCCAAGTTGTAACATCTCCTCTATTTCTCTATGGGTCTGTACTCTGTAGTTGGACCTTGCCCATAGTTTGGAAGGGTCCGGTATCAATGGACGTCGGACTTCTGTGTCAGTCTTATGAACTAACAAGTCAGTCCTCCTTGACTTGTTAGAGAAAACTTGACTGTGTTCTTTATACAGTCCCTGTAGACGACCTCTGTGGGAATTTCGTTACTGACAGCAGTTTCCATCTGCATAAGGTAGAAGACGTCTCAGAATGAAACAAACTTGGGTAGACATCATGAGTAGGTTGGCGTAAGTCTAGGGTTGCCATACCTCCCCTTTAATCCAGGACACTTATGCAAAATACATGGTGCATGGCTACCTTGGTTCCAATGCAGCCCTGCACCATGTATTTTTCATAAGCGTCCTGGATTAAAGGGGGAAGTATGGCCACCCTACATAAATCTGCACATTCCATTTTCCAAAATGGCTGCCAGCTGTCCTCCTGCAGCCCCTAACTCATGAAGTAGGGCACCTACAAACGTAAAATGTATGTCAAATGATAGGGGCTTGGGGTGTAACAAAGCCAATGGTAACGTCCCCAAAGCTGTATCTGTGGACCTTTCGAAGCTACGCAGCAAGGTATTAAAATCAATGCATTTTTTAAAATTTAAAATGAAATAATAATAATAATAATAATAGGAAATTGTTTATTAACAAAAGCTCCAGTGTGCGTGCGGACGGACTGCATGGTTAGTGGCTAAACAGGGCTACACACAATGCATGTGGAAATGGATGGAAATCCATGGATTGCAATGCATAATCGCAATGGACACATTTGCAGAATGCAGTGCAACATACTTTCATGCTAGGACAGTGGCTCTAAAGGGCCCCCCCCCTTAGGCTCTGACCCCTTTTTCTGGCACGAGGACTCACGGGTCTTGCAGTAACTTCTGACCTCAGTGTATATCCCCAGCCAGCCGAAATGCTTCAACCCCCTAAATATCCTGGGAATGGTAAATTGTATTGTTGGCTATGGACGTCGAGAAAGAGATGAGAACGGTAGCGACCTTTGTTCTCTTAGCCGCAAGAGTGCGTGAGGAAGTGGGTACAAGAGAATAAATGAGTGTTTTATGTACAGAGGTTGATAGGGGCACATAATATAGGAAGCACCTTTTCGTTGGTTCGCCCTATTTATAAAACGGTATTGCAATATTTGGGCAGCCTATAAGCTGTCTCTTTAGTATTGTTTATTTATTTGATTGTCAATTGTTTTGTTTTGTCTGGTATTGTTTTGTTTTCGGCTGTTGGACATGCCGTAATAAACTTACTTACCGACCCGAAAGGAGTCCATATGACCCCTCTAAGAACTCCTCCCACTGCCCTGGACCAATCAACAGAGGTGTCGTCATCCTAGGCCTGCCCTCTAAGGAGTTGTAAGCCAATGGGATCGGGCTTTCCGTGGTAGGCAAGAAAACGAAAAGACCAATTGCTTATTTATTTATTTATTTCAAAATATTTTATCCCGCACCCTCCTGCACAATAGCAGCTTGGGGCAGTGAACAATTGTTACAATCAAATTGTTACTTGCGGACACTCCGCCAGCGAAGACTTTGGAGTTGAGTACTCCCCTATCGGTGGTGAGATGCTAAAGTAGAAAGCATTATATAAGTTCAGAGGATGAACCTGCTGGTATTGAACCAGAGGCCAAAGTTCTTTTTAGCACTCCTATCCGTGAAGAAGAAACTCATCTGGCTGTGAATGCCTCTTGAGGCCTCAAAGACAGCTTTGTCCCTGCACTGTTCGGGGGTGCTGTAAGATGGGTTTTTTTCCCCATCAACACAACAAGCCAGAGACAAGAGTCAAAGGTAAAAAAAGAGTTTGTTTTTAGAGGGCTATTGGGGGAGGTGAAGGGCTTCCGACATCCGGCAGGGACCGTGTCTATTTTATTACCTTGTAAAGTGCCAGGTACACTGCTGGCGCTATATAAATATTTGTTAATAATAATAATATCTGTGTGCACAGAGATGCGGGTTTCACACAGCGTGCTTTTAAAAATACATTTCAGGAATTATTTCAGATCTCGGAGAAGTGGTTAAAAACAAGCCAGAAAAGCCTGCATGTTTTTGTCCTGAGAGGAAAGATGACAGCAAAGGGCCTCGTATTACTCTCTAGAGAAATATCTTGGCGTGGAGCTGGATGAGACGGATTGTGTGCCACCGCGGAAAATGAAAAGCACCATGAGATCTATTTGACGGGCTTGTGTTGATGGGATTTTGAAACACTGTCTCAAGAGAAAAAATGTATGAAGATTGTGAAGGCTACATATTTGAAGCCCCAGGACGAAAGAGCCACGAGTGTGTTAGCTGGACGTCCGAAGAGGTGGGGCGGAAAATTAAAACGGTTTGTAACACTGTTTGTTTGGAAACCGTTTTACACATTATAACCGGGGCTTGGTTATGCGATGCAACGTTTGCGTGTGACCAAAGAAACGTTACACGCGGCATTAGTGCTTTTTAGTAAAGTACACAAATGTCTGGACAAGGTTCTGAACAGAATTATCAGGCCTTCTGATAAACGTATCCTGCAGTTTGTAGAGCGTATGCTTAAAAAAACCAGACATCATAAATTAGGGGTGGGGAAACGGTTCGGTATTTCATCAGTCAACTGCTCATAATGTGTTGTCACAGATTAATTCGTACCAAACTCCAACAGTGGTAAACGTGCCAGTTGCAGTTCAGTTTTAAATCTATTAATAATAATGAAAATATTTTAAAAAATCACTCGTCTGTGCATGCACAGTGGCCATTTCGACATGCGCAGAACAGCTGCCTTTTTCCAATATGGGGGCAACGCTGCCGCCGCCACTATTTTAAAAAAGTGACACGCATGTGCAGAATATCCCGGCAGTCCTTTTGTACACGTGCAGCGGGATTTTTTAATTAAAAAAATTTATTTTGTATTACTTTATTGATTTAAATACATATCTGTAATACAAATCCACATTTGATTCTGAAAATTGTAGAATCAAAGACCATAAACGAAGCCAAACAGCAGTTTCTATTGGTGGACACACCACACACCCCATATCCTTTACAAAAAAAAAAAGAGGTATGTAAGAAATTCAACTGGCCCAAGACCAGGAAAGCAAAAAGCTGTTTTGTATCTAAAGATTCAGTAAATAAAACTCATTGTAACCTCTGTGTGTGTTTCCGACCCCTGTAACAGGATTTCAAAGGGGTGTTCAGGACAAACCTGTCCTTAACCTGGAGAAATAGGGGGGCCCTGTTTCTGAAAGTTATTTTAAAACAGGCAGGGGAGTTAGGGGGAAAGTTGATATCTGGGTGGGCTTGGGTGGGATAATGGAAACATGAGTCCGTCCTCAAGTCTCTCCAGAGGCTGAGTGAAGCTAATCAGGAGATGGGGAAATGAGACAACGGGTCTTTTCAGGAGTGATGCTACCCTGCTTAGCCACACTTCACCACACTTAACCCCACCCCAGGGTCACAAACATCATCCCTTCTGTTTGGCAGCCACCAGATGTTCACCACGCTTTGCCCCGAACCATGGTAGCAGTTACCACCGGTTGTGATCGCAGAAAATCGCGGGGAACAGCTGGCGGTAAGCGCTAGCACCATTCGGGGCAAAGCATGGTGAGCTGCACCGTCATGTCTGTTCTGGGTATTGGTCTACCCCGGGGCGGGGGGTGGGGTGGCTGTTACCCCGGATTGGGTCTAAGTGGGGTAGCGTCACTTCTGAAAATACCCAATGACCAGATGACTCTGAGGGGAGAAAGAAAATAAACATTCTTTTTTGGTTGTTTAGAAGTTGGGTGGCAAGGACATCCCTACCTTTACTTTTAACCTGGTGGAAACAAGTTGTAGAACATGAATTTTAAAAAAACAACATGGTCTTGCAATGTCACCAGGGATCTCTTTAAAATTTCCCCAAAGTGTCCCCATTTAACTTAATTGTATTTATTTATTTAAAATTCTTATTCCCCGCCCTCTCCGACCACAGGTGGCTCAGGGCAGCTTACAGCAATAAAAACAAAATAACAATAATAGTTCAATTAAAATACAACCTAATATAAAATCCCCCCATCATCCCATCTCCCCCCCCCATCCCATCCCCTCCACCGAACAGCCAGGTTTTACAAGCCTGACGAAAAGTCGGCAGGCCCGGGGCCAGGCGA
This sequence comes from Sphenodon punctatus, assembly GCA_003113815.1. NCBI lineage: Eukaryota > Metazoa > Chordata > Lepidosauria > Sphenodontia > Sphenodontidae > Sphenodon > Sphenodon punctatus. The sequence continues at coordinate 5,507,582 of QEPC01008752.1, read as the reverse complement.
GCCTCCTCCAGGAGGGAGTTCCACAGCCGAGGCGCGGCCACCGAGAACGCCCTATCTATAGTGGCCCCCAGTTACTCGGGGGACCTCCAAGAAGGTGGCCCCAGCGGACCGCAGGGAGAGACTGATCCAGGATCCGGGGAGTGAGGCGGTCCAGCAGATAAGTCGGGCCGAGGCCGTGTAGGGCTTTAAAGGTGAGAACCAACACCTTGAATTGCGCCCGGAAGAAAATAGGCAGCCGGTGAAGAGAACAGAGCACCGGTATAATGTACTCCTGGCGACCCGGCCCCGTAAAGAGACAGGCCGCCGCATTCTGCACCAGCTGCCCTAAACAAACCGCTTTATCTCCCAGTCTGATCTGGTGCTGCAGCGCTACCAGAAGGCAGACGGCAGATGGGGACCCAGGCAGCAGCCTCCAGCCGTGCAGGGAGAAAAGAAATGGAGCAGGGCCACGCAGGCCCGGACTTAGGGGCAGGCCCCCTAGCCCTGGGTCTCGGGCGGCGTTTTCTGAGGGGCGGCAATCCTGGCGCCTGCGTGGCCCTGCTCCATTTCTTTTCTCCCTGCACGGCTGGAGGCTGCTGCCTGGGTCCCCATCTGCCGTCTGCCTTCTGGTAGCGCTGCAGCACCAGATCAGGCTGGGAGATAAAGCGGTTTGTTTAGGGCAGCCCTACATAAAGCGAGACGCGTCCTAGGATGCTTTTAACCCCGTGCCGACGTTCCAAGCTTCAGGTTAGTTTCCCTACTGGGAGTTTTCTTCTTGTAAGTTTCCCCCAGCCCGGCAACACGGGCAAGTAGCCAGTCTCACCCAGTTCCAGGTGGAGATATTTCTGTAGGGTAATAGGAGGCTCTTCGCTGTCATCTTTCCTCTCAGGAAAAAAAAAAAAAAAAAAAAAAAAAGCAGGCTCTTCCAGCTTGTTTTTAGCCACTTCTCTGAGTTCTGAAAGAATTCCTGAAATTTATTTTTAACAGCACACTGTGTGAAACCCACATCTCTGTGCACACAGATGGTCTGATGTCGGAAGCCCTTTAAGCCCGATGGGCCTCCAAAAAACAAAATCTTTTTTTACCTGTGACTCTTGTTGTGTTGATGGGAGAAAGCCCATCTACCCCACCTCACAAAATGGCCCCTTTCATACGCGATAGCCGGACATGCGTAGTGCTAAAACGCCACCCAATGAGTAGCTTCTACAGAAATCCACCTGACCACCTACGGCGGGCCTACTGACCCAAAAATCCCTTCCGATTGGTCGAGGTTAGTGGAAGGAGTTCTTTGAGGGGTCACATGGCCCCTTTCTGCTAAGTCACCTTACCCCCAGAAAACCCCATCCCATTGGCTCACAACTCCTTAGGGGTTGGGCTGAGGCAGACAAAGCCTCTGCCAATTGGCTCAGGGCAGTAGTAGGAGTTCTTAGAAGGGTCACATGGTCTCCTTGTAACCGATTGCTAAAATCTGCCACTGTACCTGAGGACTGGAGGGTGGCAAATGTAACCCCGATATTTAAAAAGGAATCCAGAAGCGATCCTGGAAACTACAGCTTGACGTCTATGTCGGGCAAAATGGTGGAACCATCATTAAGAACAGAATCGCTGGGCATGGCTTCATGGGGAAGAGTCAACATGGATTTAGCAAAGATAAGTCATGCCTCACTAATCTGTTGGAATTCTTTGAGGGCGTGCAAATGTTCTGAAAGTAGCACGGCGCCGCTCTGCTCTCTGGCCACATCTCTATGGTTGCTCAGAGGATGGAAATGACATACCTCCCAACATTTGCAGCAGCCAGACGGATAAGCCCCACCCTCTCAGTCAATAACCCTCCCACTTTTCCAAGTGTATAAAGAAGGGGAGAAGTTCTCCTGCTTCTCATTAGTTGTTTTTACACAGACACACACACCCCTCCCCTCCGCTCGGTGGTCGACCAGGTGTGCAAGGGAAGGCGGCATCTGTGGTAATGGCCGGCGGCAGGTGCGGGGTATGCTCAGTGTTCACGCAGGGGAGCACCGAGCAGGATGGGTGGAGGCGTGTGCTTGCTCCCGCGCCACACCCATCTCCACCCACGGAGCCCCCCAGAAAACCAGAGGCAGCCCCGTGGGTGTATATGGGTGTGGTTGGTTGTGTGTGTGTGTGTCTGTGTACAGGGGCACGGACCCACCTCCAGCCACCACGGCAGCACCCCCATCCCCCCACCCCCACCCATGTAAAAACGGCCATTCTGTTTAGGCTCCTGTCATTCCATCATCCCCTCGTTGGTCTCTCTTTCCTGGAAGAGGGACGGTGGGATTCGGCCCCCAAAAGGGAACTGACTTCCTATATAGAGACCATTACCATTGAGAGTAGGGATGGGCAAACAGATCGCGGTTCGGGTTCGGCCGTTCGGTTCGGCCGTTCGGTTAGTTTGCCGGGTTCAGCCGTTCGGTTTGGGTTCGGCCATTCGGGAAATGTTTTGTTATGGGTGTTTTTAATGTTTTTTATGTTTTTTTATTTGGTGTTATTAAACTTTTATATGGTTTTTTTATTTGTTTTTTTTTGTTTTTGTTTTTATATGGGGTTTTTTATTTAATTTTTTTAATCTAATATTATATCTATCTATCTACACTAAATCTAACTGCTATTAACTATTCTAAATGCTATGAACTAAATGGATTATCTAATAAGTACACAGGCCTACTCCTACAAACACTAAAACTAAATCACTAACGCTATCTCTATCACTAAGCTAACTCCTACAACTGTCTACTGTCCCTAACCTATCTATCTATCTATCTATCTATATATGGGATGGGGGGAATCACAAACAACACAAGGTTTCAGTTTAAGGTTTAAGTTTCATTTCAGTACAAAACTGAAATGAAACTTAAAGCAATCTAATAATCCTACTCAACGCCTGCTGTTCAGGAACAGTGACTAGCTCAGAAGGTGTTGGGAAGGGGGGAGGCAGATAGTTTCATTTCTTGCAAGCCTCTCCACCACCCCTGGTGCCTGGAAGTCTGCTCCTCAGTGACTAGTACTACTACCCCTCCCTGTCACGTTCGACCTTCCAGTGAACCTTTTTTTCCCACCCAAACGCCATCCGAACTGACAGAACTGTTCGGTCATTTTGACGTTCGGAATTGAGTTTGGTTCGGCCAGTTCGTGTTCATGTTCGGTCATCTGAACAGGCCGAGTTCGGACCGAACTCCAAACTTCCGAACCGCGTTCGCCCATCCCTAATTGAGAGTTATGAAATGATGTATCGGGAGTTAACGCTTGCTCCAGGTTAATCCATTCACACAAACCCTTGCTACTTGATAGGGTCAGATCCTTGCGAGCAAACTCTGCATCAAGTGGCAGAGAAGGGATTATCAACACAGCACGTGGTAAGGATTTCACACAACACTCCAAAAACATGGGTTTGTCCCGCCACCCACCCTAAAAGCGTGTTGTGTGAATGAACCCTTTAGGGCTTATTGAAAATCCTAACCCCATGCTTAGGTCATGGCTTCTGCAGAGAAGAGGAAACTATCGAACATCATCCTATCATTTAAAGTTTATTTGAAAGCATGCCCATGGCTCCAGGCAGTGAGCTGGCAGCCGTGGCAGGTTTCCTGTTGACATCGGAAACAATTTGAATATTCCGAAGTGGATTGTTTCTCTTCAGCCAATTCTAGTCAGCCAGACCTCCGCCAGCTAAAGTGGAGGTTCCCAAGCATTTTGATAATGCGCCGAAGTTTCCAAGCATTTGATAATGCGTCAGAGCTACCTTGTCCTCAATCCGGGGAAGACGGAGGTGATGTTGGTGGAAAGGGGACTCCTTTGGACCCTTGAATGTGGCTGGGGTCCAGGTAGAAGTTGTGGCCATCAACTTCAACCATGCTCATTCTGTGAAAACTCAGCTTTCGGACTTGGTTTGTAAATGCTTTCCTCAACTGTGCAATTTGTGTCAGTTACACCCTTATTTACCCTTGCCGCAGTGACCCCTGCCTTGGTGACTACAAGGCTCGACTTTTGTAACTCCCTCTTCTCCAGGCTGCCGGCAGTGCTTATCCATCGCTTGCAGCTTGTTCAGAACGTGGTAGCTCGGTTGCTTGCCAGCTGAGGCAGCCCTGAGTTCTCCTGCCTTTGGAGCGAAGGAGTTTAAGATCGTGCTGCTGGTTTGTAGGTCCCTGGCTATATTCGAGACCTATTCCTGGAACCTGGCCCCAAGCCTTTTGACATTCCGGTGAAGTTGTAAAACCTGGCTGTTCGCCCAGGCCTTGGGGGAAGGGGGGTTAGAGAGTTTTTATCTCCCTTACCCTATTTATTGTTTTAGTGTGACTCCCGGCCCTGTTTAAATACTTTGATTATTGTTTTTTGGAATGTTTTAACTGGTTTTAGACATGTTTTATATTTGTGATTGTTTTTTATTGTAAGCCGCCCCAGCTGTTTTAGGAGGGGCGGGGTAGAAATTTGATAAATAAATAAATAAAATAAATCTCACAGCGATAGTAATCTGCGCTCAGGAATGACCCACTGTTTGGGGGTCCTGCCATCACATCTGAAGTCAGCAGGCGATCGGGCCGTTGCGGTGGCAGACCCCTTGGTGTGGAACTCGCTGCCTCCAGCTGTTCGTCTCAGTTCCTCCCTCCTTACCTTTAAAAGCACCTGAAGATGTATTTATTTTCTAGGTGCTTTTAGGGTTCACTGACGCTGCCCTCAATGAACTTTGCCCTCCCTTTTCGCCTGCCCCATTTTAAAATGTTTAATCATTTGTTTTAAAATAGTTTATATGGTTTTAACTTTTTGTGAAGTGCTCTGAATGCCACGTAGAGGGGGGTGGGGGGTTGCTATATAAAATTATTTATTTTGCCTGTGCAAACCTCTCTTTGAGACTTAACTATAATCCCACCAGTTCCCACCACAGCTGTGTCAAGGAGATCAAATAGCATCCAAGAGCACGAGGCTTGGGAGACCCCAAAACCCCACACTTTGGACACCTTTGAGCAGAGAGGGGGAACCCCACGCTCCTGGCTCAGATCCATCCCACAGCCAGTTTTATATTTGGCCCTTTTCTAATTCCTAGATCTGGTCCACAAACCCCATCCTTATGCTCAAAGCAGTGATGGAATATTAATAATAATAATATTTTATTTTTACAGTGCCCCTCCACCAGATGGCGCTCAGGGCACTTCACATTAAAAATACACCACCACCAAAATGACTTAATACCCCTTCAAACCCATTAAAAGGGGAGGAAAGAAATGTACAAAGGAGAACCACAGTAGATCCTCCTCTGAAACAGGGAAACATTATATATATATATATATATATATATATATATATATATATATATATATATATATATATTCCCAGGAAGAGNGGAAACATTATATATATATATATATATATATATATATATATATATATATATATATATTCCCAGGAAGAGGGGGGGGGATCAGAATTTTTTAATCTATCTATCGATATAGATATCATACTCTGCTTTTATGCAGCCCCCAGAACTTTTACTAATTTACAAAGTTGGGGGTCCTTTGAGAGGGAAACGGTTCTCCATCCCTTCTCTAAAAGTGCCTGGAGAATTAAAAGAAAAAAAAGTAGTCATCTTCAGGTACTTTGGGGAGGGGAAGGAAGGAACTGAGATGACCATCTAGAGGGAGGACGTTTAACCGAGGCAGCATCCGAACACAAGCAGAGCAGGCCTCGGAGAGCGCCAGGGCCTGTCTTTGAGTTCTGGTACAATCTTCAGTTCAATCCACCTGCTCTACAGGTAGGCAAAGCAGACAAGGCAGGGCAGGTGTAATATGATCACAGCTGCTCAACCACCCTCTGAAGAAGCTACAGACAATGGTGAATTGTCTGGCAGCCCATAGGCGGCGTTACAGAAATCAAGCCTCGTGGTCACCAGGGCATGGGTTGCTGTGGGATAAGTCGGGACAAGGCCGATGCCTAGGGTGGCCAGATACGCACATTTTAGAGGACACGAGAGATACAGATTGCACTGGAGCCAATGCAACCCTGCAACCTGTATTTCTCATGAATGCCCTCTAAGCCCTGCTGATGTGCGGGACCGCCTCTCCCACACGGGTTCTGAACTGGCCCCTGCCGTCCCAGAGGGCAGCCCTCTTGAAGTCCCCCGGGTCAGTCGGACGGGGATGATGGAGAGGGCGTTCTCGGTGGCTGCTCCGAGGCTGGAGAACTCCCTCCAAGCGGAGGTTCGCCTGCCCCCGGATTTGTCTTCCTTCTGTAGACAGCGCAAGACCTAGCTGTTTCGGCAGGCATTTGGCGAGAGTGGGATTTATTATTGTGGGATACCTATTTACTGTTTTAGGATTGTCGGGTTTATTATTGGTTATTGTAGGTTTTATTGTAGTTAACGGTTTATGGATATTCTAAGCTGCCCCAAGCCCCCACTGTGCGGGAGAGGGTGGGATATAAACTTTGTATAAATAAATAAATAAAGCACCCTACCGATGCATCCATTTGGACAGCACAGGGAGCTGGAAACCCCCGTTTCCTGCCCAGATCCAGCCACCCTGCTGGCAATTCAGCCAGTGGAGCGGTAGGGTCGGGAGGCAGGCAGGGTCTCGGGGAGAAACCAGGGCTGCTAGCCCTTCCTTTGGGCGTGTGCACATGACATGCACGCAGGGTTGTTTTTTTTTGCTTAGGGCAGCAAAACTCCTTGCACCAGGCGGCCCCAAGTACAGGTGTCATTTATGCAAATTGCAGCCGGCAAAACCATCTTTGAACCACGTCCAATACCCAAGAATTCATGGAGTGTGGTTATGAATGGCACCAAAGTTCTTTACCTGGGCCCGCCACCTCCCCCCCAACCTCTTTTGTCAGCTGTAGCAGACGAGCCCTTAGTCTTGCTCCTCACTAGAATAACCTCAGTCTTCCCTGGACTGAGCAGGAAGCAGCTCCGATGAATCCAGTTGGCTAGATCAGGCTCTCGGGAGGAAGGGAGCAGAGAGGAAGGCATGCCCATGAGGATACTGTACCAGTCTTGTGATTTTCTCCCCCCCTAGGTTCACCTCTCCTTTGCCATTCTTTGATTGTAAGCTCCTTGGGATAGGGAGCTGCCTCCAACTACTGATTGTGCGATACCATGCACATTGCTGGTGCTATTAATATGTCCTGTGGACCCTTCCCTCCATCCCAAGCACATCCCTTAAGCACCAACTCATTGGCATACCAAGGCTGTAATGTGCCTGGCTTCATGTTCCAATAATGCCTCCCCCGCCCCCCAGGGCAAGAGAGCAGGGTTGAAATGCAGCCTTCCCAAGGGGGCTCCCAGTCAGCCTCCACCTGCAAACATAATAGTTTTGCTCTGGCTGCCCCATCCTCCCCGAGGGGAAGCAACCCCACCAGGAAGGTCTTAAGGGTGGGTGGGAATGGGACCCGCACTTTACCGCCACCGTTTCTGAAAACATCCTTCCTGGTAGGGCCTGTCTCCAAGTGACCAGCTAGAAAATTCTCCGCTGTTATTCTACCCCACAATGTCCTTTTCAAATTCCAAGGAAGATCAGATGTGGGAAGTTTTAACCCCTGGTATCCCCTGCTTGTGATAATGGAAGTGGAGAGGTAGCTATCCCAGAGTGCATCCTCCAAAGCTAGGAAGAAAACCCACAATCTAGGATGCTCATTTAATAACCCCACCCCACAATCAACACGCCTGGTTCCTTCCACCTTCCTGCACAGACTTCTTTCAAACCCTTTATCTTCCTCCTGTTCTAGTGTAACTTCATTAATATGCAAGGGCATCCTAGACTTAATCATCATAAACCTGGAAGGGACCTGCTGGAACATCTAGGCAACCCCCCTGCTCCAAAGGCAGGATGCCCTGTATCTACAGCACCCCAAGACAGAGGTCTGGCACAGCTGTGTCCAAGGCAGGTGATTCCACAAGCTCGCTAGGCAACTAATTCCGCTTCCCAAATGCTCAGAGTCAGGAACATTTTCCTAATATTTAACCAAAAGCCATACGGCTGCAGTTAAAGCCCTTTCTTCCGTCTGTTGTGGCAACGGAAAACGGCCTTTTCTTTTGTGGCATCTTTGAAGATCTCTGAAACTATGTCCCCATTTATTTGTTTTTTCTCTAGACTAAACGCGACATCTACCCTTTCCTCAGATGGGAGTCAAAGTCGTTTGAACGATCTCTTTTATTGGACCAACAGTTGGCAGAAACGTGCAGGTTCGGCCCTCACACGGTGCTTCCTCCGGCAAGCAGAAGTCATAAAGTAGGAGGCAAGCAGGAGTAACCTTTCCTCATACCCTTTGCATTCCAGCTCCTTTCTCATCTTGGTTGCTTTCCTCCAAATCCTCGGTTTGTGGACATCCTTCCTGGAGTGCGGTGGCTAAAACGGAACCCTGTCACAGGAGGACACTCACCAGCTTGACGGTACATCTCCCCAACGGTTTCAGTTCAGTCGGGGGCAACAGGTCGCCATCCGTGGAACAAAAGCCAAGAAGTCTTGTAATGTAAAGTGCCATTTATTTTATTCCCAATGATGAAAATATCAATTAAAAAAAAATATATATGCACCAACAAAATGCTCAAAACACTCTTGAACCTCCAAAAAAACCAGAAAACCCAAGCGCAAAAGTGAAAGAAACATTTCCTAAAGCTTATGAATTGTCCAACTTCCTTTTTCTCTTAAAATTTAAATAAGACAAAATAAAATAAACACCCTTTCTCCCCCTCCCCCTATCCTTCCCCCAGCCTTATGGTTCATTTACGTACGACCAAAAGAGAAAAAAACCCCAAAAGAATAAATCGTCACCTAGAGCACATGATCCCACTGGTTCGTTTAGAACTTTTAACCCAAACACATTATATTATACATTCAGATCCTCAGGAGTTACCAGATTTGATGGAATGTAAGAGCACGCCAGGAAAAATTAATGGGCTGTTGGAAAACAGATCAAGTAGGTGTAGGGGCCTCCGGCAAGAAATAACTTTTAAAAGTTCTCAAATCTTTTGTCAGCTGTAGCAGACAAAGCCCTTAGTCTTGCTCCTCTTATAATGATGGGACACCACAGCAAGCAGATGGGACATGGCCAATGTGAGGGGTACAATGTTCTAGGAGGAGGGAAGCCGATCACCTCCAAGTCGCATCTTCCAATCCGTGCCAAAAGTATCCATGGACAGGAGCCAACCCCACACGAACCCACCCCCCACCCCAGGCCTCATCGTTCCCATATCTGGTGCCGGTGCCAACAAGCCAGGCGTAGCACTCTCCCCTGGATAAAGCCCAAAGTCTGGGCACCAGTCCCCCGTCCCTTGTGAGGGGGCAGAGATCTGAGTGAGCCCCCGGCACACACACCGTAGAGGTGCCCCACAGAGCAAGGGAGGGGTCCTGGACAGAGCTTGGCCCTTGTGTGCTGACACCCTCCCCCCAGACACTGGAGTGATATCTAAAGCCTCCAGGGAGCTTTGGAGTTTGAAGGAGGAGCAGCAATAAGGGAATGTGTCTCCACGTTCTTCTGGCCGACCCATTGGCAAGATCTGCCTCCTACAATTCCCCTCCCCGGCACAGCTACGGTTAGCTAGCGCCCACTGGACAGCGTGTCTTACGAACTGATCAAATAAAGTCATTCCAGGGTCAAAAATAAAGGCCTTCAAAACTGTAAAAATGACATCAGTGCTGGAGACACTGGTACTATTTGAAAAATAAGCACAATGCACTCTATTTTTTGTTTGTATTTTTTAAAAAAGTTTTTCATACACCCAGCATTATCTTGAACCACGATCAGCAGCAATGAGACGCGCACGTACAGAGGGCAGGGGAGGGGGAAAGAGTCTCTCTCTCTCGCCCCCCTCCCTCTCGCTGCAATATTACACTTCTGTCATCCCGCCAGCTGCCCCGCACCGCCTCTTGGGCCAGGCGTAGAATCCACACGGTTACAAGACACGGCTCGGGCCCTGCCTGGTGCCTTTCCTCTTTCGTACAGATGGCGAAGCTGGACGGGTAAGGGAAGTCAAGAGCAGGCTGGGACACAGAACTTTTATCTGCCCACCCCGCCACCTTCCAAACCCTGAATCACACACCCATCCTCCCTCGCCTGCAGCTGGCACAGGCCGTCTGGAACGCCACGGTACCGGCTGTGCTCCGGTCACCCGGCCGAGAGACTTCCAAGCAGCAAAGCAGGCTCAACAGAAAGCAAGGGTTTCCAGACCCACAAAAGCCTGATTTGCTTGTGCATTTGGGGGTGTGAGGGGCCCAAGAAACAAAATCATACCTATGGCTTCTGTTTTCAGACAGGAAAAGAAGGGATGCTATTAAACACGCTGTACAAAAGGGTCCCCCCTCACTCCCAACCTGTTCTTGCACAAAATCCACAGTAAACACAGGCCATGCTTATTCTGTGTCACCCAGCCTGCCTCCCCAACACTACCCTAACTGAAGAGAAGCAGGATTAGGACAGGCCTGTCGGGCTTATTTAACCCCTTTAACAAGCTTCCCTTAAAAGAACTGGATTGGCTTCTTTAAAGAGTTCCGACGAATTCAAACAGCCAAAAAGAAAACATGCACCAGAGTCACGCAAGACGTGCTAGGGCCTAGGAAGAGCCCATGAGATCCTTCCTTGGGTTTAAGCCTTTGGATCAGCTCACGTGACCAAAAGCTGGCCCCCTTCCTCTGGCCAGTTTTACTTAATAACCATCCAAGTTTCCCCACATAGGCCACAGGAAACCATTTTCAATAGCCAAACTACTTGTCTTCAATACAGAAGCCCGGATCTTGAGAGAAGTGGGTGACTGGATTGGGGGAGAAGGTGGCTGTCTCAGCGGTGCAGAGGAGACTTCGAGATGGGTGTTCTCCTTTTAGGGGAACCTTTTCTCTAGAGCTGACTAGTTTGTCAAGTCAGGCGGAATGCACCGACTTCATGCTGACTGTGAACGTGCTTTCCCTGTTAATGGCCACCAAGTGATGAGGAAACAAGAGATACCACTGTCCCCGGATGATCTGCCCACGACTGGGCCCTGATGCCAAGGGGACAAGGCTCCTGTCAACTAGGCAGAGAAGGTACGTGAGGGGTTTAGGATGGTGCAGACATCTCTCTGGAACGACTCCCCATTCCACAATGCAGCTCAGCCACCCAGTAATGACATCCTTGCCTATTGCCCGAGCAGCAATCATGAAACCTTTCCCACTCAAGGAGAAAGCACTCTGAAAACAGAAGGGCCTGTTTCCAAAAGGCAGTGAAGCGTTTCAACTTCCATTACAGCCAATGCCAACGAGATCATCGCTCCCCTTCCGCCTAATCTTATTTGGCCACAGCTGTACAGCAAAAGCAGCATGCAATGAGGGCTTGGAAAGCGGCCCATCTCAAGAGGGAACCCCTGTGTCACAAGCCACATCTTCCCCTCGCCAAACGTACAGCTAGTCTGTTAAAACCAACCACTATGGAACATACCAAGCCAGCGAGGGAAGGAGAATAAGAACTTCCAAGCTAGCGATAACAAGGGAGAAATAGCGGAATCGTGTGCTGAAACCTTGTTAGGAACAGGGAGAAACTGCAGGTAGGTTCTCCTGGGAGAAGTCAGTCCTAAAAAAAATCAAAAAAAAAAAATCAACCAAAGTCTATAATGGCCAGGCTTAAAACTCTTCCTCCCCTATCCATCCCTGCCTCTTCCAAGAAGCTTTTAAACAGCCTTTTATCTGCCTAAGCGGAGGCGTCTTCTAAGGCCAGCGGAACAGCAGTGAAGCATCAGGTGCATCTTGAGCACGCTAAGAGTTGCACCATGCACCCCCGGGACACCGCGAGAGCCTGCTCATCGGTGGAACGAGGAGACGCGAGGGGAGTTCTTTCCTGGGTCATCAGCTGATGACTTGGCTCCATTGCAGTCTCTCTGCTCTGGAGGCACAGCATGGTGCTATCAGCTGAACCCTGTGCGTGGCTCAATAAGAGATGCAGCGTTGCCCTCCTTCCACACCACGGAAGGATGGCCAAGAAAGTTTCTTGATGCCGTAATGGGAGGACACACAGCGGTCCTCGCTGCCTTTTTGAGCCAGAACTGGCCTCTCTAAGGTTCTCACCCCTCTTGTGTTTCCCTAGAGCTCAAAGGACAGCCAATAGTGGCTCCCGGCCTTGCCAGGAAATAACTGGCTCAGACTCTTTTCCCCACTCTCAGCAAGGACATAGCACACTCTGGAAATCTAGTAGTCCGAGGTGATTAACTGAACATCCAGTGCATAGGGCTTTTAAATAGCACATCTTAAAATCAGGAGCTTCTGCCCCACTCTTTACAGACAGAAGAGGTTGGGCCTCTAGCAGCGACAACAGAATCACAGAGATTGCGTTTGCCAAAAGCAGGCACAGGGCGAGCGGAGTTGAAGAACCATCCCTTTAACAAAGGTAACATCGGAGACAGGAGAAAAAAAAAGAAAAAAAAAAAAGATCAGGGGAATTTTCTGCCGTTCTCTCCACGTAAACTAGACTCGACATTCTGCATCTCTGCAATACACTTCCTAATTACGCCCAGGCAGGCTCTAGAATCAACCAGGCCCAACGCCTCCATTTCCCAGACAGCGCCCCACAAACACACCGCTGTACCGTTTGCTAAGTTTGCCTGCCTCAGCCACACTCCATTTCTCTGCTTCCAAGCGCTGCCGTTTCCTCCCTAGTTGCCCCCAAGCTGATCCCCCCCCTGAAAACAAGTGCACAAAGCAGGTGATCTTCCCTGTCCTCCCCCCCCCTCCCCAAACCCATTTCTTTTTTGTTTGTTTTTAAACCCAAGTGAAACAGGTTTTCAAAAAAGACAAATAAACATAAAAGCAGCAGCACATTTCCCAAACGCCAGAAACTCCAGAGACCGGGGCCCAACTTGGCCTCAGGTGGGAGTAACAAAAACAGAGAAAGCAAGCCGGTTTCTGCTCTCGTTTGTCGGGCGATGGATGTTTCAGGATGCTGCTGCTTTGCCTTTTAGGAGCCAGGTGAGGAGAGGGGGGGTTTTGGGCGGGGGGGGGAAACAAGGGAGGGAAAAGGGGGAGGTTCTGTCTTCTGCTGAAGGGCAGGGAATGATGACAGACAGGCAGATGTACGGGCACAAGGCATTTTGCGTTGCCATCACATGGCAGTGCGGGTCTGGGTGCTGGGCTGGTTCATTCGCAGCGTTTTACACAGCCAGCCTGCAAAATCCACCTCCTCCACTTCCGAGCGCTTGATAAAGGCATGATTCTAGAAGGGGGAAGACGAGACACGGTTAGAGCCCTGCAGACAAAACCGATGGCCCGTTTCGGCAGCTCGGCTCAGCTGCTTTCTTGGGCCGAGCCGCTTGGGCCAGGCTCCCTGGGGTAGGGCCACGGGGAATTGTATTTATTTACATTCCTAGTCTGCCTATCCTATAGGCTCAGGGCACTTACCCTTCTGCACAGAGTGACCGTATTATTTTTAAGGAAACGTGGGAGACTGGTTTAAGGTCAGTGCATTGAAAATATTTTTTTTAACATTTAATTTTGAATTGTGCCATTGAAAACAATAGAATCTAGCCTGGGAAGGGGAGCTCCAGGGCCGTGTGCACCCAGCTCCTGGTCGCTGCTCACCTGGTTCCCCGCCCGTTGTGGAGCTACGGGAGCAGGATTATTTAAGAGTCAGGTGCCCGGGAGCTTTGGATTGGCTCCTCTCTCTTCCCCTCCTTGAGGGACCGATCCAAAGCCCAGCGCAGGCAGTTCTCAGGCGCTGCTCACCTGGCTTCCTGCCAGCTGCGGAGCTGTGCCCGATTCCAGGACCTCCCCCCTCCCCCCCCAATCACGTTTTTACCAACCAGCTGGGGGGGCCGAGGAAATCCAGGACTATCCCAGTCAAACCGGGACATAGGGTCACCCTACTTATGGGGAGCGGTGCCAACACCCCCACCCCATTTCATCAGGCCCAGGAGAGCCCAGCTGCGTCAGGACCGTGCTCAGGGTGATGCAGTCGGGGGGGGGATGTGCTCTATTGGACAGAACGGGTAGGAGACGGTGAACTAGGAGCGTGACCATACAATGGGGAAGCCTGGCACAGAGCTCCTGCTTTGGCCAGAAATTTTGGCACAAGTCTCAGCATGGAGGCCTGGAGCCGGGTGTGATGTCTCCAAGGGGCCCTGCCCCTCGCAGACCACCATGATGTCATGGCAGTCCCCATGGGCCATATCGAGAGGGGAGGGAAACTCCCTAAGCTCCACCCCTTTCCAACATGGCCACACCTCCACAGAATGCCAGGATATGCCAGCATTCCATGGATGGGGATCTCCTTAGCCCTGCCCACTAGCAACCTGACCACACCCCCAGATGATGTCATCTCAGCATTCCATGGGGAGGGAGGGGACGCGCAGGGTTAGATCAGACACCTTAGCCCCGCCCACTACCAACCTGGTCACACCCCCACGGAATGCCACAGCGCTCTGGAAGGGGCAAAGCGACGCCAGACAAGCAGCACAGCCAAGACGTTCCCTGTTCATTCTCTGCAATGTCACAGAGCACTGTTGGGGTGGGGAGTCTGAGTGTCTTGGGCAGCGTGTGCACGCCCGAGCCCCATTAACGTCCGGCTGCAGCCCTCTAAGGTGGGCCAAGAAGGGTCTAGCGCAGCACTGCCGAGGGGCACGCGAGACTGGGATTCCCCCGTGGCTCCAACCTGCACGTTGCACAATTCGAACTCACCCCTGAAGGCAAGTCTCGCATGTACAAGGAACAGGATGCGAGGAGCTGGGATGGGCACCCCATTCATGACCTGGCACAGGAGACCATGGGAGCAGGACACCCCACCAGCCACTCCACCTGGCTGCAGTCCCCGAGGAGCAGCCGTGACCCAGCTCGGCCGCGACTCAGAGAGATGAAGAGGAGCACCCTCCTCACTGCTCCCCACAGCACAACTGGGGGAGAGGAGATGAAGCTTAGGAGGGTAGAGCCGATTTCCCTGGAGGTCTGCGGAAACCTGCAAGCACCCCTGGAACAAACGGCTCCCGCTTGCCTGGTCGGAGGCCGAGTGGGAACACAAATTCTATCGGGAAAAGGCGCTGACCCTAATGGAGCTGGGGCAGCAGAAGGGGCTGCGAGGCCTTTACGCATGGAAGTTTGCTATGGTTGAGCAGGGGTGAAGATCGTTTGGGGGGGTGTGTGTGTTATTCGACCCCTTTCCAATTCCTGGATTTGGGCCGTAAATGAGGTCAAGGGAAGGGAGCAGAGAGGAGGGCATGTGCTCAGAGATACGGGATGGATTTCGACCCTCCTCTTCCTTCTCCCCGACCCCCTTCCGGAGCACACACCTGCAAAGCATCCTACCCCAGACTCCTAATTCTGTCTCTTATACACATCTAGATGTGTATAAGAGACAGGAGTGACCTTGGGCCAGTCTCAGAGCTCTCAGCCTAACCTACCTCACAGGGTTGTTGTGAGGAGCAAGAATGATTGACATTACCGTTAATAAGTCAAAGAAATGTAAGCCAGCCTGAGCCTAAGGGACAGGGAGGGATAAAAAAATCTAAATAAATAAATAAAAATCGTGGTGCAGCAGCAGCAGATTCTAGTAAGAAATGAAGTAGATTCCTGCACACAACGCAACCGTGGCCTGTAACATATCTCCCTCCCTCAGTACAAAACATCCACCTCTTCCCCACTTACCATCAGCATCTTCAGATCAGCCCGTTCTGCTGGATTCTTAATTAAGCTGGAAGTCAGAAAGGAAGGAGAAAGACGGGTCAGAAGGACACGGGTGAAAATAGCAAGCCGCGTGGCTCCAGCTGGCCTCCCGTTTGCTTGGGCCACGGAAGCCAGAGCATCCTCCCTCGGCAGAGCTAGGTTTGGCGACTTCGCTCGCTGTTCTGGAAGGGGCGGCATTAATTAAACTGCAGGACAGATTCCACCCCAGCACCAGCGCTCAGTGGTCGGGGCTTCACTGGACCAATCTCGATTCACGGTCTCATAATGCACCTACGACCGAAACAGAACCAGAGGGAGCCCCGCCCCAGCCACCAAGCAGGATCCACTGTTCTACACCAGCCCCGCAGAACAAGGGGGCTGGAAGAATTACATTCGGGGGGGGGGGGCAGCACAGCCACTTTGTCCCGCCCCTGTCCGACAGGATATTGATGTCATGATTCCTTGGGTCAGCGTTGAGAGTTTCCCTCTCCTCCTAGCGAGTCCTTCTAGGTTCGAGTTGAGCTGTATTGGCCAGGCAGCGTAGGAAAAACGTGCTCCAATCTGAGAACTTTGCTCCTCTGCCCACACCACCTTCACCTGTCCCAGCATCTCCTGCTCCCTAAACATCTTCACCAGTTCTCCCGTGTCTAGAGCTCCCTCCCCAAGCACATACACTCTTGAGCCTCCCGCTCCCAACCTTCAAATCCCTGCTAGAAACCTACTTTCTCTTTGCTCCACCTCCACAGAGGATTACTCACTTCTGCTTCTCCTTATACCAGCTTATCGTTCAGGTTCTCCCTCTTCCCTTATAACCAAGCTAAAGCATATGAACATGCAACTGTTCAACTTCTTGAACATATCTTGTATTCTGCATCCCCTCTCCCCCTTGTCTGTCCTAAACTGTAAGCCCCTCAGGGCAGGGATTCCTCTCTAGTAACAACATTTCTGCCCCAAGCACCCTGCTAGTGTTCTCCAACAAGCAGTGTAAACCTGCTGCCGTGAGCCATTTAGGATGGGAGATTGGTTGCCACTCAACACTTGCCACAGGCGCTAAATGAGAATAAAGCCATTCTTACCATTTATTTACAAACTCCTGGAAGTCTTGCGTGAAAACTCCATGCGGTAGCTTGGGAGGGGGCTGGGGAAAGAAGCAGAAGGGAGGAGGGATTTCTGAATCGCTGTGTATTTATAGCTTTGGGAAGAAGTGCAGAGTCAGCTGAAGCCTGCAGTAAGCCACTGAAAAGCTGGAGCTCACAGGCCAAACTTTTCTCTCTCTCAGAACCTAATAGCTACTGTTTCCAGCACGTGGACCCCTGCATTGGTTCTCAGCTCTGCTGAGCAAGGGTTCCAGAAACAGCTGTCAGTCCACCAGCCTGGGTAACACAGTCAAGGGGCCGCTTGGGGGAGAGGAGGGGGATGGTTGCCTCCCTTTGAAGAATGGACGTTTCAACACAGCCAAAGGGGGCGTGTGTGTGTGTCTAATGGCCTGTACCCAAAGCGACCAGCCCCGTGTACCCAAAACTTGACAGCAGTTGGAAGCAGCTGGAGTTAGATGAAAGCAGCATTTGCGAACTTGGTGTTGACTCACATGTCACCTTAACGCAAAGTGGGGGAATCTACAGCCCATGGGCCCAACCTGGCTTGGGCCTAGTTTTCTTTTCTTTGGCCCCTTCCCAGTTCCTGGACCTGCTCTGTTGATCCCTGCCCGCAAGCACCGAAACAGTGAGCGGAGAGGAGGGCATGCGCTCATGGATGGGAGATGGAGCCATGGCATAGAGCTAGGATCTGCACCCTCCCACACCCAAACCTGACATCCCACTCAAGCACCCTTGCTACCAACTCCTCTCCAGCCCATGGAGCTTGGACTCATTTTAACAGGGGCCTGGCAGGAGGAAAAAACACTCCCTGTCTTAATGGAAAGCTGAACGTTCTACAGACCAGACCTCTCCCCCACCTTGCTGGAATAAGTAACTTACTAGAACTGTCATTTAGGGGAGTCCACTTTACCTTTTCTCCCCTCCCCATGGATAGGGTGCCCAGGAAGATAAAATTTCAGGGCATAATCAGCCTTTAAGATCCTAATCTGGATTAACCTGCGAACGGGGAGTTAAAGCCAGAGCTCCATGAATTCTGCGCTTCTGTGATTGAAGCCACTGCTGCCGATTTTTGCATTTGGCCAAATTGCTGCAGACGTTGCTCATTTCAGCGCAGCCTCGCAGCCTGAGCAGGGAGCGACAGGAGCTAGACAACAGGGAGGATGATATATGCTTTGGGGGCCTGTGTCATAGCTGCTGAAGAGGAGCAACCCACAGCCACTCAGGAGAGATGAGAATGTCTCCCCCCACCCCCAAAAACCGGTAAAGCCTCATGGCATTTTTGTGAAGTCTTTTTAGGAAGGGGGGGGGGGGGGGAAATCACATCAGATGTTCGAGGCTGATGCAACGGCATGCTGGGAAATTAATTTGCATTCAAAACTTTCATAATTTAAATAGTGTAGATAATTTGCACAATCTACTCTGCTTGCAGAATCTGGCACTCCTGAATTTGGGAAAAATAATTTCAGAATACACAGGGCCCTGGTTTTATTATAGCTCTATGCTGGGAAAGTGAGATACCCATTTTCTAGCACAGAGGAGCTGCCTTTTCTTCCCACTAAGCAAGAGTTTGTTCTAGACAGTCAATTACTAAATAAACAGTTACTGAGTCCAAGGGCTCCCGCCTAACTCGCTTCTCACACCTCTTTCAAGAACATCACAAGCTCTTTGCTTGCTGTGTCTTGTTCCAGCGCCAAGGGCGTTTTAGAAACGTTGACAGGGGTAGAGCAGAGAAAACGACTAGGAGAGGAAAATTTGATCCAAGCGTTCAGTCATGGGAACTTGCAAGTCCTTGCAGGATCCACACCCAAATCCAGGTCCACACCACGCTACTTTTCCTCGGAGTGCTTTTATGTACAAGCGCAGAGCATCCAGAGCAAAAATATAAACCTCCCAGAGTTTTGCCCTCTGTCTGGGGGTTAATACGCAGATCACCTACCTACATAATCCCCTGCACCCTCCCAAGCCAAGCCTTGAGCTGAGCTGCAGGCTTCTAAGCTGATCGTATTCCGAGTGCCTGGTAGATACTGCAGCACCTGAAGAAGCAGGTCCACGTTCTCTGGTCTAGCCAGCCTGGCCTCTGGCCTGACGTAGTCCCAGCCAGGCCCTCAAATTCAGGTAAGGGCCACAGGTAGGTTTCTGCCTCCGAGTCCTGCAGCAGACTCTCCCTGACTAAACTAGCAAAAAACCAAAGGAAGACAATTTGATTATTTCAGACACCAACCTCATTAACAATATAGTCCAGCAGCTCAAAGATGGCCATTGCAGGTCGACTGTCCATCCCGTGGCCTGCAGGAGTCAAGGGACAAAAAACAGGGTGAATAACCACACGTGGACAAATCCCATAGAGGCGGCAGCCTGGAGCAGACTTCAACGGCGGCAAAAAAGATCGGTGGTGCCGGTGGTACCACCAGACTGTGCCCAAGTTCACTGCTGGGTGCCTGCGGGGCTCACGGACCCAAACAGCTTGGAGGACAGAAGTGAGCTGAAAAAACCCTTCGTCTCCAGATCAACCGTTCGAACCCAGCTCAGCTCAATGGACACACACACACGCCCCTACTGGTTGCCCAGAAATCTACATTCAATTCATTTGGGGGCTCTTCGTAAATTCATAATTCATTCAAACCCCTTCGAGCCCAGCCCAAGTCCAACTGCACCAGGCTCGACTCTGAAGCTGGGCTCTTCCATCTCAGCGCTGGGTGGAGGCACCATCAGGAAAACAGCAAGGCTAAGACATGCTCCTTCCCTTTACCTGATGCAACGTCGCCACTCCTGCACAGAATCATGCTGTCATGCTGCTCCACGGAGGCGGGGCCTTTGCCCACAGGGGAGCCCGACCTGACCCAAGTCTGAGGGCCTTGGGCTGGGACGGGTCTTGACCCAAACCTGACTGGACCCCTTGGCTCTAATTATTCCTCAAACATGACAGCTGGCATTCATTTGACTCCTGCGTTGGCAGCCCAAGGGCTACATGTGCCACCATGGTAGAGCCCCCTTCCCCACCCCTTGTAGCTAAGGACGGGTTCCTCCCGACAAGATGCGAGACACAATCTCAGGGCAGGAAAGAGAAAATGCACCGTTCCTGCAGGGGCTGTGGCCTAGGAGGCCACAGTGATGGACCGGGAGACCAGAGTTCAAATCCTCGCTTAGTCATGAACTCACTCGGTGGCCTTGGGCCACACTCAGCCTCGTTCGCTATCTGTGAAATGGGAATAATAATGTCGTACCACACAGGGTTGTTTTGAGGGTGTATTACATAAGGATTTTAAAGCACTCCTATCGCTGAACGTGCTATAGAAACAAACGTCAGGGGTTGTTAATCTGGGATTTAGCAGCACTGCTAAATTCACTTCCAAAGGGGGGTAGACAAAGCAGCAAAGCAGCTTTATGTGGTTTGAAAGATTTTCAAAAGTGAGAATTAAGAGCATCCCAACACAGGACTCCTTACAGGGGCCTGCTTTTCAGAAAGTGTCTAGTCTCCCTGGAAATGAAGCTGAGAACCTAAATCGCTAGTCACGGCTGCCGTAATGGGAAGGGGACCCTACCTGAACCAATTATAGAAACGCTACAGATGCATGAAATTAATGGCGGTTTCTGCTGCTGCTGAGGTGTTCTTGCAGAACAACCCTTGTTGGATTGAGGGCAATCCCGTGTCAAAAGCTAAAATCCAGAGAAAGGATCAGACCGAATTAACAACCCTGGATTGTTTTTTTAACAGAGACCCCCCCCCCCCCCTCAACAAATCCCCAAACCGCTCATCCCTGCAGCTGTTCCCAATACACTCACTACAGCCCCTACCGCTGACAGGGCGTCCTGGGGGTCTGGGCCGCGGCGAAATGCTGTGGGGCTCCCCTTCTGCCCCGTCGACCACGGGGCGTCCGAATATCGCTTCCAGCTCCTTGGCGTCTGGTGGGGGGATGGGGTACCTTCCGATAGACAGCTCTACGAGGGACAGACCCATGCTCCAGATGTCAGACTGGACCGAGTAATGGGTGCCCTGCAATCGCTCTGGCTGTAACGAAACAGACACAGACACACAAGCCTCAGGGAAAGTTATACTGCTTCAATGCAGGAGAAGTTACTAGGTGGGGATCAAGCTCTGCTTGGTGGAAGGAATCCGTGGCTGCAGCATCTGCTGCTGAAGTCTGTGCCGCATTGAGAAATAACAAAAACAACAGTGTCCTCCCATACGCTTTGATGAAATAGACAAGACCGTACCCCCTGTATCTTCAGAGGGAGCCTTGCAACGCGTGGCCAAAAAGAGACGTCTTGCGTTACTTTGCATTCTCCAGGGTAAAGGAGTTCCACAACACTGCAAATGAGAACACCTCGCTATGGGCCCTCGTTGTATGAACGAGATTGGCAGGTGGTACCTGCCCAAGTGCGCTCTCGGCCAACCGCAAGGGTCACGACGGAGCATGGTAGGAAAGGGCGTCTTGCAGATACGCAAGGCACGGGCCGCTGAGGGCTTTGAAGTTCAAAACCAACACCTTGAATTGCACCTGGAAAGCTTTGGGGAGTTGAGCCCTTACTGGTCCCTCATCAGGCTCAGCTGGAAGACTTTTGGGCCCATGCCCTTTAGATTCAGGCTGGGCTCCTTGCTGGTGGGACGCCCTACCCTCAAAGAATGCCATGATTTCGAGGAGCTCCATGGAGACAGGGCAATATCAGAAACGGGGTGGGCTTAAGGCACCACGGTGCTCAGCAGGGGCAGAGTCACTTCTTACACTGAGCCTAGGCTCTGCAGAGCATGGCTGCGTCAGCCTGGGCTCAGACTGAATTTTTCAGCCCAAGCAGGGCTCTGCCTTCTGACTAGGGCTGAAATTCCATCGAGTTTTTCATCTTCCCGAATCCTTTTAATCGAGAAACAATAATTGAGAAAAACGTCGATTTCTTGGTCGAGAAATTTCTCAAAATACCATTTACCGTTAATCACAATTGACCGATTTACTCTCTACCGTCTTCATCCTGGTAACGTGCCAAGTGGCGTTTTGTGCATGCGCATTACTGGGATGAAGGTGGTACATGGTAAAATCGGTATAGAGGAAACGGTAACTTGCGGTGAACGGTATTTCGAGAAAAAATTCTCAGCCGATTTCTCCTGTCATCAAGACTGCACCGAGACCTCGGTGACAATTCTCGGTTCCTGCGATATTTTCTCGAGGGGAAAAAAAAACAACGGTTCTCATTTCAGCTCTGCTTCAGACTCAAAGTGGGCAGTGGCCTCAACGCAACTTGGTCTGGTGCGAGAGCCTCACCACCTTGATGACTTCTCTGTTCCACCTGGTGCAAGGCAGGGAGATCAGCAGCTGTGCTGAACGCCTTGCTGTGGACCACGGCAAACGCCGATTAAGGAACGTGTCTGCAATGGGAAAGGGCGTTGCGTGGTGAAGCCTGAAGAAGGGGCTCAAGAGAGCGGTGTATTCTTTCCCATTCAGGCATGATCTGCTGCCGGGACAAACTGAGAAAGCTTCCTGCGTCCTCTTTGTGAACTATCATCCTCAAAAAGCCTTCAACGCTGGACAGAAGGAGGAAGCATTCATAGACACAAGAGGAAGTGTAGGGTTTGCCTCACACACAAAAGGTCATTTCAATACAATGTGTATGCGGTGTGTTTATATAGGTCACACACAAATTACAGGTGGTTTAAGAGAAAAGTTCAGGCTCTTAGTAATTCAACCATACTCCAAAAAGCATGGAAATTGTAAGGTTCCCTCCTTAACTCGTGCGCCATGTAAGCTGTAAAGACGTTGTACTGTCTTGCATATTGTGCTCGCTTACAACGTAGGCTCCACGCACTCACGCTTTGCCTGTGTCTTTCTGCTCCAATCCTCTTCCTCTGCAGGTTGGGGGGGGCAGCACTGAACCTGCTCCCCACCCCAATATTATGAGCTGGATTCCTGCCTCCAATGCAGCCCATACATACAGTTCTCCTCCACCCCGACTGCTCCCAAGGCTCGTCCCTGAATACAAACCACTCATCTCTCTGCCTTCTCCCCCCCCAACCCCCACATATACACCTCCTAGCCCCTGGTGCCCCCTCCCCATAAACACACGGCTTCCCACCCCTCGCTGACGCAGCCTTCTCCCCCGCCATATACACTGTCCCCCGTTGTCCATCCACCCCTTGGCTGCCCTGTCTTGTCTCCCAGTACCCATCCTGTACCCACATACACACCCCTCCCCCCCGTTCTTGGATGTCCCGCTGTCCCCAACCCAACTGAAAGCACATACAAAAAAACAGATACACTTTGCCCCCATCCCAGGTTGCTCCTCAAACGGTGTCCCTGAATACACATCCCCCATCTCTTAGCCTTTCCCCTCTCAACCTGGCTACCCGCTCCCCATACAAACACTGCTCCCCACCAGCCTTTTCCATGAATATACATCACCCCCCAATATACTCCTCCCAGCATTCGCCTGCCCATTGAAGATACATACACTCCCCGGCCTTGCCTGCTCCAGGCTCACCCATGCACACTCCCATTTTCCAGCCTTGTCCCCCCCCCCCCATAAACACTGCCACAGCACCTGAATGCCCCCTCATAGACACTTCCCCCACTCGTCTCGCTGTACACATCCACCGACCTTGTTCCCCCCATAAACAATCCCCCAGTCCTCCCCCAACCCAAATGAAAGCACATAGGGAAAGCAGGAGTTCCCCATGCTGTCCCCCAGCTTCAGTGTTGCCCCCCAACCTGCAGAGGAAGAGGACTGGGATTGAAAGACCAAGGCAAACTGTGGGTTCATGGAGCCTAAGTGATAAGCGAGCACAACGTGCGACTGTATAAAATCTTGACTGCTTACATGGCACATAAGTTTAAGGCGAGAACCTTAACTTACCGTTTTTTTCAGTAACAACATGGAAAAAACAGACTGGCAGGACTTTGGGGAACTTTCTGGAAATTTTAAGAATGTCCCCCCACCCCCCATCAACCCACTCCTAAGCTTCACTGGTGGGAATGGCGGTGCTCCTCGATAGAGGGCCCAGCCCACCTCCTGAATCTGCGCATGCATGATGTAACTTCACAAGTTCACTCTCTCCATTGGATAACATACGAACTGCAAAATGTCCTCATTTTAAAGACTATAGGACGGATTTTAAAAATCCAAACTCAGGAAATGACTAGAAAGCGCACACAAGCTTTCTGACACCTCCAGACATTTAGCTTTAAATAAAACTTTTCTCTGTCAACAGTCGGTTGCAAAAACCAGAACACACTTCTGCCTCCAATTTTCAAACACGTAATAACTCAGCCAGTTCTCAATGGATCTGTCTGAAATATGGACAGGTGCTATGCCTCACCCAGGTGATCCTCCCTACAAAATTCAGAGTGATAGGATAAATCTCAATTTTATAACGAGCAGGATTTTGGTGATTTTAACGGAGCTTGCAAAGCAAAGCTGCCTTTAGTATAGAGCTGCACCCACGGTTCTGTCATATACCACCCACCCTACAAGCTTCGCTGGAGTTATCTAATCGGAAAAGTATTTTCATTTTTTTTTTTTTCATTTCAATTTTAATTTATATCCCGCACTCTTCCGCCTACGGGAGCAAGCAACATTGCGGAATTCTATATTTATTTCCTCAGGGAGCCCAGAACTGAGTTTATAAGTCGAAATAAGAGTCAGTGCCGTCTAGTGGGCAAGATACTGGTCTTGGACCTAGGAGATCAGGGGTCAAACCCCTACCTCAGCCATGAACTGACTGGATGGTCTTGGGTAAGTCACCATTTCTCAGCCTCACTTTGCATCTGTAAAATGGGACTCATGACGACGTACCACCCAGGATTGTTGTGAGCATGAACTAGATACGGACTGTAAATGACTCTGAACAGTGAAAGTGCTACAGAAATGAGAGCAATCCTAAATCCAATGAAATCCATGGAGGTTTTGCCGCAGCCGGAGTTGTGCATTTTGTTGGTAGCGGTACGACAGAGCAGAGGGGCTGAGAAAGACAGTCATCGTCTTAGCTACACAAAGAGCAGCAAACTCCTAGGCACGACAGTTCAGAATGAAGGGGAAAAAATACAAGCAGCCAAAACCACCCTTTTGCTTCTAGCCGTTGCGGCCGTCAGACTGGTAAGTGCAGCTAAACATCACCCCACCAGGGGTGTGAACCTCCAGCCTACAGCGGTTTCTCATTTGGCCCCTTTCCAATTCCTGGATCTGGCCCCATAGATCCACTTCCTACCCTCAAGCACAGGGGGCAGGGAGGGGAAATGAGAGAGCGTGCAACTCAAGGATAAGGGATAGATCCATGATCTGGTCCTTCCCCCCCACATCCTGGGCACACCCGTTGGACACCCACCACCACAACTCTGTTCTGGCTTGAACGGTTATTTATATAGCACAAGCAATGTACCTGATGCTGTATAATCATTAGTAAGAGACAGGTCCCAGCCCCAAGGAGCTTACAATCTAGGCAAGGAATACGCTCATCAAGTTGAGAGGTTATAGGTGCCCTTAGCTTAGTGACAGGGGAGAAAGGGACCTTGGGTAAAAGGATGGAAGAGGAAGCACCAGTGAGCAGAGTAGTGAGCTAAGGAAAGCCTGCTGAAAGAGAGGTTTTCAGGAAGGATTTGAAGGCTGGGAAGGAGGGAGCAGAGTGAATGCCTTCAGGATGGCATGCTGATCTAGAGTAATGAGACAAAGTAAACAGAGGGGGAAATTTTCCAAAAGGTAAATATGACACTTAGGTGCCCAATGCCAAATAACTTGCAAACTTCTTCTGCCTCGTCTAGTGTTACAATACGCAAAACCATCAAGTCAAAGATTAGGGCCAAAATCATTCACTCACTCACACACACACTTAATTTGGCAACAAGTGAACCAGATTCTTCAATGCACAACATCTGCGCGTGCAAAGGGAGCACAAACAGTGGCTGATCAGGTCTGGCAGTTTCACACAGGATCTGGGGAGCGGTTTTTAAATGGGAATTTTGCAGATTAAGCTTATATTTTTGTATAGGTTTTACTGTACATTTTATATAAGGATGGATTATTATTCATTATGTAGAACAGGCAATGTACCTGGTCACAGAACAATCATTAGAGACAGATCCCTGCCCCAAAGGGCTTACAATCTAGAAGAAATAAGAGGGGGGAGGTGGGACATAGGGAGAGACAGGGCTATACTATAATATGTATATAAGTTACCTGCCCTGAGCCTTTAAGGAAGGGCAGGTTACAAGTCCAAAGAAATAAAATATTAGACGACTTATTTAAACTTACAGCATTTCAAGTCAGTGGAACCTCTAAGAGAAACAGACTGGTATTTGATTAAGCACATGTTTTGATACCTCTGTAAAATAAACAGTGTTTGAAAGAGAAATTCCGGAGGCCTTGGCCTGACCTGTGATGAATTGGCCTCATTATACAGTCACCATTCAAGTGAATGTAACTGGTAGTATCCGCTTGGACTCCCAAAAGCAGGGTACAGTCGATTGGCAGCCTCCAAGTGATCCTTGGGGAGCATATGCTAACGTCAGGGCCAGACCTTACCCCAGAGCGACTGCCCTGGATCCCACTCTTTTCTCCACTCCCAGAAGCCCTACAGAGGCCCCCTAATTTACCAGGGCAGGGTGCAGGGCCTCCACTCTCTCCTAGTGGGGCCTCAAACACAACCGCCTCTAAGGCCCCAGGGAAGGGGGTGTGATCAGCAAGGAGCCCGCATTTTCTCTCTGTCCCGAGCTCCATCAATTCTAAGGCTGGCTAACACCATCTGTTCCCAATTGTCAAGACGAACCCTTCCCTTCTAGGGTTCATCCTTATCATGAAGGGACTTACAGACATGTAGGATCGCGTTCCTACAAAGGAGTTTGCCATAGAGTCAATGAGTTGACCGCTAACTCCAAAGTCACAGAGTTTAATCTCTCCTCGCGAATTGACCAGGATGTTAGAAGGCTTCACATCTGAAAATGGAAGAGAAAGAAGGGTAAGCCCAGGTGCTGGGAAAAACACAACACAGCCATCTGGAGGTAAACAGTCAGGGCCCCATCTCACCTCGATGCATGATCTGATGCTTCTCTCTTAGATAGGCCAAACCGCGCAAAACCTGGAGTGGGGGGGAAAAAAAAAAAAGAGGATAAAAGCCACTAAGGACCGGGGCAGAAGAGGCTTTGGAAAGAGGCATCTTGCATCAAATTGTGGTGCTGAAACACTGAACCGCCATCAGTGAAGTCTCCCTGCAGTGACACTGTACCCCAGACCACATACTAGGTTTGCAGATTAGATCCTAGAGATAGAACTTTCAGACAAAGCAAAATCCCACAGTAGGGGCCGTTCTACCAGCCGTTTCATACATGCGAACGTTCCCAAAGGCTCTTAAGGTGCCTCGACTGCAGGAGGTTGGACCCCAGGATCAAACTAACTGGTTCCAATTAACTGGGGTCACATACCCTTCCTTCCCAGCCCTCACACTGGGATTCCTTTCCCTAGATACGATTCAGGAAGCAGGAAAGCCTGCTAATACAAAGCCAGGTGTATCAATGGGAAATCGTGCTCCATCGTGTCCTTGACAGGGAAAAGCAACCAGAGGAGAGCGGCTAAGGTGAGATAAGTGGGCCAGAAGACAAGCCATAGAGGAATGGCTGAAAGAGCTGGGTATGTTTAGCCTAGAGAAGTCTAAAGTTGCATGAGAGCTGTTTTCAAATATCTAAAAGGAGAGGCAAAAAAAAGAAAAAAAAAGGTGACCATTTGTTCTCCACTGTCTCAGAAGATAGAAAGAGAGAATGGGATTAAACTGCAGCAAGATAGATTTCAGTTAGATATTAGGAAAAGCTTCCTAACAGCAAGGACTGTTGGGCAATTAAATAGGCTTCCCAGGGAGGTTGGAGGTTTTCCAAACCCAACTGGATGAACATCTGGTCTGCGAGGCTGTAAGTGGAGGACCGTCTACTTTGGAACAGGGGGGCTGGCCTTTCGGGTCCCTTCCAACCTTATGATTCCACAAGGGACTTCTAGGATATTTAAAAAGAGGATAGGAAAGGCCCAAGAATTGGTAGTTCAAGGATAAGACTCCTCGTTTTGTTTTTTTTTAATTTGTAGGGCGCATGTTTTGTGACGGCTGAAGTCTTGCCTGTCGCCCTCCCCTCTCCCCCCAGCTTTAAGCAAGAAGAGGACTCTTACCGCAATGCTGACTTTCCCCAAAATCTCCTCAGGAATTCTTTTGGCTTCTTTTAATACTTGATCCAAGGAGCCTCCATCCTAAAATTCAGAGGGGAGATCCGTCACATACTGAGCACGGGAAAGGAGATAACCTATTGGGCCGCCGTACCCATTTCCATGCTACGATCTAATACACCTATCAAAGCGAGCCGTGTTTTAACCGCATTGCACATTCCTGTCTGCTGAACGATGAAGCTGGGGCATCTTTTCCACAGAACAAGAAAGAGACCCTCCCTAAGGTGTGTGTCCAGAAGACCAAGCCCTGCTTTTATTAAGTGCTACACAATGGAACATGGTCGCGTGAACTACGAACCACCTTTATCGTCGAAGCGACAAAAATCCAGTTGTCTGCTCGCCTCTGGCAAGCGGACCTCTTTGGAGCTGGCGAGGGGATTTTTTACAGCCCTTTTCCAGGGCTTCGTGAAGTTCCCAGGAGACTAGATGGAGGCCTCCTGGAACGCCTGATGCAGAGTGTTCTCTCCTCACCCTGCATTACAAGTCCCAGGCTGGAGTTTGCGGTGCAGAAGAGGCACGGGGCTCCTGCTGTTAATCAGCAGGTAGGATTGGATGTTGGCTAGTACAGGAAACATCTATTTTTACAGCCCTGTCATAATAACGGAGAAGGCTTCCTCTCCCCACAACTTCATACCCTAAACCTTCAAGGCTCTTCATGGCCTTGCTCCACCCTACCTTTCTGTCCTCATTTCCTGCTACCTAGGAACTTTGCTCCTCCTCTGTCACCATCCACACCAGCTGCAGTCTCCTGCTCGTTAACACTGCCTTCTCCCAGGCTGCCCCTTATGCCTGGAGCTCTGCTCCCTCCCTCCCCAACCTTCACCCCTATAGATCACGCACGGACGCTTCTCCTTATACCAGGGGTGGCCAGACTTATGGTGCATACAATCCACCCAATCTAAGGATCTCCAGGTGGAGGCTGTGGTGAGGAGCGCCTTTCGCCAATTACATCTGGTGCTGCGCCTTTGGACGCTGGTGTCGGTTCTGGACCTGGCCACGATCATCCATGCTTTTATTACCTCTCGGTTAGATTACTGCACCGCACTCTACGTGGGGCTACCTATGGTGACGGCTCGGAAGCTGCAGCTGGTGCAGAATGCGGCGGCCCGGCTCTTGGTGGGACTGGGCTGCTGGGAGCACATTACACCCGTGCTCCGGTCTCTGCACTGGCTGCCAATAGTCTTCCGGGCCCAATTCAAAGTGTTGGTTTTAACCTATAAAGCCCTACACGGTCCGGGCCCTGTTTATCTGCGAGACCGGCTCACCCCGCAGGTCCTGGATCGCCCGTTGCGGTCGGCGCACTGTTGGAGGTCCCCCGGAGGGCCACACAGGACAGGGAGTTCTCGGGCGCCACGCCTGTGGAACTCCCTCCCGGTGGGGGGTGCGTCTGGGCCCGGACTTTCCGGCCTTCCGTAAGAACTGCAAAACCTGGCTGTTCCGTCAGGCATTTGGTGAGGGGTAGGGTGGGAGGTAGGGATTTCTGTGTTTTGTTTTAGGATTGATATTTTAAAGTGTGAAACTGTTCTCCTCCCACGAGATTTTTGAGAAGCTGGTCCCCCTCCCCACAGTAATCTACTGGAGACTAGCTCGTGATCTGCCTCTTGGCTGACCTGCCTTCTACCATCTGATCCTTCAGGAACCCTTCCCTTCCCTTGTAACTACTAAGCTAAGCATGTGACCTGCAATTTCTCAACCTGAGTTCTGCTTTCCCCCCCCCCCTTTCCCCCTCATGCCCACTCTAGACTGCAAGACCATCAGAGCAGCGGCCTCATCTCTAATCATTGCTGTTCTGCACCAGGCACGTTGCGGTCAATATATAAATAATAAGTGTCACAACATTTCAATGCTGCCTTCTTCCCTAGGCAGAGAGAGAACACTCCCTTCCCTGCCAGTCGCAGGAGGAGAGACACGCTGTGCTTTGCAATGAATTCTGTTCGATGGCAAGCTTTGCAACATTTCCTCTTGGCTGGACCCCAAAACCCCCTCACTTCTGCTTTCCAATATGCCCGTTTCTTCACGTTTGAGACACCCAAGAGAAGCCATGCAGCTCGCAGCCTAGCATTCACCATCATGGAACAATCTGGACGTACCATGTGCTCCATGCAGATGCTGATCTCGCCGTCGCTGTAGAAAGCCCCATAGAAACCTACAATGTATGGTGAGTTGCACTCGTGCAGAACCTGAAGCTCTCGGATGATCTGATTGCGGATGGCAGGCTTGATCTCTAAATGAATCAGCTACAGAGGGGGGAAATAAAATATCAAGATATGGAGGAGCTGTGAGAACGTTCAGAGACCACACAGGGGAAGAGGAAAGAAAGATAAAAAAGGGGTTTTTTGAAGC
The DNA here is from genome assembly GCA_003113815.1 of Sphenodon punctatus. Lineage (NCBI taxonomy): Eukaryota > Metazoa > Chordata > Lepidosauria > Sphenodontia > Sphenodontidae > Sphenodon > Sphenodon punctatus. Next base: position 5,477,374 of record QEPC01008752.1, on the reverse strand, counting down.
AACAACACTTGATCTTGAGCTGTCCAAAAAATTATTCCCCATGATTACCAGTACAGACTCGCAGAGCTTGAAGAAACCTCAGGGTTTAGCTAATCCTGCCCCCAGCCATTAAGCAGGATCCACAATATCGACACCCAGAGTGGGGAACATTTTCCCCTCCCAGGGGCCACTCTAAAAATTGGTACAAACACTGGGGGGAGGGGGGTGCACAGAAATTAGGGGCAGGGGTGTTTGAGGGCTGGGCTCAGGAAGAGGTGGGTCCAGATTGTAGATCTATCCCTTTGCTTCCTTACCCCGAGCTCAGATTTTCAGTGCTTGGGAGTAGGAACTGGATCTAGGGCCAGATCCAGGAACCTGAAGCAGGCCACAGAAAGTCACATTTGGCCCCCACTGGGCCGGAGGCTTCCCGCAATCCTGACCTACACCAATCCCGAGAGATACCCATCCAATCTATTTTTTAAGGCCTTCAGCGATGGGGCCTCCACAATGAGGCAGAACACAGGCATTTGAGTTTGCTGGACAAGACAATTTCCGCATTAGCTAAAAAAAAAAGGCACATCTGGATTAGGGCTAAAACGAGATTGTGCCCTTCTTGGAAATCTCGTCGAGAACAGGTTTCTTGACAGGATTCTTGCAAGAAACTAGAGAACCTCAAAAAGCAGTAAAAAAAGTGAGCTCAGGGGAAGAGAGCAGAGAGGAGGGTGGGGGACAAGGGTGGGGGACAGATCCATCCCCGCACCCAACTTCTGTGGGGCCCTCAGCTTGTACCAATTTCCACAGCGGCCCCCGGGAGGGAAAAGCTTCCCCCAGACCTGCCTTAGAGAGCCGATCACGCAATAAAGACTCCCGTTCCTAGGTCAGTCTCCAATCAGAAGGTTTGGGGCGCACAGGGTTTGGTTTTCCCTAGTGCAGGAGTTCCCCGAAACGCACAACGTTTGCTAGTGGATTGCAAGAGAAACCCAAGACCAAATCCCGCCTTTTGCCTCTAACACGGGTCTCTCTCTTGCAAGAGATCAGAAGCCAAAACAGAGCATCCAAGACACAAAACGCCATCTCCCGCCGCTTCGTTACCTTTCGTGCCATGATGAGCCCTGAGGGTTTGTGTTGTACTTTGGTGACCACCCCACCGTTGCCAGCTCCCAGCTCGGAAATCCTCTCAAAGTCATCATCCTTGAGCTCTCCGACCTTGGCCTTCTGGGTAAGGAAAGCCTCTAACCGTTTCTTTTGTTGCTCATCAAGTTCCAATTCCTCCAGCTTCTTCTGGAGGTCGACCAGGTTTGCCCTGAAGAGAAGGAGCAACTAGGTGTTAAGAGCCGGCTAGTAACAACACAACCCTTTGTTCTCCCCCTTTCCCTATTCACGGCAGCCACTTTCCCAAACTTTGGTATCTGTCCACACAAAGCTAGAAGGTATAAATCAAGCAGAAGAGCACTTACGGGGTGGTGCTTTTAGGCATTGCTTGTAGGAAGGAGGAAGCCTTCCCTGTAAGGTTCTGAACTCAAATTCAGATCATGCAATGGCAATAAGGTGAACCAATGAAGCCTTATTGCAAAAGCATGAACCTCTGGTATGTCACTAACAGCAACACAGCAATTGCACCCCTGGAGATAAATGATGCAACATCTTCATAGATGATCTAAGACTCCCCCCCCCCGCCCATATCAGCCATTTAAGGAAAACCCAGACACCAGGGGGAATTCATGGTGTTTCAGTGGCAGGAAACTGATGTTTCCACCTGTAAAATCTGAGGAACCAACTAGTGGTTCTAAGTAACACCAAAAAAAAAAGCTTCCCACGACATCATGGGAACATCAGCAGCTCACCCATAACCTAAATGGAACGTGTCACCACCCCACCCAGTTGTGACCCCTCTCTACTAGCGATTCTGCAGCAGCGCCTGTGTCTTCCTTAACTCAGCAAGACCCCTGCAATGACTGACCCCAACTGCGGACAAAACCATTTCCTCTTCGAAAGCGGCCGAGACTCTTCGGATGCCGGGATTAGCTGCCACCCTAACGCTTCTCTTTTTCAGGGGGCATTTAATTATCACCCCGTCAGATCTTATATCAAGAAGCCGTTCCTTTCTCGCGAGCAGTAATGCATTTTCTCATTTGTAACTCGTATTCTCCAGTAACGCATACTGGAAATTACGGGCACGGCCAGCGTTACAACATTTCCCTTCCAGTTCTTTTTGCCGACTTGCCAAACTAGGAGGTTACTGTTCTCTCTGAGCCACTAGAGTCTCCAGTCACCCCTCAACCCGGCCAACAGGAGCCTCTACCAGCCTAAGGCAACTCCCAGCATCGCTTCCTTCAGATCCCACCCTCTTCAGCCCCTCGGTACTAACTCTTTGGCCAGACAGACGGACAGGCCCAGCTGTGTCTCTGAACCCATCCTAACCTCACACTCGCAATCTTCAGCCCCCTTGCCTCGGTCTGCCATTACTGTCTGGGGTGCCCCACAGATTCCACACAGTCAGGAGTCCCACGTCTTGTCTCCCCCAGGCCTGAATGCCCACACAAGACCAACTTCTCATCGCAGCTCTTGCCTCTCAACAGCCTCTCCCTTCCACCCCAGGCTAGGCCAGACTCCACCCCTCTCCAGACCCAGTGCCCTCCCCCCCCATCCAAACCCAAAGCTCCCATCCCACCCAGACCTGATCCCTGCAGAAAAGCCAGGCTACCCCCTCTTCTCCCCCCAAAGTCCCAGGT
>QEPC01008752.1:5448388-5466593 GCA_003113815.1 Sphenodon punctatus | reverse complement strand
TGGCACTTTACAAAGTAATAAAATAGACACGGTCCCTGCCCCTAGGGCTTACAATCTGAGAGACAGGAGTATTTATTGTTATGAAATGTTTCTGTTTTTGGCATTCCCCTCTGCCCCTGGGGGGATACTTTCCCCCCTTTTCTAGTGTTTTATATTATTTTATATAGATATTACATGTATTTTGTATATTGTAGGAGGGGCAGGATATTAAAGGTTTTAAAATTAAAATAAATAAACTAAATAAGTCCAGCGTAGAGTTGCCACAACTCCATGTTCTGCCTGGATGCTTCAGTGTTTTCATCCTGAGTCTCTGCAAGGAAACCCCGAATTCTCCGGATGAGCCAGGGGTAGCCTGGAGAAACAGGGACTTCTGGGGGAGGGGGCCATATCAGAGAGGGGGTAGGCCATAGGGACTTTCCTGCCCTATGTATGGGAGGTTATGTCAGAAAGGGGCGTGGCATTGCCTTGGTCCTGCCCCTTTCTAACATGGTCCCACCCTCGGCGGAGTGTCGTGACATCCCAACACTCCATAAAGGGTGGAGTTATGTCAGAAAGGGGCGTGGCATTGCCTTGGTCCTGCCCCTTTCTAACATGGTCCCACCCCGGGCGGAGTGTCGTGACATCCCAACACTCCATAAGGGGTGGAGTTATGTCAGAAAGGGGCATGGCATTGCCTTGGTCCTGCCCCTTTTTAACATGGTCCCACCCCTGGTGGAGTGTCATGACGTCCCAACACTCCATAAGGGGTGGAGTTATGTCAGAAAGGGGCGTGGCATTGCCTTGGTCCTGCCCTTTCTAACATGGTCCCACCCCTGGCGGAGTGTCATGACGTCCCAACACTCCATAAGGGGTGGAGTTATGTCAGAAAGGGGTGTGGCATTGCCTTGGTCCTGCCCCTTTTTAACATGGTCCCACCCCTGGCGGAGTGTCATGATGTCCCAACACCCCATAAGGGGTGGAGTTATGTCAGAAAGGGTGGACCAGCCCCTTTCTAGCCGTTGTCCTAGTCCAATGCCATGTACAGAGCATCATTCATGTCTGCCGCCTCCTCCTGATAAACAGAGGCATTGGAAGTATGGGGCACGCGACCTCTATCCAGGACTGGTTTATCCAACAACAGTCTTTTCTCTCCCAGGCCCTGTGTTTTGAGGGGTTGGCTGCAAGTCTGCGGAGATGGCATCACTGCACGGATCAAAGAGCAAAGGACATATAATTCCATACAGGCAATTAAAACCCAGTGGCACCTCTGGTCCAGCCAAATGCTGATAAGCCTGTGCAGGCATCAGCTCTGGGTTGGGATGTTGCCAGAGTTAGCTTTAATGTTACCATGGTGATGTGTTAATGAATCATGCAGTCTGGAGCCCAGATTATTAAACAGGAGCTGATAATAAACCCAAGCCGGTGCTACCTGTGGCAGAGATTGTACATGGCTAATACTTCTGGCCGGTCCATCCTTGGAGGCTTATGGCTATTGGGCATCATAACGTCACACAGACGCGATCAAGAGTTCAGTCTCTGAGCACTAATTACACAAGGCTTGTCTGCCCAAAGGGGATTTAGTGGCGGTTTAATAGGATGGGCTGAGGAATTGGAGAGTGAGACCCTGTCCTGAGAACAGGATGATGGGGGCGGATAATTTTGTGGTTAAGGTGAATAGCCCTTGGTTTTCAGACCCAAATTACCCCCACTGTTTTCTAGCGATGTAGAGCATGAAATTCGAGGAGCCTGAGGGTGTACGGCGGATCGACCATTTATTCTTAATGCCCTCATTCATGGGTGGGGAAACTGTCCCAGCCACTGGCCAAATCTAGTCCATGGCTGTTGTTTTATTTATTTATTTATTTATTTGGTTCCTCTTCAATTTCTAGGTCTAGCCCAAGAGTGACCAGCCCCTGTTTTCAAGCACTGAAAGAGTGAGCAGGAACATGCACTCAAGGATCCATGGCATAGATCCATGATCTGGAGCCTCCTTTCCCCCCCCCCCCCCCATCCTGATCCCATCCCTTAAGCACGCCCCCTGCCCCCAAATCTTAGACAGCCTGCAGAGCTGGCACTAAAGGGATTTTAGCTTCTTTTATTGTATTTTGCCAAGTGCCTCCCGTTTGGTCAGGGTTGCTGTGATGAAGGGTCTTGGGGAATTCTCAGTCATCGTACAGAGGTGGACCCTGGGCCCATTTTATAAAATGTGTGTGATGAAACTACCTCCAAGATACAGGTGGCAACGAGTTTGCACATATAGACTGGCACACTCTGGGCTATTAACATCCACCAGTGGGTAAACTGAGTCAAGTCTGGTCTGGAGGTCATGGCTGGTCTGACAACCAGATAGAGGGAACCCCAGAATCTGTGTCACCGTTGGTATCTAAATAAGAGTATTAATTTTCAGAGCAGCTCATGGGAAGGAGAAGATTCCCTCCTTGCCAAAGGAGGATGAGTGATGGTGCTGCGTGTCCTAGCGCACTGGAAACTCCTTAAATCAGACGCCCCTCCCTCTGCGCTCTGCCGATTGTGTCTGTACTGCATGGGCAGCAAGGCACATAGAGTACAACCTCCCCCAAATCCTGGACCAGGACAGGATTCAGGGTAAAAACCAAGGCTGTGTCCAGGAAGCAGTCCCCTAGGCAGGGGCGCAGTTAGGTTGGTATGGAGCCCCCTGCACCAAGCTTCACCAAGAAACATGGGACCCCCCCAGGCTTTTGGGGCCCCATTCTAACCATCTGTCCCTATTATAGCAATGCCCATTCCTGACTCCACTGAAGCCAATGGAAGGATTTCCCATTCAGTTCAATGGGACGAGGATCACACCTTGAATTGGTTGATCCAAAGCCCTAGTTACAATCTGGAAGGGATGCCTTTCATGAATTTCTCCCCCGCATCTCTCTCTGCTGTTGCTACACCCCAGGCCCTCTGACTCCGAATGGTGTCATCTGGCCACCTCCTGCACAGTGCGAACATGCAATCTTTGTCAAGAGGTGCCCATCCCCAACAGCCGAGCAATGAAGTCAGATGCACCTGATCTCATTATGCAGCTGATCGTTCTCCCTGCAAGCATTACATCACAGTGGGGCGTGGACAGCACGGGAGGGGAGGGGAGGACAGTAGAGTGGCCCAATATCCAAATTTTAGATACTTATGAGAAATACAGGTTGCAGGGCTGCACTGGCGCCAATGCAGCCCTGCAACCTGTATTTCTCATAACTGTCTAAAATTTGCCTCTCTGGCCACCCTAGAGGGCAGTATCCACATTGTCTCCTGCGCGGAGCTGCTGCAAAGCCCCCAGCGTCACGCTGCATCAGTCCATTAACAGCCAACCGAGAAGGCGTTGTGCAAGGAGATAACGACGCCCAGCCCCGATCTTGTACGCGACCTTGGCCTCTCAGCCCCGCGGAGCCACTCCCTAGTCATGAGGCTTTTTACTCACCTGGACTCCAGGATTAGCGGTGCCGGAAGGATTGCAAATATTTGGCCTTGGACCCCGAGGCCTCGATATCTCCAGAGGCCCCCATCCCCACGCCATTCCCTGTATAGGGTTCCCTCCTGCGGTGGTTTTTTTTTACCCGACACTCCTATAGGCCGAACAGGCGGTGTCAGGCAAAAAAACCACAACCGAAAGCGGCAGAACCCTATCCCTGTAAGCTCCAGCCTTCTTTTTTGGATACCTCCACCTAGCGCTTCATTATTATTATTATTATTATTATTATTAAACATTTATAAAGCGCCAGTTGCAACCTGGCGCTGTACAGAACATACAGTCAGATGCGGTCCCTGCCTGTGGCTTACAATCTAAAAGACAAGGAGGGGGAGACAAGGGAGGAGACAGCGGGAGAGACATGGGAGAAGACAAACAAACATTCAGGCGGATGCGAAGTCTCAGGTGTGTGTACTTGGCTTGGTTACAAGGTGGTTGGTAGCAGCAGTCAGCAGAGGAGGGCTGACAGTAAGAGCAAGGGGAAAGACTAGAGGGCATTGGGAAAGGCAGCATTGCTTCATTTGGGGGAGCATGGGTAAAAACCAATGTGCGGACAGCAGGGGTGCCTGGACAACGCAGGCCGGGTCAGGTCAGGCACTGCCCTGGCGTGCCCGCAGCCGGGAAGCTCTCCTGCTACCCACACGGCCCAGGGAGGGCCGGAAGCACAGCAAACATAGTCAGCTGGCCCCACTCGCGCCCTGCTCCCAGTGGCCCCGCCTCCCACCATGTCAGGCAGCCAATGAGGCACAGCCCTCGCAGGCCGAGGTCGGGTATGCCGCGCGGGAACAGATGTGCTAGCCCCGCTTTGGCCTGGCCGGATGGGCTGTAACCTTGGGAGATTTGGCAAGGTCACGGAGCCTGGGCTAGTCGCCAACACGGCCCAGGCAATCCCAGGCCAATATCCGGCAGCGTCTGCACACGCGTGTAGGTCGGTCCCGGGCTACCGCGGTCTGAAGTCGTGTCTGTTTTTTACCCAATGAGGGAGAGAATGGCCGGGTCTCAAACCTGCTCCAGAGGTTCTGCCCCTTCCCCCTGGAAGCATCGTGGGCTATTCCGAGAGAGCCGGTCGCCAGCCAGCCCCACCGCCTCTTCCTGTCCCTCCGCGCTTTGCTAACTCAGAGACAGATCCAGCTTGATGGGCTACCGGGCCCCTCTGATCAGCGGCCCCAACTCTGTCAGAGGAGAGACCGGGGACCGGGCTGAGGCTGGCACTTCTGCGTCCCGTCACAGCTGAGGCCTTGCAGAGTGGCAACCGTGCAACACAGTCTAAACGAGGAGCCCCAGGGCTGAGCTCTGGCAGAAAAAATTAAGCCCTGCATCGACCTCCCCATGGCACAAGGAAGGGGGATGGAAATACACTCATTTGCCCTAAACTGTGCTGCCGGTTTAGGGTTGCCACTGATGCCAATTTTTAAGAAACGCTTATGAAAAATACATTATTAATTATTAATTATTATTATTATTATAAGCATTTATATAGCGCCAGCGATGTACCTGGCGCTTTACAGACAGCAAGATAGACACCGTCCCTGCCTGAGAGCTCACAATCTAAAGAAGACGGGGAGGGGAAACAGAGGGAGAGACAAGGGATGCGACATTCATGCGGATGTGAGAACTCAGGTGCACGTTCTTGGCTTGGTTACAGTACATTGGGAGTTTGCAGATAACAGGTAGGGGATAATTCTGGGTGGGGATGATTAGCAGGAGTTCGGACGGGCGGAGCGGAAGAGGTGGGTTTTGAGGAGGGACTTGAAGGTATGAAGGGTGGGAGCCAGGTGGATGAGGGCAGGGAGGGAGTTCCAGGCATGTGGGGCAGCAAGTGAGAAAGGACGAAGGCGGTTGGGGGAGCAGGGGAGGCGTGGGAGGGTGAGGGAGTGGATGGAGGAGGAGCGGAGTGCTCGAGCAGGGGTTCGGAGGGAGATCAGGGCAGAGAGGTAGGGGGGAGCGAGGTTGTGAAGGGCTTTGTAGGTGAAGATGAGGAGCTTGTGCAGAATACGCTCAGGAAGGGGGAGCCAGTGGAGAGAGGAGAGGAGAGGATGCACATGGTCAAAGCGACGGGCGAGGTGGATGATCCTGGCAGCAGAGATTTGGACAGAGATGAGGGGAGAAAGGTGAGAGTGGGGAAGGCCAGCGAGGAGGAGGTTACAATAGTTGAGGCGTGAGATGACTAGGAAGTGGATGAGAGTTTGGGCAGAGGAGACGGACAGAAAAGGACGGATCTTAGCAATGTTGTGGAGGGAGAAGCAGCAGGATTTGACCGCAGAGTCAATGTAGGGTTTGAAGGTGAGGTGCGCGTCGAAGGTGAAGCCCAAGCAGCGGGCTTGGCGGACAGGGAGGATGGAGACCCCATCAATGGCAATTGACAGGGAAGAGGAAGGATTGAGAGGGAAGATAAGGAGTTCAGTTTTCGCCATCTTCAGTTCGCCCTGAACCCCACTCCTCTGGGGGAAAGGGGAATTCTGCACCTCCCCAGTACCACAACCTGCATCCACATGCACACACAGGACACCCCAAACTTTGTCCCAGGGGACTGCAGGCATAGGACTCCATTTCCACAATATACCCACAGAGTCTCTCCCTGATACACGAATGCCTGCCCCACCTCAATGCCACTTGGGAGGACATTACAACTACTTATTGTTTCTAGGCACACACAGCACTTTACAGTCACAGATTTTTGGAGAGAGGTCCCTGTCCAGTGGGCTTACAATCTAAGTTGGATGAGGGGAACAAAGGGAGGGACAGACACACACACATTCCCATTTTACAGATGGGGGAACTGAGGCTGAGAGGTTGTGACTTGCCCAAGGCCACCCAGGGAGTTTATGGCAAGGACAGGTTTGGAAACCTGACTTCCCAGGTTCAAGTCTAGCACCTTATCCATTACACCACAGTGGCTCTCTGTGAGAAAGGTAGGGTATCCTGCCTTGGAGCAGGGGATTAGACTAGGGGATTGGACTAGATCAAGGGTGAGGAATCTTTTCCCTCCCAGGCTCCCCTGTGAAAGTTAGTACAAGCTATGAGCAATCTGTCTCTATCCTTGTGTGGATGCCCTCCTCTCTGCTCCCTTCCCCTAAACTCAAGCTTTTGGTGCTTGGGGGCAGGAACTGAATCTGGCGCCAGATCAAGGCACTGCAAAACTAGCCACGGGCCACATTTGGCTCCCAGGTCTGAGGTTCCCTGCCTCTGTGGTAGATGATCTTTGAGGTTCCTTCAAACAGTACCACTCCAATGATTCCAGAAATCTAAGGTCAGATAACCTGTATCCCCTCCTATGCTTTAAGCTTCCACTTCCTCCTCCTCCTCCTCTCACAGTGCGTTTAAATGGGTTTGTCTGTGTCTGTGACTGTAAGATCCTCAGGGCAGAGAGCGGAAACAAGGACAGAGCTCCAGCTGCAACACAGCGGATAAGAAGTTGGCCTTTGTCTGGGAAGACCTGGGTTCAAATCCCTTCTTAAGAATGCAAGTAGTGCCACAGCGGGTCAGAACAATGGTCTACCCAAGCCCAGGATACTGTCTCCAACCACGGCCAATCTCTTTCTCTTGGGAGAAGTACCCAACGGGCCACAGCGGCCGTCGCCATAAACCCACGGAATGGCCTAGCAGTTTGATCCTCGTTGGAGTGTTTGTCGAGCCTGGATCCGGCCCTCGGAGTTCCTGATTAAGGGGGTTAACAAACAGGAGGAGCCCCGTTTTGGAGCTGTGAGCGTCGTACGACGCTCAACCACGTCCAGTGGGTGACAGCACCCAGTAGACGACCGTATGGGTAAGCGACGCAGCAACGGACATTTCAGTCTCTTTCCAGGACGGCTGCCTCATGCGCCAGTCATGAGCCTGGCTTGCGGGGCTCATGGTCAGCGCGCAGAGCCTTCCTCCCAGACAGCAGCATGTCCACGTCTTGGCCTGCGCACCAATACACGGACATGTGTTACCCCCTCACTGCATTCTTCCCCCGCAGGATGGATGGACGCCGTGGAAGGGAAAACAAGACCAGGATGGAACACGTGTTCCTGGTCCTGGGTGAGTTAATAAACAGCCTGGTCATCATCCATTCATGAGTGGCTCTTGTGTTGTTGATTTTCACCCCATGACTCTGCCTAGCTTAAACCTCTGACTTGGCTCCAGCCATCAGCCTTGCCTCCGTCTGGGTCCGGACGTTCCCTCACCAAAACGAATGGTCTCGGTTTTCCCAAGGAGGTGCAGCGATCAATGTAAACCAAGGGGATTATGGGGGCTATGCAAGGGGACCGGTTTTCCCTTCCAGGTGCACCTGCCGTTACAACGTTTGGGATCCCTACTTATTTTTCAATCTTCTTCTGCCCCTTTGCCAAATTTGGCTGGAATTGGCATGGGGAGGGGGGGGGAACAAAAGTTATTAAGGACACACACACACACACACACACACACCTTCATTGCATAGGAAAACTAGGCTTCTAAAAGGGAAACCATTCCTGAAAAGTAGGCAAAAGTTCACGGCGAGACAGACCAAGCTGAGACTTTGTCCTGCCAGGCTCAGCACCCACTCGGGATTGGAGGGAAATAAAAACATTTAGATAATAGTTACCCGGGCTTGGCCCAGCCATAACTAACTAGTTAATACCGCATCCACCTCCCTGGATGTCAATCACTGCAGATCCCTTTTGCCCCGTTGCCCAATCCAAAGAGGGGAGGGTTTTGCAATCCTTGACAATATTTCTACTCGGTTGGAGTTTAAACTTTGCCACAAAGTGGAAGGAGGTTAGGGAAAGAGGGACGCAGAGCTCAGAGCAACCCCCCATCTCTTCCAAGGGGATCCCTTAGAGAAACCCAAATCAGGAGTCCTTGATCAGCGGAAAACGTACTTTGCAAGACCCTGGCGACCGACACAGGTGAGTTGCGTGGCTTATTTTGCCTAGAATTTTGTCCGTTTTGTCTCTCTTCCCGAGGGCCCCCACTTGGCTATCGGTGGCAACGCAAACAAGGGAACAAAGGTCGGGCTGGAGGGACTGATAAGTCAGCTGACCAAAGAGTGATTTAATAACAAGCTGGCTAGTCTTTGGGTTTGATATATCCTATTACTGAACCACCCTGTGGTCTCAGAACTTTTGTGGAGGAGCTTTAAAAAAAACCTAGAAGTGCCATAAACTGGGCCAAAGTGATGGTCCATCCAACCCAGCATCCTGTCTCTGACAGTGGCAGCTTAGGGTGCTTCAGAGAAGTGCCAAACAAATAGATCAGCATGGAATGATCCATTCCCCGCTGTCCACTCCCAGCCCCCGACAGGCATGAGGTCTCATCCCTGACCAGTAGCCATTTATGGATCTACCCTCTAAGAATGTATCTGATCTGGTTTTGAAGCCAGTGACACTCTGGGCCTTTGTAACATCCACTGGCAATGAGTTCCGCTGGTTAATTGTATTGGGAGGGGGGTAGGAGAAGGACTTCCTTGTATTTGTTTTAATTAATAAGTCACCTTGTGGTCTCCAAGCTTCGAGAGGGGGGCTTTTTTAAGATTGACATTTTCCAAACCCACCCTCAAATAATCACTGTTTGAAGCACTGGCTCCAGCTGCTGTCGCTGAGCGTCTCCCTCCTGCAAATTCCTCATCTCTTGGTTATGGTTAAAATTGCACAAAGAGCACCGCGTCAAACACAATTGGCTTGGGTCCAGGGCTGACGGCCTTAGCGGTTTTCCTACCCAGGATAAAATACATGCCGCTACCCACCTTCTCCGCTCTGTCCGATCACAGAAATGCCCGCTGGCAACAGGCACAGACCCTCTGTCTTCCCTTTCCATAAATGACTTGGCATCACATGCTCTGAGCCCCCTTCCCCTTCAATGAATTGTGGGATCAATCGTCTAAGATCAAGGGCCCAGACACACTTACATCGGTGCAGACAGACAGACACAAACACACAGGGAAATGCAAAGTCAGAGAGAGAGAGAGAGGAGGGCAGAGGCCTGGGGGCCAAACGCGGCCCACGGCTAGTTTTGATTTGGTCCCTTTCCAGTTCCTGGATCTGGCCCCTGGATCCAGTTCCAACCCGCAAGCACTAAAAGACATCGGGTATTTGTAGACGTGATGGCTCAGGAAGCCGCCATGCTTAAACCCACCCCGGGCTGAGTCCCCCTTTGGTAGCCGGGCAGAGCCCTGCCCAGAGTAACAAACGTCCCAGCAGCTGGGGCTGATGGGGGATGTGGAGACTTGGGACTGCACGGCCCCGCCCCCTGCGCCACCTCCTCCCCGACGGGCGGGTGTAGCGGTCTGAGGCCACCGTGCCTGCCCCAGACTGCTCCGGCCACGGGGCGGGGTTAGGTGGAGCGGGACATCAGACACCTGCCCCTGACCGCAGCCGGGCTTAACACAGGACGTGCACTGGCCGGGAGCCCAACACACATCCCAGGTTAGCCCTGCCATGGTCCGAGGTAACTTCTGGTCCCGCCCGTGGTGAGCATCTGGCCGGGCAGGAGCAGATTGACACCCCCACCTGTGGCCAGGCTGGGGTAAGTGTGGCCAGGGGTGGGGGTGTCGCATCTGAAAACACCCTAAGCTCAGAGCAAGGGAGCAGAGAGCAAGCTCAGAGCAAGGGAGCAGAGAGCAAGCTCAGAGCAAGGGAGCAGAGAGCAAGCTCAGAGCAAGGGAGCAGAGAGGAGACCATGCACACAAGAACAGGGGACAGATTCATGATCTGGATCCTCCTCTCCCAGAGCGCACCCATTAAATACCCCCGACCACGACATCTAGGCGGCCCTCGGAGCCTGCGGTCATTTCCAAAGTGGCCCCTGGGAGGGAAAAGGTTCCGCACCCTGAACACAGAGGCAGACCCGTCCATCTTTGCAGAGACAGAGACAGACACCGCACACATACAGATAGGGATGCTCGGGGTCTACGCCCCCAGCCCTGTGCTTGCAGAGACTCCGTAGCTGCTCTGCCACTCCCGAGTCTTGCGGTGTTAGCATTCCCAGGGCTGAGTCCCCAGTAGCAGTACTGGTGCCCCCGAGGCCGCTCATCCCATGGCAGGTGATTTTTTGGCACCACTGTCACTCACAACCATCCCACCGCTGCCGCAACAGACCCCACCGAGGGCTCAATCAGCTTTAAAGCTGGCCCTGCGTACAGACACACACCCCAACATGGACGCGGCTGTGCCGGCCGTGGGAAAGCGTGATCTCCAGCCGCGAGACACTCCGAGCGTCACGGGGACCCCTTGCTGCCATCCCCAACAAGGCTGCTCTCGTTCTGGGCAGGCCACTACTGATGGCTCGCAAGCTTGGCAGCACAGGTTGGGAAGTGCGGAGTATTTGTGGGAAATGACATGGGGGGGGGGAGTGGAATGTGTCCCACTCAGCCTTCCCGGCAGGCACCCTTTCTATCAGAGGTGGGGAAGCTTTTCCCGCCCAGGGGCCACTTTGAAAATCAGAACAAGCTCCGAGGGTTGCAAAAAAGTTAGGGAGGGGGGGCTCTTAATGGTTGCTCTCAGGAAGAAGAGGATCCAGGTCGTGGATCTGCCCCTGAGCCTCATGCACAGGCCCTCCTCTCTGCTCCCTTCCCTGAGCTCAGCCTTTCTGTGCTTAGAGGCAGGAATCAGAACCCGGGGCCCGATCCAGGCACATTTGGCTCCGCGTCCCCTGCTTTCTCTCTCTCTGTCAAGATCTGCCAAAAATCCACGTGGCATGGGATGGTCTCTCCCCGCCTGGCATTTTTGCTGTGGTTGTACTCATTTAGCTGCTAAATGGTTGCAATTTGGGGGGGGGGGGGATGATTGCCTATTTTTGGTGCAAATCAGGTAGTAGCCGTAGGTGCCGATAACCTGGCAACCTCTCTAGGAGCAACTTGGAGAATTTAGTTCCTCGGCAGCTGAGGAAACAGAAATAAGAGGAAGGCTAATGGAAGGCTAGTTGTTGATTAGGGGGTGGTCAAGTCAGGGTTAAACTGGTAAAAGGCAGCAACCCACATCTGGGGAGCTTTGAAGTCTCCGCTCTCCTTGAGTCCGGATTCTAAGCATTCACCCATTTTCAAGGAAATTTCTAATCCAGGGGATCCGATATTTTGCCTGTGTGATCCCATTTTGAGACTTAGGTATCATCACATCCCTCCCCCCCTCCCCCCAGCACCAAAGCCATGCGCAGTGTATAAATGTCAATCAGGACTGTGCCCACTCCCCCATCTGCAGACAGTGGGGCCCGATCCACAATTTGGGAACCTCTGGTCTAGTCCCTATGACTTCCTGCCAACATTTGAAAACAACACCATACCGCAGTGTGTGTGTATAGATAGATAGATAGATAGATATCTTCCCTAAAACCCCAAGGCAATGGGCAAATAGCAACAGCCAGCAGTAGAAAGAGAGGAAGGGGGATTGAGAAGCATTATTGGGGTGTGGCCAAGGGGGGGGGGGCACATCTAGAACCATGCTGCCCCAGTTGCAACCCCATTAAAATCCTAGAGGTTAACGTCAGAAGGGTTACACTAAAGGTCATCTAGTCTGACCCCATCTAGCATAGGTCAGGAAATTCCTGTAGTTATCATCACCAGGGCCGGCCTGAGAATTTGCAGGACCAAGGGCAAAGATAAAATGTGGGGGCCCTGGTTCCCCCCCCCCCATGGCTCCGTCCCCCACGGGTCCCTCGAGGTGATCGTGTTTGGGGCGATGAACACAGGGACCACAGCGTGGCCCACAGAAGTAGAAAAGATATCAGGACCCCAGGTCAGTTGCCCCAGATGATTGCATCAAGCCTGCTAACTCGTGTTTGGTTTCTGAATTTTTTTTGTCTGTTACCTAAAAGCTGGCTTGTAGTGTCTGCTCATGCCCTCTAGTGGATAAACCCCACATTGCAGCTTAGTTTTCATAGTACCCTTACTGCGGGACCTGGGCTGTTGGAAGATTTTTACTGGGGTGGGCTTTAGGCATTTTGCCACCCTAAGCGAAAATGCCAGGAGAGGAGACCTCCCAGGCTCAGCCTAGAGCAGTTGAAGGGGGGGCGAGGGTAAGGTGCCACCTATGCACATTTGTAAGCTAGGATCTCTGCTGGCCAGCAAAGAACAGAGAGCCCCAGCCAGGGAATTCCTGGTTCTTCTGCAGATGGGTAAAGCCAGGCCTGGACTTTTAAAGGCTTTGCGGCAAAGAACCTCTGAAGCCTTCATGCGGACAGACAAACACCAGCAACCCCAGGTGGGGTGGCCAGATATGCAATTTTATGAGAAATACAGGTTGCAGGGCTGCATTGGCTCCAATGCAACCCTGCATCCTGTATTTCTCATAAGCGTCCTCTAAAATTTGCATCTAGATCTGGCCACCCTAACCCCCGAGCGTCCCTGCCGCCGTTTCCTACTTTCCCAGAGATTCCCGGCTCTAGCCATTCCCCTCGGCTGCCAGTTATTTGTTCAGGGGCAGACGGGCCCCAAAAGGATGGGGCCAAGGTCACACTCCCTGTGAAAAGAGTCAAGGGGCCTGGGGAAGCGGTGCATGCTGGGATATGTAGTTTCTTTACCACCTAAGCCAAGCTGATGTTGCTTCCCCGCAGAGGCAGGCCCAATGGTAGGCTTGGCAGGACCGCCACACAAGAGTGAATGACACTACTGCTTGGCTGGAGTCCCGTGCTACCTCACCGGACTGGCACGCTTGGCTCTAGCCGCAAGTGTTGCTACCTTCGCCAGTTTTTTTAAAGGAACACTTGTGAGACATGTTGCTGCCTTGTCACCTGAGTGTCTTCGCACCAAGGCAGGCCCCGCAACATGTCTTTTTCATAAGTGTTCCTTTAAAAAAAAAAAAACATGTGCCAAGGTGGCCACCTTAACTGCTTGACTACAGAGGTCACCTCCCTCGGGAAGGCCACTCACAGTGGGAGGGGGCAGGGCAAAGGGGTTGCCAGCCAGATAGGCACATTTTTAAACATGTATGAGAGACGCGGGTTGCAGGGCTACGTTGGCACCAATGCAACCCTGCAGCCTGTATTTCTCATGTGTGTTATAATATTTTTTTGCATATCTGGCCACCCTAGCCCCACCCTTTTGGGACATAACCCCGCCCCCAGATCCCACCAATTTCTCTGGGACACCAAAAGGTGCGCTCCTGGCCGACTTGGAGAAATCAGGACTGTCCCTGGAGCTTTGTAGCAGCTACAGCCGTGCTTGACCCCAAATACATCCTGCAGGGAGACCTGCACAAGCCCCTGTCCCTGGTTTCTTCCCACGGACACCTGCGGCTTTCTGGATGTCCAGGAACTCTTCCCCACCCCTCAGGGGACACAAGTCAGCAGAGAGGAGGAGCAGTAGGAGCAGGACACCATGGGGGGGAGGGGGTGCCCCAAACTAGAGAAGGGGAGCAGAAACAGAAAGGAGCCCTTCCCCGCACTTTGCGACTGCTTCGGTTGTCATTCTGCCAAGGAAAGGGGGGGGGGCAGTGTTAGGGTTGGGGAACAGCCCCTGTCCTTTGGGAATGGTAGCACAATTTTGGGTTAGGGAGATCTGTCTCCAAGACAAACGTTCCTCCCCTCTGTAGCATCCATGCGTCTTACGGAGGGGGGAGCCCTGTCATGTTGCTTCCTCCCAGTCCCAGACATGGTACAAGGGGTTCCTGATGGAGAGATTAGCAGAGAGATCAGAGTCCAGCAGTATACGATGTTCTCTCCAGAATTCACAGTGAGCCGGGGGGAGATTTCTTGGGAGAAGGTAATAAATCCTGCGGCAGAGCCATTCGCTGGCGTGAATTATTAACGAATCTCGGCACGCTGGAGAAGTTCCAGAAGACTGGGAGAAAGGCGAACATAACATCAGGGCTCGTACACGGTGTAGGAGGGTTGTTCCAATCTAGGCCGGTCAGTCAGAGCCAGTTTTCAAAGAGAAGACACCATGGAGCTGGGGAGGCTCTGAACTAAGGGACGCCCGTTATGTGCTACGTGGATGTAGGGCTCCGAAATAAGCGATGCCCATTTTGTTCGACGAAGCTGGGTTTTCAGGTTCCGAGTGAACCCCCTGCAAAAATTTCCTGGAGTATGCGGTATCCAAAGTCTCAAACTGGACCCCAGAGACTATAGCAGAGTTCCAGCTCAGAGCGGATCTGGTCTCCGCGTCTCAACGTAGCTGCCTGCTTCTAGGCCTGTCAAACCGGCAGAGCCTCAGCACTTCTGCACCAAGATCACCCATACACAGGGATCTGCGTTCACTAGGACCGCGTTTAGACATCCCCCCCCCCCCACGGCGCACGCATATTCCAGCTGTAGGCGGGAATGCGCAGTCAGAAAATGCACGGGGGGGGGGGGGGGGGAGGAGATGTCTGAAAGTGGCCTAGGTTTCCCACATTGTGGGGAAAATGCAGCAAGCCCAGGGCAAAGGCACAAATACACACAAAATATCAAAACACGCCCAATACAAATACTTGACCCTGTACACAGCCCTAAACTGGACCCTCCCTTTCCTTCTCTTATTCCGAGCACACCCTTTAAGGCAATCTCCAGCTAAAGGGAGGAGGATGAAAGGGAGACCCAGGGAGTTGGACGCAAGTGGAGGGGATCAGGGTAGCGAAGCAGGGAGGAAAGGTCTCTCCGTTGTCAGCATTGTCTCCATCTCTCTCTCTTTGCAGCAATGGCCTCTAGCATGGACAGCCTGGAGCTGCTGGATCTGCTCTTCGATCAACAGGACGGGATCCTCCGCAACGTGGAGTTTGGGGCTCCTGGAACCAGCTGGCCAGTGCCAGAGGGACGGGTGAGTGACACGATGGAGGGGCGTGGGGAGAGAAGAGAGGGGTGTGGGAGTCAGGGCAACACAAACAGTAATTCGAGCCACCAGTCAGGAATCCCCGGGGGCCTAGTAACAGCTTACGGTGATGGTGGCAAGTGTTGCCAGGATCAGGGCCCAAAATTATCAACTTACACAGGAAATCAGCTCTCTCTCAATAGCCCATTATTATACAACCCGTTATCAGGCTAAGTTCATCACAGTCCTTGGGGTGAAGCCCGTCTCAAGGCTCCCAGCTCAGGCACAGGCCCCTCGGAGCGCCACTGTCGGAGACAGGATGCTGGGCTCGATGGACCATTGCTCTGCCCCAGTATGGCACTTCTTATGTTCTTAAAAGCAGGGGGATCCTGGCGCAGGTGAGGCCGTAGGGAGGATTGCTGCTCTGATGCCTGGTTAGTTACTCTCAACACACACATGCACAAAGATATTACTCTTCCCCTGTTTTCACCGGGACTTCCCCATCTCTTTTCCATCAGCTGTTGAGCACCCAGGCAAACGAGGATTTTCTCAACACCATCCTAGGCCCCGGAGACCCGGTGCCCGACTCCCCGGTCTGGTCCCCCTCGGCCAGTGACAGCGGCATTTCGGAGGACCCCATCTCTGATCAGCTGGACAGCCCCCCACACTACGTGCCCACGGGCAGCCCAGGGGACTACTCCGATGGGGGGCACAGTGAGACGGCTTACATCTCCTACCAGGAGTCCTGCCGGGCCCTCCCCGTTCTGAAAGCACCGGCAAATGAACTGCGGGAGACCAACGTCTCCATAGACCTCAGTGAGTGCCCCCTGAGCGGGGTGGGGGGCAGACACGGCAGGGAGCAGTCAGAGAGCTTGGAGGGTGGTGGAAGGGATTGAGGTAGGTGTTGCAGAGAAAGCTGGGATCCCAGGGCAATGGGGAGTGTGATGTGTGGGGTGCCACAAAAGGGAATGACTAGACACACACAGCCTGCCCCATAACCACTCCAGGACTTGAACCCAGTGACCGTATGCTTCTCCCAGTGGAAGCTGGGGACACAGCTTAGGAGAAAGAAACAAGAGAAGAGGGGGGTGAGCTTTCTTGAGGCGGGGTCAAGGTGATCAAACTCTAATTGCACTCCCTAAGTCTACAACCTTGTGCATACGGAACGGTGGGGAGGTGGAGGCTGCTGGCAAAACCCTCCGTCACCAGCAGGTGGCAGTAAATCCCCCTGCTTGGAGCCAAGTTGAAAGGCAGTGAGATGCAGCCCCCCCTTTCCCCAAGTTATTAATGTAACCTGTGGGAGGTTCGTTTTCCCTCCTGATGCCCAGCTTGGGGCAAGTCGCTGTGGGATCGATGGCCCTTATTCCCCTGCTTCCTGGTGCCATTGGTTTGCACCAGCGCACGGCAAGTGTGTGACACGCTCACAGGTTGCAAGCAGGGGGATGCAGGTTCGGGGGCTCTGGCCAGGGGTCAGGTTGCAAGGTCAGCCTGGGCAAAGCAGCCCCTGGGGAGAGGCGGAAGGGAAGAGGTCTTGGCAGGCAGATTGCATTGAGTAGAGACAGGCCCAGACCCGGCCCTGGACACGGATCCCATGCCAATGTCTAGATTGTTGGCTCTTCCTTGCAGGCATGTGGGATCCGGAGTTTTACCCAGAGGAGCAGAGGGATGTGTCTGCCCCCTGCCAGACGGCGGCCTCTTGCGCCCTGACAGT
Organism: Sphenodon punctatus; assembly: GCA_003113815.1. Lineage (NCBI taxonomy): Eukaryota > Metazoa > Chordata > Lepidosauria > Sphenodontia > Sphenodontidae > Sphenodon > Sphenodon punctatus. The sequence continues at coordinate 5,449,739 of QEPC01008752.1, read as the reverse complement.
GAAGGACCTTCTGCTGAGCAGCAGCTGTGAGATGGTGAGGACCTCACCCTGCACCGCCCCTTCCTTCCCAAACAGCTCCGCCCATGTATCAACCCAACCCTCTCCCAATCTCTCCTCCCCACCCACCCACAGCCCACCCCGGTCCCTTGTATATTCCTTCCAGTCCGTCCACCCATCCCTCCTGACTTCATCCTGCTATTTGCTCGCGTGCGCACACCCTCCAATCCATCCCCTCTCGCCTACCCCCTTCCATTACTGCTGCCACCTCGGCCAATTTTTAAGGAACACTTATGAAAAATACATGTTGCAGGGCCAACCCTACCCCCAATCCACCTCTCCCTCCCTCCTGATTTTGTCCGGCCATTTGCCTCTCCCATCCACCCTGTCCATCTGCCCCACGCCACACTGTGTAGCCATCGCTCGACCGCAAGGCTGGGGGACCTCAGGCCCAGGGGCCCAAACACGGCCCCACGGCTATTGTGTATATAACTCCTGCCCAGTGCCTGGATCCAGTCTCTGCTCCCCAAGCCCCGAAAGACTCTATAAAACTAAAGATGACTATTTTTTTATTATTAATTAAGTAGGTTAATTCCTCCCAGATGCACATGTGCACACACACAGACACACACACACAAAGTCCATTGAGAAGTGAATTGAATCACTTCGTCTCACCCCTGGATCAGAACCCTCTTTGCTAGAGGCACGTGGCACCCAGGCCGAGTGGGACATTGAAATAGTTCTGTCTGGCTTGGGGGGAAGGCGGTGAGATGGGACGGCTGAAGGCGTGACTGTCCCAGGATTTCTGGTCTCTAGAGGGGGAGGGGGGGGAGGGACTCCCTCCATGATGGGGACGCGACAGCCGGACTGGGGGAGGGGTTTTCCTTGTGATAACCTGCGTCTGGCATTGCAGCAGCAGCAGCTGGCGCCGACACTGCTGAGACAGGCCCAGGGGCACTGCCAGGAGTTGGTCCTGACGGAAGATGAGAAGAAGCTGCTGGCTAAAGAAGGGGTCACCCTGCCCACCCAGCTGCCTCTCACCAAGGTAAGAAGCTTCCCAGTGGTTTGGCCGCTGAAGAGCTGAATGGCCAAAGAGCCACTGTTCTGAATAGCCCAGCGTCCGCCACTAGAGGGGGACAGAACGCCACTGTTCTGTGTGGCCTGGTGTCCGCCACTAGAGGGGCACAGAACGCCACTGTTCTGAATAGCCCAGCGTCCGCCACTAAAGGGGGACAGAACACCACTGTTCTGCATGGCCTGGTGTCCGCCACTAGAGGGGGACAGAACGCCACTGTTCTGTGTGGCCCAGCGTCCGCCACTAGAGGGGGACAGAACGCCACTGTTCTGTGTGGCC
>QEPC01008752.1:5369517-5443191 GCA_003113815.1 Sphenodon punctatus | reverse complement strand
CATATCCCTGTACCCCCATGCCCTGCATTCACTCCCTGTCCCACCTACCCTGCTCCCCAATCTTCCCCCTCCTACTCTGCACCCCCATATCCCTGTGCCCCCGTGCCCTGCACTTACTCCCTGTCCCACCTACTCTGCTCCCCATGCCCCTCTCCGATCCTGCACTCCAACCTGGCCCTTGCCCACCCCCTACGCTCCCTTGCCTCTGCCCCACCTACCCCACAAGCCCATGCCCTTCTCCTCTCCTGCTCCCCCAATGCCCCTGCACCTACCCTGTCCTTCTCGTATTATCTCAGCCTAAATGTTGGGCAACGGGCTACGTCAACTGACCTAGACCAACGCACGCATATTGATGCCAATTGCCCGTTTTCGGCCCTGGCTGGGAGGGGAGGCAGCTCTAAGAGGTCACCAGGCTCCTTCAAGAGGCTCCCCACGCTTCCTACAGAGACGGGCCAGGGTTTTCCTCCAGGGGCCCCGAGGCTGAGGGAGCTGGGGCGGACGGGGTTTGGATCAGGGAGCTGGGGTGGGTCTGTTTCCAGTTCACCATACTGTTGGGGTGGCGGCCGGTTCTCCTCACACATCTCCTGCCTCATGCTACTGCTTGGGCCTGTCACTAGCCTCTTTCCTGCTTCCAGATCCCTCCTCGAGCAGCTGCGGAAGCTCCAGGCCCTCGTGGTTCAGTCGAGCAACAAAGCGGCCCAGACGGGGACCTGCGTGGCGGTGCGTGAGGACCTCTCTCCGACACATTTCCCTCTTGCCTCCAGCTCGTTCTCTGCTAGGGCTGCTGGCATGTGGGGGTGGGAAGGACTAGTCTAGATTCAATCTCTTGAGCCCCCTCCAGCTCCTTCCCTCCACCGGCATCACGCCCTCCGTGAGGCCCCCATTCCCTGTTGGGTCCCTCCTGCTGCCCTCGCTGGGGGAAGCCTCCCCCGAGAGACATGCCTGGGACGGACAGACAGATGCGCGTTGGGTGACGGATGGATGAAGACAAGGGCATGCGTAGGGGCGGGTGCTGAATGGATGTACGGAGGGAGGGAGAGAGGGTCCAAGCATGTAGAAGGGTGGGTGGATATCGGCCATGAATAAGGTTGGACACAGGGGTTTTCATAAGAATGGGGGAAGAGATGGACGGGTGGCTACTGCAGTAGACTAGAGCCAGTGGTTGGCTAGGTAGATTCCGTGGCGCGTGCAGGGGTGATAGGCAGACCCTCCCAAAAGCTAACGGGATGATGCCCTTTACCCCAGTGACTCCATCGAAGTAAATCACAGGGAGTTCCCTGGCTGCTCCTGAAGCCCTCTGCCCCGCAGCGCCTACAGAACCCATCTGCCAGGACGGTCGCTGACCCCGTTCTCCCTTTGCAGGTTCTGCTCCTCTCCTTCGCCCTGATTGTGTTCCCTTTCATCAGCCCCTTTGCCCACCGCAAAGCCGAGAAGGAAGGTGACTTTGCGGCGCTGAGAGGTGAGTGTCGGCCCCGGCGAAGAGGCTGCGGGGTCAAGAGAATGCAGGTGCAAAGCAGCAAGGGGGCCAGGACAGGGGTGTTAGCCGGGGTCGGGGCAGGATGTTTGTTTGTGTATTTGACTTTACTTAACCAGCAAAAACCTTACAGTTTAATAAAAACGTTAAAGGCAGGATCATTTCTAAACCAAACTTACATTTCAAAAGCATTAACACCACAACTATTTGAACAACATGCACTACGACAAAACTTAAACGCCCAAAAGCATGGGAATGAAGTACGCTTCCTTCTTTAAATTAATCCAATCACTATTTATTATTCCAGTCATTCATTCAAATGATGTTATGAACCGTACTTCTCTACATTGTTCCAATAATTACTTAGATTTAGACTTAAAATTACACTTATTGGTATAATTTCTTCCAATGCATGATTATTATTCCAATAATTAATTGTTCATTCTTTAGATCATCAGTTATTTAAACCATCAAAATGAATGCACTGTCTTAAACTCTATTTCTCCATAGGACAATTTCAAGCGAATTGTATTCATATAAATATATGTCATTAATACACTGCACTTGTTTTAATTGTTAAAGTAGTTGTATAATCTGAAGTTCTAATATGTGCTTGAAAAGACAGATTTTTAAGGGCAGTGTCTTAATTTTGAAGTTGAGTTGGTGAGTTTGATTAATTAAAATAAGGTTAAGATGTGTATAAGAGACAGCCCAAGATCCTCCTGCAATTATTCACAGTCAGACTTGGGTTTTAAACTACTTTGTCTCATCTGCAGATTTGATCACCTCACTCTTTACTCCCTTCTCCAGATCATTAACGAATATATTAAACCATAGTTCCACACATCGGGGAATCCCCCCCCCCCCCAACCAAATGTGGGGCAGTCATAGAATCTCCTCCCACCAGAAGCAGGAGAGGAATCAGTGTTAATTAGGGGGGGGGGGGGGGATTCCGCCTGGTCCTGCCCTCAGCAAAGATAGTTCCATTAGCAGCTGTTAGCCAGATAGGATTGGGGAGCAAAACCCTTTACTGCCGGGAGCCTGGGGATGGCCCACAGGGAATGGATAACATGGTGACCTGTTGGGTGCTTCTCCCAGGCCGCTGTGACTGGCCACTGTCGGAGACAGGATGCTGGGCTCGATGGACCGTTGGTCTGATCCAGTATGGCACTTCTTATGTTCTTATACTGGTCCCAGTACAGATCCCTGGGGCCCTCCCCTAGCTACTTCTCTATTTACTTAGATGGATGCTGTGTCCAGCCCCAGAACTGGTTGCATTTCATCACGAGGAGAGCAGTTTCTGGGGCTCATGAAACAAGAAAAGGCAAACGGGAGGGTTCCTGGTCGGGTAGCCGGCTATGGCGGATGCCCACATTGATGAATCCCATTTTTCTCCTACCCCCCCTTGGACAGTGTTTTCCAGGTCTCTGCACAATGATGCTTCCTCCCGGGTTGCATATGCCCTGGTGAGGGACGAGGACGAGACCGCCAAGGAGCCCAAGAAACCCCTGTGGACGGAATACGCCGGCGAAGGGCGCGACCAACAGAAGGGAGCCCTCCGGAAATTCCTCAGCGGCCATCTTCTGCCCAGGCCCCAGGTGACTGAAGACGGGCTTAGTAACGACACGGGGGCCCTCGCTGGAGATGGACACTCGGACTTGGAGGGGGTCAGCCACGATGACCCCATCGTGGGACACGGCCTAGCCTCTCTGGCTTGGACGGAGCCGGCCAAGCCGGTTCTAGAGCAGACCGAGGAGCTGTGAGCGCCCCCTACTGGCGTCTCTTGTACAGTCTGTCGGGGATTGAGGGAGGTGGGAGCAGGGAGGCTGGGAGCAGCCGGCCCGGTGGGCTAATCCCCCCCACCCCCCTGCGAGTGTGTGTGTGGAGCGCGTGAGCATGCCCATCTCCTCCAGCAGATGCCCCAGGGAGGGCAGATAGGAGAGCCAGCCGGGGCTGATTCTACCCCCACCCAGGGCAGCTGTCGTTCCGTCCAGAGAGAGAATGAAATGCATCCATAAACCAGGATCACCCCACACGAATGGCCCAAGAGATGGGACTTCCTCCCCCGCCCAACCCAATGTGGGGCAGCCATAGAACCTGCCCCCCACCAGAAGCAGGAGAGGAATCAGTGTTAATGGGGGGGATTCCCCCTGGTCCTGCCCTCAGCAAAGAAGCAGGGACTTGCCCCCAGAGTTGATGAGTTCTGTGAGCAGGAACAAGGGAGAGGGCTCCAGGGTCAGCAGAGGGGCAGTTTCCCAGGTGTCCGGGGGGGGGGGGGGCTCTTGTTATGCACCCCCTCCCCCCCCCATTCTTGGGGATGTCACAGCAGGAAGGCTCCCCCTGCAACTCAGCCCCTGCCTGCTTAGTTCCCAGCCAGGCCCCAGATGTTCCCGATTCTCGTCTCTGCTATTTCCATGCATTCACCACCATGACACCTCCCTGTCCCCAATAGTCACACATGCATCCACACACACACATCCAAGCCCCCATGGACACAGAGATGCACAACCCCCCATGCACACATACACGGGGGAGCACCCCCTTCTCCCCTGCACACACACACACGTGTGTGTGTATATATATATACATATACACACACACACATTTTGCTCCTCCCCCCCATCACATCAGTGTCTCCATGGTAACACGGGCCCAGACAAGTCCTAAAAAGCAGGGGGGGACCATCCCCTTCTGTGCCCATCCCCAAGGGGTCAGGAGTTGTGGGAATCATTCTACCTGCTTTTCAGGCCTCTGTGTGGCTTTATGGGGGCCTGGCAGGTCAAGGGGGTGATGACCTAGAGGCAGTGGGGATGGGTCGGAAACAGGCAGGATGGGTGGCACTAGCAACCTTGGCTCCTGTCTATCGGAGAGAAGCAGAGTGTGACCTGGCTGTGGGGAGCTGACCCATGGGAGGTGGGGCAGAGGGAAGGATCTCCAGAGCATCAGCGTATGCGTGTGTATGCATGGGGAGCGCCTCTGTTTTGGCGAGTTGTGTGGGGGCGAGCGTGGAAGGGGGTTGTGCAGTGGGGGGTGTCTGTTTTCCAAGAACCCCCCCCCACCCGCCGAGCGGCCAGATATGCAAATTTTAAAGATCACTTATAAGAAATACAGGTTGCAGGGCTGAATTGGCTCCAATCCAGCCCTGCAACCTGTATATACGTGTTCTCTAAAATGTGTCTATCTGGTCACCCTATCTCCACCCTCCGCTTGCTGACACCATCGATCAGTCCAGTTTGATGCAAACACAGGCCTGAATGCACCTGAAATTGCCCGATGTCCCCCATGCTCCAAGGGATGAGGGGGTCCGTGAGGACAGCAACAAGCAGGGCTGACAAGAGCGTGTGGGATTGGGGTGTGTGTGTGTCTAATTGTACTAGGGCCTCAAGCTCAGCCCCGCCCCGAACAAGAATTTTATTTTCATAGTAGACATTCAAACGGGAGTCCATTCATAATTGCAAGGAAGAGGAAGGAACAGGTTCCCCTGGGGGCCCCTCGCCCAGGATGCTTCCCGCCCGTTTCTGGATGCTGACGTGCCGTTTGCCATCTGGATGCGGCAGTCTTTCCTCCCCTGCCATCACGCTGCCTCTGGGTACCAGCACTCAGTGCTCCAGTAGCCGGGCCTCTGCAGGGACGGCTTCTGTCCAGCTCCTTACACAAGACCGGGATGGTGGGGGAATCGCATAGGATTGTCTACCCTTTAAGCAAACCCGGCCTCTGGAGAGGAGCAATGAGGAACCACACACACCTGCTTCCCCAGGGGGGCACCTGGGGGAATTTATAGGGGAGAAGTCTTGGTTCATTTTATCAGGCCCATCCCACTCAGCGTCCTGGCAACGGACAGGAGGAGGCTGGGACTCCCAGCGCCCGATACCCAAACCTGCCCCCTAGTGGCATGAATGTGACTGACTCCCTCCAGTGCCCTCTAGCGGATGGCGTGTACACTGTGATTTTCACCGCACTAGGACATTTTGGGGGATATTTCTTTGCTTCCGTTTGGGGGTTTATTTTTATTGATTTCTTTTTTTAGTTTTGAGTTTTCAGTTTTCGTGTGCTAATAAAATATTTTGGAAGAAAGTGCTTTGGTTTCACTGGGCAGGGGGTGAGTCAGGGATGGGGGCAGGGGGGGCGCCAAGCCCAGAGGCACAGCACTGGGAAGCCCCCCGATTCAAGACTCACCTTAGCCTCCCCACCCTCTGCTCTGCCGAGAGCCTCGGAGGGGGGCAGGGAGTTGGGAAGGGGGGGACGACAGGGAGCTTTGGGGTGATTTATGGCCTGGGTGTTCTCCTAGGCTGAGGCCGGAAAGGTTGCAAAGGTGGGACGAGGAGGAGTTGGGGGGCGGGGGGTTGCTACAGGAAAGAAAACCAGGCAGTGATTCTTGTATAAATTTGCATGGATTCGTTTACGAAGCTTTGTGCACATTTTATAATACATGGAGGCTCTGCTACAAGGTCCCCTATTTCCACCACAGCCCCCCATGGGACACTCCACAGACACCATCAAGCTCCATAGGACACACTCCCACAGAGCCCCATAGGAGAAACAGCCCCAAAGAACCCCCTGGGACAGACACTATAGGACAGATGTTCCACAGCTCCATATAGCCCCAAGAAATGGACTCCCCACCAGCCCCATGGAACAACCCCACAGCCCCAAAGAGCCCCATAGTTCAGATACCCCACACAGCTCCATAGTACCTCATAGGACGCTTCACAGCTCAATAGAGCCCCACATGGAATAGAGGGAGGCTAGAGACTCAAGATCTATTTGTCCTGGGCCTCTTGACGTTTTTGGTCTTCCCACGCCCTGCCACCATCACGGTAACTGGCGGGGCATTGGGATTGCTCCCCGCACACACTGCAGAGTCAGGGGCATGAAATCCAACCCCCCAGGAGCAGCTCAGAACTCAGCCCTTTGGAATCCGTGGGAGCCACGCCTGCTTTTGTCACCGATGAACTCAATGCCCATTGTCACCCCACTTCTCCGAAAGGCAAGGACAACAAAATGGCGGGGGGGGGGCGCAGGAGGGGCAGGGTATAAATTTATTAAATAATTAAATAAATAATCCATGGGGCCTCATCGAATAGACACCCCCAGCACCACAGAACAGTCACTCTGCAGTCCCCCCCTTTGAATTTCAAGGTGCAAGGGGAAAGGGTCAAAGGTGACCCCACAGGGGTCAGAGGGAATCAAAATTAAAGGGGAGGTTGCCTTCTGCCCCCCTAATTTGCGGGGGGAGGGAAAGAGAAGTGCCCTCTCTGTTCTACCCAATTTTTATACAGCAAATCAAGGGACAGTGCTTTGGGGAGGGGAGGAAGCTGGGACTGCCCTTTTCCACACGTTGGACAGTCACTCCATTGCTGAAAGAGGCCAGCCTGCTCCTAGGAGATTTGCAACGTGGAGCGGCGCGTGATGATCGTTCAGAAGCTAGAGCAGGACATGGCGACGTGACAGGGTGAGGCGTGTCTGCTGTGGTGAGTGTTGACAGGATCCATGCCACTAGAAACTTTCACTCATGGAGATTAGCTTAACTCCAAGTCTCCCTTTAATAGTCTAGCACACCCTCTCCGTATTCTTAGTCTTACCCAGGCCTTAAACCTCTGGCTCTATATGCCCAGTCTAACTTCTAGCCAGGGTAGGCAGCTTATCTCTGTCTCTTAGGCTTCTGGCTTCAGCAAGCCTCGATCAATACAAGCCAAACCTCCGCGCTTCCAAACAGTCACCAAACCCATCAGCTGCTCTCTCCCCACACGAGGCCTTAGTTCCTCTCAGATTCGAGACCACGCGCAGATGAGTGAAAACATAAGGACAGACAGATCCATTTTACAGATGGGGAAACAGAGGCTGAGACTTGCCCAAGTTCACGGCTAGGACAGGATTCAAACCCTGACTTCCCAGGTCCAAGCCCAGCACCTTATCCACAACACCACACTGGCTCTTAAACTGCCTGGCTTACCCTGTTCCAGCAGTGCCCCTACGGTTGGCCAGGACGGCGCGCCATCTTGCAGGTTCCCTCCGTTACCCTTGGCCACAGAATGGGGGTGCACGGGAGGGCCTTCTTGGTTGCTGCCCGAGTTTGTCTCTGTTTGAGCCCAAGTCTAAGCATCTTTCAGAGGCGGTGTAAAACCTTTCTGTTTGAAAATGTATTTGGCGTGGGGGAAAGGGGCTATGTAGGGTTGTGGGGGACGGTAGGAGTTTTGCGGTGAGAGTGGGAGTTTTTATTGCTTGAATTTTATTGCCGTCTTATGGATTGTAAGCAGGGCGGCCATACTACACCTTTAAAAGTGGATGTTTATGAAAAATACAGGGCTGCACTGGAACCAATGCAGCCCTGCAACATGTATTTTTCATAAGCATCCTCTTTTAAAGGGGAGGACTGGCCGCCCTAATTGTAAGCTGCCCTGAGCCTCTGTAAGAAGGGTAACATATACATTTGAATAAATCAATAAATGGCTGCCCCCTGCCCGCCCCAGTTTCTCTAGGTTACTGGTGGCACCCCTCGCAGACCCAGAGAAATCAGGGCTTTCCCCCCAGAACTCTGACGCCTTGGGGTTGAAAGCTGGAAAGGTGGTAGCCTTCATTGCTGAGCAGAGGCCAGAAGTTTGGGCCGAAGCGAAACCCAAGGCTGACTACATCGGGCCCAACGCCAGAAACGTGGTGCCGCCCTCTCGAGAGCGCCACGGCGGCCCCGTCCGTCGCTAAGGGGCGGGGCTCAGTGACAGCCTCTTTCTGACGTAGTCGCAGCCCTGTGATGTCACGGCGCTCTGCGGGAGGCGCGTCGCCTCCCCTAGATGGGGACCTTGACCCAAGCCCAAAGGGGGGGGCGGGGGTTCAGCAGACTGCACAACTAGCCAATTCAGGTCTGATTAGAACCAGGCCTGCGTCTAGACGCCGAGGATTACGGGGCTGGCGTCTGACCCAGGAAGTGAATATAGCCAAGCGTAGCCAGTCTGGAGGCAGAACAATCAGGGCCCTGAACAAAATCAGGTCCCAGTGGGAAAGCTGGTCTATGTTTCCCCCTAGTTAGAAGGTTTCTGTGCGTTCGTGTAGCAGTTGCCCCTGCCTAAGAGCGCAAAGGATTTGGGTTCTAAGCCTGCGTGGGTAGAGCTGCGATACGTGCAAATCTTTCCAGGACACTTATGAAAAATACATGAGTTTTTCATAAGTGTCCTGGGGAAATTTGCACATCTGGCAACCCTATATATGGGGCAGGTCCTTATGCTCTGGACCCAAAACCATGGTTACATGATGTTCTTACTGTCTCCAAGGCATCTCTCTGGAACGCACTCAGAAAATGAAGAGCATTTCTGCCTCAGCACCATGCCCTGGCTTTCTTTCTCTCCGGAAAGCTCTCTAGTGCCTGCTCCCCGGGGGAATGCACTTCTGCTTGCTTGCATCCCCGCCTCAGCTCACCTCCTCCGCAGCCTCAATCATTCCCGGAGCAAACACGGGCATCCATCTTCCTTCCTGAACTAAAAGCTGATGGGAGGGTTCGAGCGAGCAGGGGGTGCTGCTGGCCCAGAGGCAGCGCTGCCACAAGAGGCTGCGAAGAACCATCCATCCATCTCTGGAGTCAAGAGAGATCCAGGGGAAACCTCGGGTGATAGGGATGAAAGCTAACAGCACAGCAAAGGCATGGCTCCCCCTCTATTAAAGCCTCAGCCGGGCACACGCTGACCAAACCCATCGCCCCTAGTTTACGGACAGGGAGCCGAGACTAAGGCTGCCTTCCAATAAAACAGTTAGCTGGGCCTGCCTTTTCCACAGGGCGACCGCCGTGGGCCCCACTGTTTCCCATACTTCCATGGGCCCCACTGTTTCCCTTATTTCCATGGGCCCCACTGTTTTGCTCCTTCCAGGGGCCATGGGCCCCTGATTTCACCAGGGCAGGATGCGGAGCTCCTACTCTACCCCCAGCGGGGACCCAAATATGATCCCTCTGGGGCCTCACAAAGGGTCCCACTGAGGGGAGGCGAGGCCATTAGGGTTGTCATAGATGCACATTTTTCTAGGACACTTATGAAAAAAATACATGTTGCGGGGCCTGCATTGGCGCCTAAGATGCTGATGCAGGGCCCGCAACATGTATTTTTCATAAACGTCCTGGGAAAATGTGCCTCGATGACAGCCCTAGAGGCCATGGGGAAGGAAGTGGAATCATCAAGGGCCCCACAAATCCTAAGGCCAGACCTGTTTTCTCCGAGAGGCTAAACCGACATGATTCAGGAGTAGGCAAAGCATTATTGACTCCTGAAACGTCCATTCTCCCCTTTGGTTTGTAGTTTGAAATCACCGTTCGTGCGAACACTTAGCAGTGCGTGAAGGTGGCAACCATGGTTCAGGAACCATTCCATCTCCGCTAGACTGCACCAGGACTCCTTCAATTGACACTGTTCATCTGAACGCTACGGAAGCGGAATAGTTACTGCAGTTGAGAGTTGCAGGGTGAGAGGCGTATGGGACATGGGGGCTTGGTTGGGGGGTGAGGGGGAGAGGGTCAGGATCTGGGCATCAGAACAGGAAAAGGGGAGGGGGAGACAGGGGAAGAGGAGATCAAGGCACTGGGAAGTAAGACGCAAGGACTCATGCAGAGCACTTGCGAGGTTGTGGGACGTGGGCAGCTGCCGCCCCCAGCTTCTCAGATCCAGGGGTCCTCCTGATTCTGATTAGCTTTACAGGAGAGTTGGATAAATTGATGGGAAGGACCTTCCAAGGAGTTTATTTGATGCTGCAGAAAGAAACTTACTTACTTCGAACTTCCCACAGGATTCCGCTCCCAATGACCTACGCTCAGGCAGGGGATTTAGTGTCTATTAGATGACAGCGCTTCACCCTTCACCAATAAACATGCTCTCCGTTTAAAGTAAAGTCCGTACCTTCCTAGCCCCACTGGGCTGTGTCCAGTCCTAACCTTCTCCCCCCACCACCTCCCACTAGATAGACTCTCACTAAAGCCTTTGTTCCCATGCACCTCTCCCACTGAAGATCTCTCCCTAAGCTCAGTGCTCTTTGGCTTTTGGCTGGTTCAGCCACACTCAAGCCCAGATATGAGGCATCCAGGCACTGTCCTTCACCACTCAGGTGCCTGGGCCTCAGGTAGCCATGTGCAGGGGCTACCCCTTAAAGGGCCAGTCATTCCAACAGCCTTGCTCCCTGCTACACCCAGGAGTCCTCCTAATCAGTCACATTGTTGAATCATGTTTGGTTTAGGATTCACCAGGCTCCCAGATCCTCCTCTCCACAGCACTACTGTTTGTTGGCCGTCCTCCTTTTTATATGGGTGTGCATCAGGGAGTGGTTTAGCAGGACTGTAGTGCCTTTAAGACGAAAGGTGAGCGATTAAGAGACTGGCCCTTTAAGGCTGGAAAGAGAGGGAGCAGGGCCACGCCCCTTCTACCTATATAACAAGCAGCCTGAAGCCAGAGGAGTCAGTCTGTGCCTGAGAAATGAGATGGTAGGAACTCCACCAGAACTGCTGGCCAAGGTCCTGATTCAGAGTGCCTGAGATAAGTAAAAACCTTCCACAGGACTATGAGTGTGACTGGGCTGTGGTAGCTATGGGGGTTGGAGGAGTTGCATTTGAGAGACCTTGTATAATGTGGATACTTATAGACTGAGAAAGTGATAACATAAATAAAGGACTATGATATGCTAATTTCCCTGAGTGATCTGGGCTGCATCCTGCAGGGACTTACCCCAGGACACTGCTATCCTGTTACATGGTGCTTCTGTTTGGTTTTTTTTTTTTGGTTCCTTTATGCAAAACTGCATGTGTCTTTGTTATATCTAATCTTGTTTATTCCATCCCCTCTTGAGTTTATTTAGATCATTTTTGTATTCCAGTCCTGTCCTCCAAAGTGTCTGCAACAGAGAAGAGGGGGGGAAAACTCAAATTAAGAAATAATTCAATCAGAAATAAGCCAGTGTTTCTTAAAACAAATCCCTTATCAGAGAGGAGGCGTTAATGAGAGTCTGCTGATCAAATAGAGTCCTCCTTGTGAAGAGGAAGGAGGTTAATTCAGGTGGTGGATAAATTCTCCAAGGATGGTTCTTTTGATGTTAAGGAAGGGGCTGATGGTGTCAGTGGCTCTGCATGAGGCTGTCTGTGATGTTGTTGTCAGTGATGCTATTGACAAACACATCGATACAGATACACACAGTGATGCAAGAGGAAAAGTAGCAAAACCTGCCTATTGTCCTCTGGCATAGGGTTAAGGCCAGCCCTAGGATTCACTGGACCTGGACAAAGGGAGCGGGGACAGGTTTCCTGTAGAAAGGGGTGGGATTTCCAGGACCATAGGGAGGCTGGGGTGGGGGTGTTTGATGAGAAGGGTGACTGAGCATCCATGTGGTGTGGATATGAAAGTATTAATCATTAACTCCAGTAATAAGCCCCTTTCTCTAGGATAGTCCCCCAAAGTCCATCATATAGGACTTCCCTAAAGGCGTGATGAGTGGAATAGACCTGCTCTTCCTTCTCTTCTCCCCCAGTTCAGCACCCAGGTTTGTCTGGTTCCTACAGATTTGCACATTCCCCTCTGATTGTGAAATATAACATAAGAAGTGCCATACTGGGTCGGTCCATCGAGCCCAGCATCCTGTCTCGGACAGCGGCCAATCACGGGGGCCTGGGAGAAGCACCCAGCAGGTCACCGTGCTGACCTTAGCATCGTCTCTAAATCCAAGCAAAACCTCTTTGGGGGGGTGTTGAGCCGGTGCAGAAGGTCAAATGGGCCCCTTCCCAGTCCCAGTCCTGGGGGTAGGGAGGAGTGGGGGAGACAGGGGTTGCCAGGACTGAGGGGCGTAGAGGTTGCTGGGGCAGAGGGGGGCAGGGATGTGGGGAAGCTGGGATTACGAGAGTGGGGGAGCAGTGGTTGCTGGGATGGGGTAGGGGAATGGGGGCTGCTGGGCCAGGGAGCAGGGGCCAGCAGAGGGGAGGAGAGGCAAAGAGCCCCTGGGGCGGGAAATGGGGCCATCCGGAGAGTGGAGTCTGAGAGAGAGTGGGCAGAGGAGGGGAGGTCTGAACAGGAGTTGCCGGGTAGGGTTGCCATAGATGCATGTTTTTCCAGGGCACTTATGAAAAATACATGTTGCAGGGCCTGCACTAGCACCTTAGGCACCAACGCAGGAGAAATCCAGTTCTTATGTAGCCGTGCACTGGTTGCTGCATTCCTATTTCATTGTCTCAACTCATTAATTATTATTATTATTATTAGCATTTATATAGCGCCAGTGATGTACCTGGCACTTTACAGAGAATAAAATAGACACGGTCCCTGCCTGAGAGCTTACAATCGAAAGACAGGGGGAGGGGAGACAGGGAAGGGGAAACAGAGGGAGAGACAAGGGATGCGACATTCATGAGGATGCGAGAGCTCAGGTGCACGTTCTTGGCTTGGTTACAGTACATTGGGAGTTTGCCGATAACAGGTGGGGAATAATCCTGGGTGGGGATGAATTAGCAGGAGTTAGGAAGGGCGGAGCGGAAGAGGTGGGTTTTGAGGAGGGACTTGACGGTATGAAGGGTGGGGGCAAGGCGGGCGAGGGCAGGGAAGGAGAAGGGACGAAGGCGGTTGGGGGAGCAGGGGAGGCGTGGTGCCTCTCGCTCTCGGTCAGCCAAGGCTCCGGCTCGATGGCGTTGAGGAGCAGGCCAGATTAACACAACTGTTCCTACAAACCGCCGTTCTCGGGCTGAGCCTCCGGGAAGGGCCCGCGTAAAAATTTAAGTTGATAAATAAAATCCTATCCTTGGCAGTGCAGCCCCATCCCCCTCGCTTTCTGGCGCCCCTCTTTCTGTCAATGCAGCTAAGGGAGCCCCCTGTGCGAAGCAGCGGCAAGGCATCGCTTTGGGCTATAGTGGGGTTTATTTAAATTAATAATTAGAAATGGGGGGGGGGGGAGGGAGGGGATGTTGGATCTGCCCTGACCCACAGAAGCCCCACTCCTGGCCCAGAGAGACTCTCCAATGCTCCACCTCTCCCCGTCTCTCACGACACTGAAAACATTTGAAAGCTAAACTCTGACCTGTTTAAAACTTTCGAAGGCGTTTATTGCTGCGTGGAAGGGTTTATTATTGCAAAGTGTGCATGTTCTCTGTCTTTTCCATTGGGCAGTAATCAATTAGATGGCACACCAAACCTCCCGACAAGAAGGGCAGGAACCACTCCTTACTGAACCCAAAGATCCTTCCCATTCCACACCACGAGCAGCAGCAGCCTCAGCTAGCCGTGGCATCCCACTAGCTCCGAAGGAGACGCATCCTATACAAATATGCCCTGAGAGCATCCCTCCACCCTAAGGTTCCAGAGAGAGAGCCTCCCCTGCTCCAAACCCCTTTGTCCTGCAAATTAAACTTTAAAAAGCTACTAGATTTGGTTAACCCATTAAGCACGCTGTTTGTAGCTTGAGCCACTTAGCAAGTCTTCAGTGGGTGCTAATCCCTCGTTCACCTATGCATAAACTTCACATGGGTATGCCAGTCCCCCCCAATGTGCAGGCTTTGGTGGCAGTCATCTACACCTTTGTGCCTCATAATCTCCTTCATACCAGGAGAGGAAAAGGCAGAAGCATCCAAATACCGAACTGAACTAGGGGGATGAAATTCCAGAAGGTGAAAAAAATGGGGAGAGCTGGGAATATGAAGAAGGGGGTTCTGCCATGTCTCTCTGGAGCTGAACCCACCTGTAAAGCTGCAAGATCAACATTTGAAAGAGTAAGGGGGAAGTCTGGAGATATGGGGGCTCTGAAATAAGGGACGGCCATTATGATCCACGGCCCGGTGGGATCTGAAATAAGCTGTGCACAGGGTCAAGCATTTGTATTTGTGTTTAATCTGTATTCATTGTTCATTATTTATATAGTGCCATCAATGTACCTCCACAACCCTTCCAAAAGGCGTGCCTGGGAACAAAAATTCATCTGCCTGCTGGATACAAGAAACAATGGACTTAACCAGGACATTGACTTCACAAGCCACTACAGAAATTTACAAGCTTAAACCTGGTCATTTGCAGCGCATCACTTATACGATCACAGGCACCTTTAGCCCCTCCACTCCCCGTTCCAGGCACCCTCTCAATTACTTGCCCCATAATACCACACCTACTCCCTTACAAATGCATACTTCTTCCCCCACCCCTCTCTGTCCTTACCCACCCATGATGTAATGCTCCCCAGCCTCTGCATATAACCCCCGTGCCCCCCTTTGCTCAGTGCACAGCTTGGATTTCTGACTTGCCTGACGAAGGGTCCAATAAAAGAAATCTCTACACTACTTGGTCTCTCTGACCTATTTTTGGGACCAACACAGCAAACGCACTCTCTCTGTATCAATGTACCTGGCACTTTACAACTGTTGAAACTAGACAAGGTCCCTGCCCCGGGGGGCTTACAATCTAAGAAAGCCCAGGGCGGGGAGAGGAGGCACAGGGGCAACCGAGGGAGAGACGAGGGTATGAGGTTGCAGATACTCATGCTTGGCTTAGTTACATCGGGGAAGGAAGGGGGACTAAGGGGGGGGGGGAGCAGCTAGGGGAAGGCCTAATGAAAGTGGTAGGTTTTCAGGAAGGATTTGAAGGTAGGGAGAGGCGCAAATATTTGGGGAGGGAGTTGTAGACATGGGGGAGAGCAAAGGAGAAGGGGCAAAGACGCTTTGAGGAGCAGCAGAGCCGTGAGCAAGCGAGGGTGGTAAGTGGAGGAGCACAGCTTTCAGATGGGAGAGTGGTAGAGAGAGATTGGGGGGAGGGAGGCCATGGATAGCCTTGTAGGTAGTCGAGGAGCTTATACTGAATGCATTCAGGTAGAGGGAGTGTATTTGTGTCTTGCCCCGCGTTTGCTGCATTTTCCTCATCGCTGCCAATGTGGAAAACGCAAGGAACGCAGCTCCCTGCATGGGGCTTATTTTGGTTCAGACGTGCCCAGACTCTGCCGGTTTGACAGGCGGCTAAGCAGGCAGCTAAGCGGAGAGTCAGAGAGCAGTGCAGCTCTGAGCTGGATCTATGCTGTAATTCCTGGGGTCCAGTTGGAGACCTCGGATACCACATTTTTTTGGGGGTGGGGGGGGAGAGAATTTGGGTTCATTCAGAACCCAAATATACAGTCCTGGTATTTGTGTTTCTAATATGGAAGCCGGAGAGGGCTTCGGGGTGTTTGTTTGCGTTTTATTGAAACCCAAACGCGCAGCCCTAGAAAATAAATAAGGGCTATCCCTTGAAATAGGCATAGGGGACGTGCTATGTATCTATCTCCAGAGGAGCAGAGCAATGTTCTTTCCTCTTCCCATTGCTGCGTTATTCCTTTGGTCTTTGATTAATAAACCAATTATCCGAAACCTGGGTCACTCAACCCTGAAGTTTGCGTAAAGCTAAGCCACTGGCTGTCGAGCTTATGTAGCCCAGAGCGGCGGCGGGGCTTAGCGCATTAGGTTCAGAGCCTTGGAAAGGTAAATCTTTTCCTAGAATCATTTTCCCGCTCCCGCCTGTCAGCTTGAGTAACTGACAGCCACGTTTAATTTCTTGTGCCAACGAGACAAGACACTGGCAGCTTCTATTACAGATGAGCCCCGCTGCCGTGTCTGCGTCGCGCCTCTAAGCGGAGGTGACAACGCACCCAAAAGAAGAGAGGGAGAAAGCCTCTTTGGGCTACGTCTCCTGGAATGAGGAGCTGGGAGGTGGTGATTAAGGGGGCCGGGTAGTTTATGCTGCCATGGGAAATTGTCGGCTTGAAAGAGAAGGTGAATATAAATTGGAGGGTGTCTTTTTGACACGCTTGCACTTGGCTTCCCTGAGTGTCTGGAAGTCAGAACAAAGAAAAGAAAAGAAAAACCAGTCCAGAGGGTTGGGAATGAGCTGAAAGGAATAGTGGATTTTGTCTTTGCAGAGAGACAATTTGCATTTTCAGATAGCCAATAATATCCACAGTTGAAACAGGTATTTGCAGATCAGGTTTTTTTTGGTTCTTCATTTAATAGGAAGGACAGTCCCTTGTTGGGTGTTGAATCCCACTGTCCCTCTTTCAGGGGGTAAAGTCCCTCTTTCAAGAGAAAGAGACAAAAAGACCTATATTCAAGCCTAACTGCCTCCCAGGAAAAGCCCTTGAGGGGCCAATGGGCAGAGGATGGAAGGCCAAGAGACTAAGGGGCATGGGACGCAGGAGAGCGTCTGTTCCCCTCTGCACCTGGAATGCTGGGAGGGGCGTGTGTGAGTGAGGGGTGGAGCTTATTAGCCAAGGGGGCAGGGCATGAACTCAGGGAGCTAATAGTACCGGAATAGCCTTGGAATATTTGTACCCCCGAATAAATGACCCCAAATAGCAGTATTTAACGGAATGGTAATTAATTATCCACTAGGACGGCTACATTTCGAATCGGGCAAAGTCATCCGAAACCAATATTTGCACAGATATTCATCTCTAGCGGGGGAGACGTTTTCCTCCCACGTGGGCCGCTTTGCAAATTAGTCCCAGTTCTGAAGGCGGGTTAAGGGGTTGTTCCCACAATGGCGGGAAGGAAAGGGCGGGTCCACGTTGTGGATCTATGCGGGAGCGTAGCTACATCGGAAGGGGCCCTGCTGCGGAAGATGGAATGGGTGCTCCTCAATCCCATCAGAAGGGGATGCAGGGAGTGCGCCCCCCCCCCCTAGCTTCGGGGATGCGGGGAGTGCGCCCCCCCAAAGCTTCATGGGTCCTGGGGGAGCTCGCTGCATCATCACCTCTCTCTATTGTTATATCGTTGAAAGCAGGTCATGGATCTATCCCCTGTTCTTGAGTTCATGCCCTCAACCTCCGCTCTACACGTCAGCCCGTGCCCCCAGACGCCTCTTCGTCCTGCGTCTTCAGGGGTTATAACCTTCTCTTGTACCTGGCTTGGTTCACAATGCGGGTTAACAAACGCGACCCCGGCCTGGTTCCCCCCACTCTGGTCAGCACCGAACCCTGCACGTCTGTTCTGGGCCCCCTAGCCGTGGGCCTGGTTCAAACCCTGCCAGGGTTGTTGACCGGACTGGAAACGCGGGGCCTGGAAGGAACTGGGCCCATGGTCTGGCCCCATGGGCTGCCTAGGGTGAACTGTCTGGCCCTGGATGGGGGAGGTGACTGTCACCATAATAGGCAGCCCCAGGGCTGCCTGTCATTGGCGACCATGGCTGCCTGTCATGGCGGGTGGGGTGGAGCCAGCAGCTGCATGTCGCTCTCCTTCCTCCCTCCCTCCCCGGTCAGGTCAGGACTGGGGAAACATTTGGTTCTGGCCCTCGACCTGACCCAGCTGGGGGGTGGCGGGGGCAGCTATCCCACCCCCCGACGTGCAGCCACAGCGCAGCGGCTGCACACATGTTTTCATCCAAAATCTAGGAGCAACTCCCCTTGCTTCACTTTAACACCTTGCCCTGCGTTCACACAATCACAGTGCTAAAAGCAGGAGACAGTTACCCGTGGGGGGCAGGAGAGAGCTATGTATTCCTGAATAAATACGCTGGAGCTGATGTGCCCACAGAAGTGATCGTGTGAACAGGGAAAGGGTGTTATTTATGGGTGCTAAGTCATACCTAACACCCGACCGTTCACAGGATTATTTGCCACCCCCTTGGAGGGTTGCCTTTTTGTGAGTAATTGTGTTATGTTCATGTCAATGATTGTCCAGAGTGGATGGTTACCATCAGAGTTAGTACCCCAGCAGGGGGTAGCCTATCGGGGCTTATGGCCCTGGGCGGACTTCAGATCTGGGTCCCAAGATTGGGTCTGGGAGTGGAGCAGGAACAAGATTGAGGTCAGGAGCAGCTGCAGCATCAAGAACATAGGAGCAATGGGGTTGGGGGCTCTACGGAAAGGAGTGGTGGTCCCATCATGCTGGACTTCAGCTTCTTCCCTGCTGACTGCTCCTGTGGCTCCTTAACCAACTGAGCATCCCTGGACTACAGGTCTGGACTTCATCGAGCACAATAAGCACATGCTTCTACCCTGCTTCTACAGCTCTGTTAACAGGAAGCCCCCTCCCACTCGTGACTACCGGGGGCAATGCACCCCAATATCCACCATTCCTTAAACTTCGGGGGGAATTAGCCTAATTACTTAAACCGGGGTCTCCACGTGTTCAAAAAGGATCAGTCTGAGGATAGGTACGTGCTAGTCAGGCCACGTTACCCTCCCCAAATTACAGAGAGAGAGAGAGAAGTGTTTAATCAAAACTGCAACAGGTTTATTTCACGCACACACAAAACAGAGAAACCCAGCCCCGGTCTGGCTGGTGGGATTTAAAAGGGGAAACACAAGCGGCTTGCGGGGAAAATGAAAATACGGTAGGAGAAGGGGAAGTGGGGTGGGTGGGTGGGTTCCAGTGTTGGCCCAGCGATGGGGAGCAAGAGAACGCGCGAGAGGGAGGAGGCTTCCCCAAGTGGCTCGGAAAGGCTGGACCTGTGGTTTCCTTTCCTTGCCCGTTGAGACGGGGCAGGCGGCCCACGGATCCAGTGGAGTTCAGGGGATGGAGGAAGAAGAAGGAGTAGACCAGAGTGTGGGAGATCCCTCAACTCAGACACGCACAGAGTGACTTGTATGTATCTGGGTCCCAAGAGTTTCTCAGAGGTTGAGGGGAAAACCAGGGGCAGTCATTGGATGCTAGACAAAGGGTTTGGGGAGGCTACGAAGGGTCGTTGGGGGTACACAATGGGCTAACGAGGGGAGAAGTCGCAACTTTTACTTCCATCACAAAGGTGGCTCCAAGAGATGCACGCGATCTCTTTGACACACAGGGAAACAGTAAACAAAAAGTGGAGGGAGGGAAGGAAGGGCTAACGATACAATGAGTGTGTGTCTGGTTTCTCTTGGGGAATGCGGAGATAGGATGTTGCTGTTCAGAGTCATGGCTACCAGTCCTTTGTCACAACAGGGTGAGCCCCCTCTCCTTAATGACTCCATTCCTTATTTAGAGGGCTCTTCCTTCCAGTCCTTTTCTCAACCTTAGGTTGGTATTTTTCCATGAGTGATCTCTTTCGGCTAGGGTGGCTGGGCCCGATCCTTATTTTCCATGCTCCCCCCCCCCCTTCCTCTTGCATCCAGTGTGGGGAGACGATGTCTTTTCCCCAAGCCTCCTTGCCCTTGGTTAGCCCTGGGGACTTTGCCGACCCCCAGGTCCAAGTTAGTTGACTATCACAGGGGGGGGTGTTCATCCATTTTTTGGGGGACCAGGGGTCCTGGCTAACAGCTCATGGGCCAAATCTGGCCAATGGCTGCTTTTTATTTGTGGGCCCTGTTCCTTCCAACTCTCATGCGGAAAGGCTGAGCTCAGGGGAAGGGAGTGGAGAGGAGGGCACGCACCCAAGGACGGAGGATGGATCCGTAGCGAAGATCCATGAACCAGACCCTTCTTTCCTCCATCCAGAGAACACCACTTAACCCACCCCACCCCACCCGACCGGAGGGATTTGCACTAATTTTCCCATTGGTCCACGGGACGGAAAAGGTTCCCCACTTCTGCTGTAAATGATCAATGATAACGATGATGAAGTCATCTGCAAAATGCAACCTAGTTGTCCCCCCCTCTTCCCGTTCAAGCAACTTCCCGCTCATGCTTAGCTTGATCCATGAACCCTGCTGCCTTTTATCTCCGTTATTCCCCGCTACTGCCCTCTCCCCTCATAGTCCCTCCATCTCCCTCCTGCCTCAACAGCACATTGGAGAGGAAAGAGTTAGCAGCAGTGAGAGCTGCTGTACTGTTGCCATGCGTGGCGGGGAGGGGGGCTCTCGGTGCCGGCTGATAGAAAGCCAGTGGCTTTAACAGATCAGGATCAGAAAACTTGTTGGAAGCAGCTACGAAGCAGAGCAGAGAAGCACTAGGAGGGAAGGAGCCATGCTGAGTGTGATCTCCCTGGGCATGGAAAGGCTTTCAAAGTAGCAAACAGAGGGGAAAGGATGCCAGCAGACAACTGCTGCTGGACAGAGGAGAAATTCCACTTAGGAGGCAGTAAGAACATTTCCAACTACACCCTGGTGGACCTGCTCTCCTTCCTTCCATCCGACCGCTCCAAAGCCATCAGGATAGCCATCGCTGTGGTCTACTCCTTGGTCTGCGCTTTGGGGGTGGTGGGGAACTTGCTGGTCCTGCTGCTGCTACGCTCCAGCCACCGGAGGAAAACGTCCAGCATGACGTTCTTCATGCTCAACCTGGCCGTGACCGATTTCCAGTTTGTCCTGACGTTGCCCTTCTGGGCCGCCGACACCGCCCTGGATTTCAGCTGGCCCTTCGGCAAGGTCATGTGCAAGGTGGTCTCGTCGGTCTCGGCCATGAACATGTACGCCAGCGTCTCCTTCCTCACGGCCATGAGCGTGGCCCGCTACTGCTCCGTTGTGTCTTCCCTGAAGGCTAACAAGTCTTCTGCCATGCACCAGGCCAAGGTGGCCAGTGCCTTCATCTGGCTCTTTGCCGCCGTGGCCACTTTGCCGCATGCCCTCTTCTCCACCACGCATGTCTTCTCTGACGATGAACTCTGCCTGGTGAAATTCCCAGAGTTGGAAGGCATCGACCCCCAGTTCTTGCTAGGCTTGTACCAAACCCAGAAGGTACTTCTAGGGTTCATCATCCCCTTGGCAGTGACCTCAGCATGCTACATCCTCCTCCTCCGGTTCCTGAGCCAACAGAAGATGAGCAACAACAACCCCAAGAGGAGATCACGGGTCACTAAGTCTGTCACCATCGTGGTCCTTTCCTTCTTTATCTGCTGGCTCCCTAACCAAGCTCTCACAGTCTGGGGCATCTTGATCAAGTTCAACCTGTTGCCCTTCACTGAAGCTTTCTACAACACCCAGGCTTACATCTTCCCCATCACTGTGTGCCTGGCTCATGCCAACAGCTGCCTCAACCCTATCCTCTACTGCCTGGTCCGAAAGGAATTCCGGGAAGCCCTGAAGGGAATTTTGCTCAAGGTAACTGTTCCTTCTGTAAGGGCTCTGGCCAAGCCCATTCAAGGTCAGGCAAAGCCTTGCGAGCCATCTCAGGGAAGACCTATGTGATGTGGTTGAAACTCAGCCTAACACAGATAAGACTGGTCCAATGGAGAAGGCATAGGTTTATGGGTCTTTTTCCAGCTGACCTTGGGCAAGGCTCTACATCTCTCTTTCCTCTCACCCCACATCTGTTTGGAGTGTAAGATCTTTGGGGCAGAGACTCTCTTGGAGCAGTGGGGCAACAGAGTCTTGTGCAGCACCCAGCTCAGTGATACGAAGACTGTGGCTCATGACTTCAACGTGGACTTCAACTTAAAACCTGTGGCTCTTCATAGTCCTATCTGCCTGCCCTCTGCAGCCCCAGCTGGGGGCACACAACAAATCTGGGCACCAATCAGCTGCTGAGTGCTGCCGACAGCTGATCCGTTGTAACCACCAATCCGCTGCTGAGTGCCGACAGCTGATCAGTGGTAACCACCAGTCCACTGAGTACCAACAGCTGATCGGCGTAACCACCAGTCCACTGCTGAGTGCCAACAGCTGATCGGCGTAACCACCAGTCCACTGCTGAGTGCCAACAGCTGACTGGTGGTGACCACCAGTTTGCCACTGAATGCTGACAGCCGATCAGTGTGACCACCAGTCCGCCACTGAGCTCTGACAGCTGATCGGCAGTGACTACCAGTCCGCCACTGAGCTCTGACAGCTGCTCGGCAGTGACTACCAGTCCGCCACTGAGCTCTGACAGCTGCTCGGCAGTGACTACCAGTCCGCCGCTGAGCTCTGACAGCTGCTCGGCAGTGACTACCAGTCCACTGCTGAGCGCTGCAGCTAATCAGTGTAACTACCAACGAGCTACTCAGTGTTGTCAGCCGAGAGGCATTCAGAGCTGCAGTGTATCCCAGCTGAATCCCTCCTGCCGTGACTCTTTGGGTCACAGTGATTGGCCCATGCAACTCAGAGCCAGTTGGGTCCCCAATTTGCGATTGATCCAGCTACTACAGTAATCACCGCAGCTTCAATCAGAACAGATGCTGTCTTTGCCTGAGCATTTCCACAGCCCCCTGAACCTGGTTGCAGCCTGCTACTAACACCATAACAGAGGGCGATGGGGGCAACTGGGATCGTTTCTAGGAGCGAATCCCCGCAGTCGATTCAATGACTCCCTCCCACCTTTGTTTCTGTGTGAATGAATTCATTCCTTTACGTAGGTCTGATTGCGTTCACCAACATAGTTTCCATGGGGGACAGTAAGTGCACTGAATGAAGTACGCTATGATTTTGTCTTCGTGGGTCTTAGGTCCTTTTGTATTTTGAATGGATTTCCATGGGGAGTATTGATATTGGCTGGGGCAGAGAGAAGGATTCAGAACTCTGGACAGCTCCTGAGTTTGCCTTGCAAAACAACCTGCAGAGCAAAGAGCCCAAAGCAAGACTGATCACTAAGAAGCAGATACATGGACAGGAATTTTACTTTGCTGGCTCAACTCATCCTCTCCACCCGGCACTCTGAGAACAGAGGGTCTGATCAGCCCACTCTCTGGTGAGAGCTTTCCGAGGACAACAGGGTAGGGGAGGCAGTCTGTGTTTGAAGCAGGTCAGTATCTGTATCTGTATCTCTCTCCTAGGCAGAAAAAACAGCAGCTTGTGAAAAAAATCATTAAAAATCATTGGGAAAAACGCTGACTCTGGCTGGGTATTTGCTGCTTTGCCCTGCGGTCCGGTTGCTCTGAGATGGGGAGGCAGAGAAGAAGGTGTTTGTGTGTGTGTGTGTGCACTGGAGAGAGAGGGATTGGGTGTGAGAATAGTTTGTGCATGTGCAAGGTGTGTGTGTGAGAGAAAGATTTGTGCATGTGTGAGATATACAGATATCCTATGTGTGCATATGAGATTGTGTGTGTGAGAAAGTGAAATGTGTGTTTGAGAGCTTTGTGCATGTGTGAGATGTGTGTGCGTATGACTGTGTGCACAAAAGAGTGTGTGTGTGTGTGTGTGTGTGTGTGTGTGTGTGTGNTGCACAAAAGAGTGTGTGTGTGTGTGTGTGTGTGTGTGTGTGTGTGTGAGAGAGAGAGAGCGCGCTTTGTGTATGTGTGAGGGGTGTGTGAGAATGTGTGTGAGCGTGCTTTGTGCATGTGTGAGATATACAGATATGTATATGAGATTGTGCATGAGTGAAATGTGTATTTTTGAGAGCTTTGGGTATGTGTGAGGGGTGTGTGTGTGTGTGTGTGTGTGTGTGTGTGTGTAAGAGAAATGTGTATGTATGTGAGAGAGCTTTGTGCATATGTAAGGGTTGTGTGATCTATATGAGATTGTATCTGTAAGAGAGAAGTGTGCATGTGCGTGTGTTTGTGAGAGAACATGTTGTGAATGTATGAGAGAGATACAGGCCTGTAAAATATTTATAAACCATTCACTAGCCAAGGCTGAAAAGATACTGGCCAGGCCAAATCCAGCACTAGAAAAGGGGGCCGACAGCTATGAAAATCCACTGGCCAGCTCAAACAGTAACCTTGGAAAAGGCAGGCAGGTGAGTGGGTTTTTACAGCCCTGGCTATCCATATGCGCACGCATCCATGCCTGTGAGAGAGAGAGGGAGAAAGAGGCTTGTGCCTGTTGTTATGCATTTATATAGCACCAGCAGTGTACCGGGTGCTTTACAATTGCTAGTATTAGAGACAGGTAAACCCAGTGGGCTTACACTCTTAAGGTGGACATGGGTGAGGGAAACACAGGGACACGCCGTTCCATTGATTACAGATGGGGGAACTGAGGCTGAGAAGTTGTGACCCAGACCCGGTGGCCTTATGCTGTGGGGGATTGGATGAGGTCAAGCCGATTGAAGTTCAATCCCGCCAAGACAGAGGCGATGTTGGAGGTCTGGGGCAGGGGGGGCACCCCTTGTATTGGGGGTGGGTGGGTCCATCCTCCCTTGCTTCTATCTTTGCAGAGCCCGGGCGTGCGCCTGGATGTGCAGCTGCGCCTGGATTTGCAGGTATGAGCTGTGGCTAGAGGTGCCTGTCGCCCAATTACATCTGGTGAAGAGCGGTCTCGAACGCCAATCTTGTCACTGCCGTCCATGAATTCATCACCTCAAGGTTAGACTATTGCAATGCGGCGAGGCGCTCCACGTGGGGCTGCCCACGGCGATGGTCCGGAAGCTGCAGTTCATGCAAAATGCCTAATGGGAACAGGCCACAGGCTCTGCACTGGCTGCCTATTGTTTTCCGGGCCCAATTCAAGGTGCTGTTTTTGCCTTCTAAACGGCTTGGGCCCCACTTAACTGAAGGATCCGCCTCACGCCCTGTTAAAATCCCCCAGGACCACTAGTTTTGGGGTCTGGAGGATCACATCAGACACCAAATCAGCAAGAGCATGTAGGGATGCTGCCGGACAATTGGGTGCACGGTACACCAACAGCACCCCTAATCTGTCCCCGGCCAAATCCAACACAAGATGGAGGCACTCAGCACCTGGTGGAGCCTGCACCGGATACCTCCTAAAAGACAGTGCATCCTTGATAACAATAGCTACACCGCGCCCTCCCCCCTCCAGCCGAGGCTGATGCTGCACAGGGAACCCAGCTGGAACAAGATCGCCCAGAATAGAGCCTGATTCATTGTCCAGCCAGGTCTCTCTAATACACACGAGGTCGACGTCAACTCCCAGATGGTAGAGGATTTATTAACCACTATCCTCGCGTTTAGCAGCACGAGACCAAGGGCTGGGGTCTCCTGGGCCTCGACCCACAACCTTCCCATGTGGTTGTGGGTCGAGGTCATGCCCAAAAAGCGGGGAGGGCAAAGGAATCTCCCATGCCTTTCTGATGTGGCCGTGTGCCCCCTTCAGAGCATCATGACATCACAACGCTCCAACGGAGGCGGGAAAAAAGGCACCTCCCATGCCCTGACATCATGGCATTCTGCAAGGGCAGGACAGCCTTTGCCCTGCCCACTTTGACGCGACTCCACCCCCTGAAAAACGGTCACTGCCTGAAACGAGGGCAGGGAAGCAGTGGAGCCCGCAGGGAGCAGCTGTGGCCCGGTGGGGCGTCACTGCCAACCCCTCCTGAAGGATCTGGGAAGCCCCGCTTTCACGGCTGCTCCTGAGGGTCCCAAAGTGCCCCCAACACGGCCATTTCTGAGGGGCTTTGAGAGCTCTCCCCCCACCCCCCCGCAAGCCTCAGGAGCGCGAGCAAGAGCTACGCTGGCCATCTTTTTCCACTTGGCCAAAATGGGAGTCTCGGGGTCAAACTGCAGAAGGTGGCAATCCTAACAACAGCCCCCTGTCCCCTCGCGCCAAAGGCCCCAATGCAGCTCAGGGCCGAGTTTGACTGTAGGGTGGCCACTGGTACCGCGCCCCCCCAGAATACAGGATGGGGGGGGGCGAGGGAGCAGCTGGCTCAGGGCTCCTCCCCCCAGACAGGGCTGAGCAGTGGGGGTGGGTACTGGCAAAATCCCGGCCATGGGTCTATAATTTAAAAATCCACTGGCTCAGCTGTGAGTTCACACGCAGCTGACGCCACCGTTCTTGCCTGAAAGGCATGAAATTGACTGGGGCAGGGGAGGGAATGAAAGTGGGAACCCCGGCTACACGTGGAAAATTCAGGGGGGGAAAAAAACCACGTAAATAAAGGACAATGGACAAACTCTTCCAAAAACCCTGCATAAGACAGGGCCAATGGCCACCCTAGTTGGCTGCCTCATCTGGCCCCACCCCATGTCGGCCCTGCCTCTAGCTCGGTAAATAGCCAAACCAACGCAGGGCCTTACAGCCTTGTATTTTTCATGTGTTCCTTAAAAATTGGCATAGGTGGCAACCCTACTGCAGTGGCCCCCATTTTCACCAGGGCTGGGGGCCCCCGCTCCCTCCCAACAGGGCCCCAAACACAACTGGTGCGGGGTCCCTGAAGGGGCAGGGCCACAGGGGAGGGGGTGGAGCCACCAGAGGTCCTGCATTTTATCATCAGCCTGGGCCCCACAAATTCTAAGCGCAGCTACCTAAAAACCAGGACAGGTGGTAATTTACTGGTGTCAGGGGGTAGAGAGTCACTCTTGCAGCTTCCCCTGACCTTGAATATTTGAGGGTCTCATCCTGCCAGGTGTTAGCCGGTTCCCTCCTCTGAGGCATTTAGTGTCTCCAGCTGCCACAGTCTTGCAGTTCCATAAGGGGTCGTCCGTGCCTCTCAGAATTGGGCCCTTCGGTCAGAATAGTAGCATTGATTTCTCCAAATTCAATCAAGAAGTTTATTTGCTGGCTAGATTCCTCTCCCCCTACCTAACCTTATTGTCATTGATTTTTCCCAAGTGAAACTCAAATCAGTCTCCCTTATTGATTTCTTGGTGATCTAAAGTGAAGCTGGACCTACGGTGCCGTCTCCTCCCCAGTCACAAAAGCCAAGAGGAAGCGTTTCTTCTAAAAGACAGAGTGGGTAGTTCTGTGTGGAAAACAACCATCAAAAGTTGTATTTAGGAACCACAAATCTAAACAAGAAACAGTAACCAAATAAGAAATTAGAACAGCAATTTAATACAGCCCATACACAAAAATAAACAAAATATTCACAGCAGCACAATATAGAAGCTAGCCAAACACATAACAGATGTCTGGAAAGTAATAAATGCAAACTAGGTGAAAGTCCATAAACCAGGGGAAAACAAAGTTCCTTCTTCTACTCTTTTTCCTCCTCTCCAACGTTTCGCATACAGCTTCTTCAGGAAGCGGAGGTAAAACAAAGGCTCAATAGACTAGCTCCTGCAACCTCTAGCATAGCAAAAAAATCTGCGTAAGGAGGAAATATACAAATTGCAAACAATAAACAAAAAGTTTTCTTAATTTTCCTTGATACATAATGAGGAACTATACAAATTTCAAACAAACAACAGCTTTCTTAAATTACCTTAATGCTCACACTCTAGAATAATCTTATAATTATAATGTATTTTTAAACTTTAGCCCATAATTGAATCCATAACTTCACCAGGAAGAAATAATCCTGTCTTTTTTATTTTTTAATAATTAGCATCTTTCATACCATTAATGATTTGAAACCCATCTTATATAGTAGCTAACCACTCTTATTTAAATTTCAACAAATGCCATGATATACAAATCCTAAATTCTTCTAACTACAACTTAAACCTGTACCAAAGTTGATTAAAAGGTGCTTCCTAAGCCCTAAACAGCAAGGAAATAAGACACCTTACCCAATGACTTGTTGAAGTGTAAACTTCCTTCCTTCCAGCTTTCTTTTAGATATTACCTAGTACAAATAATATTACCACAACTTTGTCAGGAGTAAACTAGACTGAAAATGGGTGTTGTAAGTGTTGTTATAAAGAATATTAACCTTTTTCCTCAAAAAATTGTCCCCTTGGTTCTGAACCTAATAAAGCATTTAGGAACCAAACACAAAGTGTCCAAGACACACAGCTGTAAACAAGCAAGACAATCACTGGACTAATTTATATATAAAAATGAACTTATATGTGCACAATATAAATGTATTGTATAATCATCACCAAACTAGAACAGCGATACATATATGTATTGATTGTACCATGTAAAACCAAAATATACAAGATGCTGAAAATGTTCTAATTGAAGCAACAATCATATGAAAAATGTGTATCTCTTCATAATCCATAATCAAGTCAATAAAATATATCTCATTGTTGTCAAGAAAACAAGCAACATCTACAAGTTCCCAAGTCACTTTACTCGTTTCAGTGAGGATCTTTCTTAAGAAGGTAACTTGAGCCACACAAAAAGATCTTCAAAATTGCTTATGATGGTCCTCACCAAGGAGTTACAGGTTACGCCGTTGTGGATAAACACAACCTTGATTCATATAAACACAGATAATTAATGAACCACTAATTAACATACACCAAATTCTTACTTCTTGTCATAGTCTGTAATAATAATGATAATTAATTACCCTATTATATGCCAGAGACTGCAACTTGTACAATTCTGAAGCATGAATTTTGTGTACTTTGCCTGAGTATCATTATATTTCTAATTTGCTAGTGTCATATGTGCACTCTAAGACCTCACAGATATTCAAACAGAGGGGGAAGGGGGGGGGGGAAATATTGTTTTGCAAACTCCTTAACCCCCCTACAATGTGATGGAATGCTCATCTACTTAGGTGTTACATGTTGTCTGCTCTTGGTACAACAAACGGCTATTAAAAAGCTGTCCATTTGTTCTCCTGGCAAAGACTCACCATAATTAAAACTGGGGGGAAATCACTGACAAGTCTCATCTACTCGGAAGATACATGCTAGTAGCCATTAGTAACTCCAGCTGATATAGAGCAACTGCTGAAGCTGTTTAACTGAGGAGAGACTATTAAAGTCGCTTGACTAACTTCTTAACACCCCTACATTTTAATAAAATACTCATCCACTTGAATACTAATTGTTCTCAGCTCTTATCACAACTCACTACAACAAAAAATGAATGGAGCTGTCTGTTTATCTGTGTTCCAAACTTGAAATCAAGGGAAAGTCACTGGCAAAAAGACTCATCTACCCAGGTGATACATGCTAGTAGCCATTAGTAACTCCAGCTATTATAGAGAGACTGCAAAAGCGATATCTTTGTTCTAACTAACCACCCCAAGGCTGGAATGATAATGTATTATCTATCTTAGCTGCCTCAGCCTAGAGTTAAACAAGCTTGTTAGTAAGTCATTTACTATATATACTTAAATACAAATCTATGGATCCCATGTTCTCAAATGTACTCAGTGGTTAAATAATGTAGTGTCTGTCTTACCTACCCCAACCAAGAGTTACATAATCTTGCTGGTAAGTCACCTTCTGTACCTACTAGACGGTAAGACTGTGGTAACCAAGTTCTCAAATGTGTCCTGTGGTTTAAAAGAAGTAGGTTTATCCACCCGTCCCTAGAAGCTGCGATAGATCCAAATGGATTCAGTTTCTCATAATTCAACTGTTGTTCCCGGGGAACAAACACACACACGATAACCAACGCTAATTTATGAATCATGTAACATTTTTTAGCTACCAACTTATAGTTGAGCGAAATTGATTGTCTTACCTAACCTCAATAAAGGAGTAAAGTTGGACTTCTGATGATCTATCTTCTGCACCTACATCTAGTGTGAGGCTACATTTCTGTAGGGGGCCCTGTCCCCCCTGTTCGCCATGGTCTGGGTGTCAGCAGCTGGATGGGAGGATTGGTCCCTTGAACTTTCCACCTTAGGGCCCAGACCCCCTGCCTCAGATCCAGCTGCCACTGCCACCAAGCTCCACCACGGCTGGGTTGGGGCATGGAAGGGGGGGGGGGCGCCTAGGGTGGCAAGTTCAAGGGCGTGGCTCTCCCCCCAGCCCCAAATTCAACTCTAGAGTAAGAGAGGAAAGGGACCCTCTGGACCAGGCCAGAGCTGTACGAGAAGCAAGGCATAGGGGTAGCGGGGGGCAGCCACGGACAGACCAGGAGTACCGGTTCCTGGTTCACTGAGGAAGGCAAAGGCAGCTCTGGCAGAGAGAAAGCCGGGCATTTTGATATCCTGATGGGACTGGCCTTGCTGAGCCCCCCTGAAATCTTGGGGCAGTGGCCCCGCTTCCCCCATCTGTGACTACATCCCCACTGAGGTCTCTGGAGAGAACCGGTCACCTCAAGCCTAGGTGCGACAATTGCTGTTTGAAATGCAAAGCCTGTTTCCGCCCCACCCCGAGCAGCGCCGCAATTATCAGGCATCAAGAGCCGCTGGCTCTGCGACTAGTGTGAGACCATTCAAAGAGGTGGCAGCATTTTCCTTTCAATTAAGACCATCTGGAGGACAAGAGAGGCTGCAGCTCCCAGGGCTGATTTATTAGCCACGCTTCCTGGGCAGCGAACATGGAGCCCGGCCGAGAGACTACAGGGCGAGGAGGAAGAGCTGTGGAGTTTTGTCTCCAGGCTGCTATAGGACAGGTGGGAGAAACTGGGGCAGCCAGTGGGCAGAGAGAGAGAAAGGCCTTATTCACACGACACTCTTCCCCCTTGTAAGCTTACCCTTTCTTCCTTTATTTGCGTTTGCCTTCTCCTACGGAGACGCGTTGACGCACCGCGGCTGATTTCTCTACAAGCCCCGTTCGCACAACACTCTTTCAGAGCGGGTAGCACCGTGGTACAAACACACATTCTGAGTGTTGTGTGAAAACTCCCTGCACTTCTTCACGGCCCTTTGTTCCTCACCACCTGATGCAAGAAGGGGGAGGACGCTGAAATGCAGCATCCCCCTTTTACAGATGCGGAACTGAGGCTGAGAGCGATTGACTTGTCCGAGACCTCCCCTCCCCCCAGTGAGCTCACAGCTAAGACAGGATTTGAAGTCTGGTCTTGCAAGTTCAATTCAAACACCTTATCCACTAGGACACTGGTTTTCAGACGTCTTAAACCATGCCCCCCCCCCCCTTTCCTTTTGTCTGTGATTGGTAAGGCCCCATCCACCCCCTTTGTCTCCCCCCTCCCACATACACTAGACCTAAAATGAAGACCCCCACAAAAAAGGCTGTGTCCATCAAAATGGTGGTACCTGAATAATTTTGGGTGGATTGGGGGGGGGGGGCTAAATGATCCCCATTTAGTGCCCGATGAGATCCTCGGATTACCGTTACGAGGTCACCAGTTTTCCCTGAATTATCGTCATTCCATTTTTGTGCCAACTTACCGATTTACCGTTTTCCTGTCCATTTCCATTTGTCTATGGAAGGTTCCATGTCAGAAAGACACCAAGGGCGCAATCCGGCTCCCCTCGAAGTCCGTGGCTAAACTCCCATTGACTTGTACGGAGCTGGGTCGTGCTCTAAGGCGGTACGTCGGAACAAATGGGTAACAGTCATTTCTGGTATGTCAAGTAGTTGGGTATCCGTCTCGTCTTCGGGACCCACCTGATCAGGTACCAGAGGAGGTTGCCCAAGATGTTGGGTACAAAATTTGCTCCCCGTTTCATTTCTACCACATGCACGATGCAACGTGCTCCCTCCGCCCCTGGTCACTCCATCCTTTTAGAACTTCCTCCTGGCTCACTCAGAGGGAAGCTAAATGTTTGCTACCTGTGCTCCTTCCCACCCACCCCAGAATACATTCTGCACCTGCCTCCCCCAGTTGGAAAACCACTGCCCTAGGCTACGCTGGAGTTATAAACAGGGATTGTTGGAGTGAAAGTTACCCTGTATTCGGCCAATGGTGTCTAGTCTTGTTCTGAAGGCTGGGAGACGTGAGTAAAAAGAAAAAAAAGGATGCTTTAGTTCTCATTTTGAGTTTGTCCAACTTTCCCTTCCAGCCATCGATTAAGTAGCAGGCCTGGGAGATTGCAATTTACAAGCCTCTCCGGCCCTGCTGTGGGGTGGCAGCCCAGCCATCGGTTCCGAGACAGCAATTCACCCTCTCCCATCGATTTCCCGTCGCCCCAAGCAGGAAGAGCTGAAGCCACTATTGACTCCTAATAAAGCTCTTATTAACACCAAGCAAGGTGGTAAACTAGGAAGTAGGGATGGGTGAACAGAACCGAGTTCGGAAATTCGGTTCGAAAATCGAGTTTGGAAGTTCAGTTCGATCGAATGAATGAACTGGTCGAGTTCGGTCCGAACTTCCAAACCGTGTTCGCCCATCCCTACTAGGAAGCGCCTATTCCTTCACCCCTCCACCCAGCCCTGTGCGGCCTTGCCTCAGCTCCGGAGCAGTGTCTGGCACTGACAACGTCGAGCTGAAATACGAGGCACCCTCTGTTCTCTCCTCTTGAAGCATCTCCCTCTGTACGTGCACCAGGGCGGACGGGCAATCCAGAGATGGGATTGGCACCTGTCCAGGGAGTCACTGGGGGATGGTGGGATCTAGACTGCAAACAGCTGAGGGTGGATGGATGCTATATGCACAGGCTGATGTGAGTGGCTTTCAAAAGAGGGGCTTGGGGGGGGGGGGGAAGCATTCCTCCACCCAGAGCAAGGATTGCTTGCTGCTTCTGATCCAGCAATGCTCTCTCATTCCCTTCCAACGGAGGCAAAGAGGCAGGTGGTGGCCGCGTAGGGACAGATCACAAGGGATGCTATTGACAGGATTCTGGAACGATGGTCCAGCCCTGAGGAGGTAATACCTGTAACAGGGAGTAACCTAATTCCCTCTCTAGTTGAATCCCCCTGCCCCATTCCTGTTAATTCTCATTGGGGCAGAGACAAACCCATCCAGTGCTGGGGCATCTCAGCTTATGCTCTAACCCAGGGATGGGAGAACCTTTTCCCTCCCAGTGAGGGCCAGTGAAAATTAGTACAAGCTCCAAGGGCTGCACAGAAGTTGGGAGCAGGGGTTTAAGGAGTACCCTCAAGGAGGATCCACATCATGGGCTTACACCATAATCTCTGTTCCCTTTTAATCTGAGCTCAGTTTTTCAGGGCTTGGGGGGGGGGGGGGGGGGGAAATCTGGAAAAGGGGTCACATTTAAAAATAAAAAAAGCTAGCTGTGAGCTGCATGCGGCCCCTTAAACTGAGTTTCCTCACTCCTGCTCCAAACAAGTTCAGCCAGGGGCACAGATAGATTGCAATGGGCCTGGGTCCTCTCCCTATCCCACTCTCCCAACAGCAGGGCTTGTAAGTTGTAGCTGCACCGTCCGGGCTCAGGGTCCTGGTGCAGCGGAACCACTTGTCTCGATTGTAGTTAAGCCGTTAAGACCCCGTGGTTAGAAGCCTCTGCTTAGGGCTGCCACGTCTGCAAACGTTCCCAGGACACGTATGGAAAAAAATACATGTTGCAGGGCTTGCATCGGCGCCTGCAATATGTATTTTTTCAACAAGTGTCCTGGGAACGTTTGCAGACATGGCAGCCCTATCTCTGCTCCCTCTCCTCCTTTGCATCCAGACAAACGCCTTGTCCTCACCTTCAAGGCTTTTCATGGCCTTGCTCCCCCCACCCCCCAATAATCTTTCTACCCCTGTGACCAGAACATTCTCTCCCTGAGCTCCCCCTGCTCCCTCCTAAATGCCTCTCTTCCACCAGGCCTTCCCTAGCTCCTCACCAACTTCTTTTCCTTCCCTCCCAACCTTCAAAATCCCACATAAAGACCTCTCTGTTCCATCAGACTCTCCCCACCCCCAATCCCTACAGGCTGCTCACGGCTGCTCCCTCGACTGGCCTATCAGGGGTTGGACTAGATGCCCCATGATGTCCCTTCCAATCCTAAAATTCTATGCTCATTCTTCCTGGTTCCTGTAACTAAGCTAAACACATGCACCTGCGACTTCTCAACTTCGTAAATGGCTGACATGTCTGTTGCCATGTTTCTGTTTCCCTTGTCTCCCTCCCCCCAGATTGTAAGCTGTTTGGGGCAAGGACCTGTCTCTAATTAATGGATTGTTCATTGCCAGGTACCTTGGTGGTACTAGAGAGAGACCTAACCGCAGGCTGGGCATGCTAGCAGCTCTATTCTACAGACTGAGGCCATGAGCTAGTCCCCACCTGATACATGTTATTCACACCTTCCCCATGAAGATTAATAACCCTAGAGTCTTCATCACCGCAGGGGCAGATTTCAGTGTCCTCATCCTCCATGACCTTCTGCCACTCACTGGAAAACACTTGCTCGCAGCACATCTCCAGAGCTAACGAGCGTTGATGCAAGTTGCCATCTGGGGGTCCAGGCATCGGCCAAAGAACTAATTCCGTCTTTCATTTGCCTCCTGCTTGTCCAACCCGGCAGCCAAAATCTTTTTGCCTTTGGATTCCCTTGCAGCAGATGGGGGATGCATTTTAAGTGAGCCGGGCCGGTGGCACATTCTGCGGACTTCTGGCTGCTCCTCTCAGTTCGCAGAGGGAGGGAGGAGTCTTTGCTGCCTCCTAGCCTATAAAGAGGGGGGTTGGCTACAGCGACCGTGCAGGCCGGCCTAGCTCTCAGCAGCTCTAGGGCCACCCTCTTGCTCAGTGTCTCAGGCAGATGGACCGGGCTGGATCAAGAAAGCCGACTTTGGCTGAACAGCCCGGATTCTCAGCTGGGGTTGGCGAACTTTTGCTCAGAGCACTGGATTTGACGCAGAGCCAGGAGCAGCATTTAACCTCTTGGAAAAAGCTACCTTCCGCGCACGTCCGTAAAGCAATCCACCCTCGGCCTGCCACCGACCCGGGATCACTTCCGAGGCAGTCAGGGGGGCTTCCTACAGACCCCTTGGCTCCACCATGGAGCCTGCCGTGCCTGTCCGCTAAAAAGGCTCCTACCCAGTCATCATCCCCGGGGATGATCGACTGGCTGGTCAGGTTCACCGCAAACGTGTAAGGCGGGGGTTTCTGCCCCACCCTTTTCTGTCAGTCACGTGCCCCTTTCAAGCATTAGGATGTCATGGCACTTGGAAAAGAAGTGGGGGCAAATCTCCTTGCCCGCCAAGCGGCCTGTAAATTTGTTGGGGAACAGAGGTCCTCCAGGGCCGTTGCTCACGATCGACTCCTCAATCACCGACATCTTGGACACCGCTGCTGTAGTGACACTGGAGATCCTTGCTCTTGACTGGCTGGTTTTGAACTGTGCCTCTATTGGCTGCCATGGCCTATATAGAGCACCGCAGGAAGTGCCTTGACAATAGAGGAGTTCCTGGTGTGGCAGAGAGACCACCCTGTGCCCTCCTTCTAGCCCTGCTTGAAGTCCCCGTCCTCAGTGCTGCCCCAGATGCCTGCCGTTTGACCCCTTTCCTCCCCGCTCCCCATTTTACCTTGGTTTCCTAATCCATGCCTGTGACTTGCCTCCCAAGGTTTGGGTTTTCAGACTGAGTCTACCCTTTAGAGCACACGCTTGTCTTGGTGTCGGTCCCGGTCCAAATGGTATGATAATGCCATCGGCAAAAAGTGTGTCTCTCACAATCCTGATGATTTGATATGCTTTGCAACCTCCCCGGGGCCTGGCATTAATGAGGCCAGCAGAGTCCTCGGTGCTGCTCCTAGAAGGCTAGGCTACACTCCCCACCCCCACCCCACACTAGGGGGAGAGAAGCCTCTCCTTAACCTGCACTGTACATTATACGCTGGGACTTACAATGTGAGGAACAGAAGGGGGCATCAACCAAGGTGTTTTGACCAAGGCTTCAAACACACTTCATAAGGGGGGCTCCTTCCTAAGAATACAAGTAGTGCCATACAAGATCAGATCCATGGGTCTATTAACCCAGCACCCTGTCTCTGCTAGAAAAGTACAGAACAGGTCATAATGGAACAATCCATTTCCTGCTCTTCACTCCCAGCCCGATAGCAAGCGGTTATATCCCCGAGCAACCTGACTGGATAGCCACCGATGGACCTATCCTCCAAGAACCCATCTTCCTTTTCTAACCCCCAGTTATGCTCTTGGTCTTCACAACATCCTGTGGCGAAGAGTTCCACATGCTAATTGTATGCTGAGTGGGAAAAGTACTCCTTAAAAAAAATAATATATATATATATATATATATATATATATATATATATATATAAAAAAATCTTTCACCAGTTAATTTTAAAGGGCATTCCCTATGTCTACAATTTTAGTAAGGGTAAATAATGACCCCCCCTTGCCTTGCTGTGCCACTTATGATTTCATAAACTCCTATCATACCCCCCCACTTCTCTCTTTTCTAAACTAAAGAGCTTGTGCTTTATGGAACCTCTCCTCCTAACGAAGCTGTTAAATAACTTTGTAAAATTATCTTTGTTGCCCTTCTAAGTTTTCAGCTTGGTGTTTTTAAAAACAGGTACTGTCTATTCCAACCCTCTCCAACGCCTCTCTCTCTGATGACATTCCATTTTAGAGAGATGGTGACAGGCAAACCAGGGGAACAGGAGGATTCTGATTAATGCTCCAGGAACACAATGTCCTTCTGTGTCAGCGAGCAGGAGTCTCTATGGTAAACATATCAGCATACAAGACAGAAGTGGAATTATGCTCCATTCAAAAGAACTGGGCACTCCTGCCGCCCTGGGATTATCCAGCAGCGGCGACAATGCAAGTCCGCTGGCACGAAGTCAATTTGGTTTTAATGCCTTATTAAATTTCATTAACCCTCTTTCCAAACAAGGGGCTTTAAGATGCCACGTTTTGAGAAAGACTTGAGTTAAATAAATTGGGAGAAGAATCCCCTCTGGGGAGGAGAGAAATATTAAGCCCGATCAGGCAGGTTGAACAGTGGGCAGAGGCAGGCAGGTCTGGAAATTAATAGGTTGCCTTTGGAGCGAGGTGTCAGGCAGGGCACATTCTAGAGTCAAAAATCAAAGCCCGACCCACGCTCCATGGCCCCTTGAGCTGGTGCGGTTAAGGCACCTCCGTTCCATGGCCTACGGCGCACAAGGGAGAGATGCAACCAGCACCACATCCAGCCACCTTTGACTTCCCCCAGCCCAATGGATTAGGTAGTGTACCCCATTCCCAGCTCCGGGGACAGGAGGTGGCCATCCAGTAAGAGACCAAGCAGGACTTGAACCCACCGCTTTCAGGGATGGAGCGAAACGCAGAGAACGCATTGCTGTAGAAGCAATTACAGGTCCCGGTCACGGATCAGAGCCTAAGTAGGCCAAGTATGGTTCAGGCTACCGTAATCTGTAGAAATGACTCATGTTTTGTGCATACGCAGAGGTACGTGGCTAACCCAAGTCTGTCGCCCCAGCAAACTGGAGAGCACACATAGCCAATGTTTTGTGTAGAGCCCTAGCTCCAGGTCTGGAAAGGAGGGACCGGTTGCCTCCCGTTCTGACAGAGCCATTTCTGAATTGATCAAGGTCGAAGCGTTGAGAGATTTCCAAGACTGCATCTATTTCTGGGATAAGCTTGGGCACAGTACTGCTTTAGACCCCCTCTTAACTTGGTTACAAATAGGTTACAAATGTCCAAAATGTTCCTGACCACTTTTCGGAAGTCTGAAAGTCTGTCCCCAACCTACAAAAACTCAAGCTGCTTCCAAAATCTAGAATGTCGTTTTTGAAAGTTTCTTATTAGCTTTGCACCTTTCAAATTTTACTCCGCAGGGCTTTAAAATGAATTTGAGGCAGCCCCTGAGTATGTTGGTCAAGTACCGCTCTGCCATGCAGTTGAAGAGACAGGGAATGTTAAGCCTGGGGAAAAAAAAGATTACAGGGAAGACAGATTTCCAAGGCTGCCGTAAAGAAGGTGGAGAAAAATTCT
Source organism: Sphenodon punctatus (assembly GCA_003113815.1). Classification (NCBI taxonomy): domain Eukaryota; kingdom Metazoa; phylum Chordata; class Lepidosauria; order Sphenodontia; family Sphenodontidae; genus Sphenodon; species Sphenodon punctatus. The sequence continues at coordinate 5,405,646 of QEPC01008752.1, read as the reverse complement.
TCTCCGTTGCCATTGAAGGTATAACTCCATATACTCCAGGGCAGCCCTCAAGTTCAGCCGGGAGCACACTCCTGCACACACCATCGCTGGGCCGTGTTCATACAGCAGGGGCACGCAGAGGGGTATTCGTAGCAGCTCCTCCGCAGCGATGGAGTTACCTTCCCCTGGAGATTCGCCAAGGCCTGAGAGTTTCCCAGAGGCAATGTCAGACTTCTTTGGGGAAGCATTTGACGGGTGGGGGATAGAGCTTTAGGAGGAGTTGGTTGGGGTTTTTTTAAATGGTTTTATTAATTTTCTATTGTGTGCATGTGTTTTATTGTGTTGTAACCTGCCCTGAGCTCAGGGGATGGGCGCAATAGAAATTTAAATAGGCTTAAGTTAAATAAACTTTGTGACTATAAGAACAGTCGGGGAAGGGAGCAAGTTTTGCAATCTCCTTCGTTGGAGATTTTTAAGAAGAGGCTGGATGAGCATCTGTCACTGATAGTTTCGGTACGTCCTCATGAATGTTGCATCCCTTGCCTCTCCCTCTGTTCCCACTTCCCTGTCTCCCCTCCCCCTATCGTCTTTACATTGTAAGCTCTTGGGCAGGGACCGTGTCTATTTTATTCCCTGTAAAGCGCCAGGTACATCGCTGGCGCTATATAAAAGCTTATAATAAGAAAGCTTATCATAATCCTGTCTCAGTGCTGGGGGTTGGAGTAGATGACCCCCAAGATCCCCTACAGCCCCAGCTTTTCTGTATTTCTGTCCTCTGTTGGGAAACACCTCCCACGCTGCAGCAGGCAGTTCCAGAGATGAGGAGACATCGCAGCCGATCTGGATGGTACTAATGAAAGCTAAGCCCATTCAGTCCCTGCTGCTGGAGCAAAAGCATTCCCAGCTGAACAATCCTGCACGCACAGTCGCAGCGGGACAGACGAGTGGCCCTTGCTACAAATCACCTGTTTGGCTGGTGCCCACCCGCCCGTGAGGAAAGGAGATCATTCCAGGTCAGGAAAATTACTGTGAGGGAACCAGGATTGCGAGCAGTGCTGTCAGTTTAAATAAGCCTCATCTGCACATTTGGGGCAAGCTCATAAACACAAGGACACGTCGAAGAAGGGCGCTGCCGAGGGAGATGGGTTTAAACTTTTTTTTTTTTTAAAAAGACACCCCAACACCCCGGTCTTCCACCCAGTGTCAGAGGGGACTGTCAGTTGTAAGGGCACAGCTATAACGGGGACAGGCAGGGCAGCTGCACTGGGGACCACAAGCCTGGGGGTCCCCCCCCCCCACACTTCCTGGTGCAGTCTCCCCCATCAAGCTAGGAGGAGGAACTGTGACGTCATCTGCTGCAGGGCTCGTGCCAAACTTAGCTACGCCTCTGGTTGGTTAATCATGCAAGACCCAGCCTTGGAGGCACCCAATCTCTTCAGCTCACAAAGTCCAGCCCCCAGCACCAGTGCATGTCACGACCTGCCACGCCCCCAACTGTCTGCACAGAAAGATCCCATCAACAGCTACAAGGAGAGACTGGGACCAACCAGAGCGCACACCCAACGCCCCTCCCCTCTTGCAACCTTCAAATCCCTCCTAAAAACCTACCTCTTCCATAACTCCTCGCCCCCAGACTGCTCCCTTCAGGCTTCTCCTTATACCATCTCATCCTTCAAAGCAGCCCATGGTGGAAGAGAAGATTTTTCACCCCTGCTCTAATCTGGTTTTTTTTTTTTTTTTGCAGCTTGACTTATTTCAAACAAAAACGAAGTGATATATAAGCCCCGCCCCAAATGGTGGGAGCTGAGAGACGTGAGAGGGGCACAGCCGCTTGTGGGATGCTGGGTAAATCACTCCCCTTCTCTGGATGAAAGTCTCAGGAGTACGGACCGCACCGCCGCACAGGGCCCCGTCGACCGGCGGCACGCCGCCTGCTCTCCCAATCCTTGGGGCTGTAGATAAACGTGGAACGCGACACGGGTAGAAGCAGCGACTGCGGGGAGCCGTGACCTGCGGAGATTCAGGAAAGGCCGTGAGCGAGCTAGAAACGACGTAACGTGTGTCACCTTCTCTGGAGAGAAGGCTGCGTCCCTTTCTCTGACCGCCGTCCCCTACGCTTTCGTTACTGAGTGACTGCTGCAATGCGCTCTACGTGGAGCTGCCTCTGAAGGCTGCTCGGGGGCTGTGGTTTGTGTGGAACGTGGCAGCCCGCGCCTCTTGTTGGGGGTGGGTCGCCGGGAGCACGTTACACCGGTGCTTCAGAGTCTGCGTTGGCTGCCTAGAGCATTCCAGGCACAATTCAAGGGGCTGGTTTTGACCTATAAAAGCTGTAAATAGGCCTGGGACCCTACAAAGCTTAAAGGACTGACTTCTTCCTTATGTCCCTCCACGGCCTCTAAGATCAGGCAAGAGCCCCCTCTTGTAAGTTTTGTACGTCCCGGGGACGCAGAGAGACATTCTCGGTGGCTGCTCCGCCCCTTTGGAACTTCCTTCCCCTGGAGCTTCACCTGGCCCCTAGTAGGAGCATCTTCCGAAGGCAGCGTAAGACCTATTTATTCGGCCAGTCATTTAACAGGCAGGGGTATAAGTATATATTTTAAAAATTTGTTTACTTTGCATCTTATTTCTTTTATGATGTGAGCCACCCTGAGTGATAGGGCGGGACAAAAATCTAAATAAATAAAAACCAACGTCTGAGCCAGCGGGACCTGCCATACAGGGAGCTCGAGGGGATGTTTAAATGATCAAAAAAATGAATGACAGTAACCCTTTTCTTTTCCACGTGGGCGAGTCAGTATGTGATTGTCAAACGCTCCTGTGTCAGGACGGGGGGGGGGCATACCATCATTTCACGCTTCCCTGGGTCCAGCCCGGAGCCACGTTTCCACGCGGTTTCTGGCACACTGCAATTCACAAAGCTAGGGATCCACGTTCGCTGCGTTTCCCCACCCCCTGCTGGTGACCCTGGGGAAAACTGTGACCATGGGTCCCTGCCTGTAGGATTGAGGTACCAATTGCAAGCACAATGACTAGACCGTGAGCCTACAGTCCAATCAAACTCCTTTGGCTCTTCCTGTGGAAACAAGGGTGGGGGCCCAGGACAAGATCAGTGGACAGTCATGGGCCAAATTCAGCCCATGGCTAGTTTTTATTTGGCCCCTTTCCAATTCCTGAATACGGCCTCTAGAGCCAGGTCCTTCCTACACCCCCAAGCACTGAAAGACAGAGCTCAGGGGAAGGGAGCAGAGAGGAGGGCAGGCGCCCAAGGATCGGGGACGGATCCGTGGCACAGAATGGAAAATTAGTACGAGCTTCAAGGGCTGCACAGACGTTGGGGACAGGGGTGCTTAAGGGGTGCGCTCAGGAAGAGGAGGGTCCAAATCATGGATCCGTGCCATGGATCCAGCCCCGATCCTTGGGTGCACGCCCTCCTCTCTGCTCCCTGACCCCGAGTTCAGTCTTTCTGTGCTTGAGGGAAGGACAGGGGTGTCACTGGGTCAGAACAGATCCTGTTGAAGAAGATGGAATGGGGGGGGGTTCCCCACAATCCTCCCTCCCCTCCCACGGACAGGGAATGCCGCTGCATCAGAAAGTGTGACCCCACCCCAGAAGGAGCTAAATAAAAAACTACCCGCAGGCTGAATTTGGCCCCCGGGTCTAAGTCTCTTCACTCCTGCATTAAATCCTGGAGCCTTCAACCCCAGGTTCCCAGGGAGGAGCAGGCAGCTCTGTTGTCCTTACCCCGCTCACCATCATTCCAGCAGCACTCACCGTGGGATTTATTCATAGTCCACAAGCAGGTGGAGTAGCTGAGTGACCACCTAATCCCGGACCCAATAGAGAGCCAGTGTAATGTAGTGAATAAGTGCACAGTTCTTGGCCTGGGAAGTAGTGGGGGACCCCAGTTCTAGTCTCCCCTTAGCCAGAAACTCACTGGGTGACCATGGGCCAGTCACAATAGTCTCTCAGCCTAACCTACCTCACAGGGTTGTTGTGAGGATTAAAAGGTTGTGTTAGTTCTATGTAAAGTGCTCCGGGTGCCATGGCAGGGGGAGCGCTATATAAAAATAAAGATTATTAATTGCACGGAGACATCATTTCCATGATATTTAATACTTACAAAAGGAGTGGATGAGATTTCAAGGTATAAAAAGGCCTGTAGGAAACACTGCACAGACTGGATTCTACGACGGAGACGCGCATCCAAGAGCAGCCTAAGTCAGGTGAGAAGCGGCTCCACTTTCGCTCTCTTGGTTGCTCCGGGATCACGGTCTGGCCCACGGCTTTCCTTTTTTACGGCGATCCCGAGCCCGTCAGCCGTGCCGTTGCAGTGAGCGTGCAGCCCTTTCTTGGCCGGATACTTAATGTCTCTCTCAAGTTTGAGGAGGAGCGGCGGCGGCGGCTCGGGCTTAACCGCCAGAGCAGAGCTCTCCTCCACCACCACCGGCCCCCGCCATTCTGGGATCTCCAGACCGAGATGCTTCATCAGTTTCGTCACGACCTCGTCCAAGTAGCCGTGAATCCTCAGGATGGCTTGCTTGTCCTGGAGCCAAAAGACAAGCAAGAGAGGAGGGTGGGGTGTCAGCAAAGCTACTGTGAGTTCATCTAGTCAGACTTCTGTGCCTCAGGCTGCTTGCGCCACATGCGGATTCTCTCATGAGATTCTGTCTCAGGCTGAATTAGCGGGAACGACAGAGTTTCTGCTGGGCTGCATGTCCACCTTGTTATCCTTCCGGGTTTCTTCCCCCCACCCCCCGCCCACCTGCCCTGCGCCAGGTCCATGTGGCGGTAAGGAATCGGTATTAAATTTAATGGATCCCTGCCCACGTTACAACGCTCGTGGGACAAGACTGTCCCAGCCCCCTCCTGGGTCCCGGAGTACCTTTGCCAGATGCTCTTGGCCTCGTTTCACTCTGTTCCCACCGTCGGATCAGATGGCATCAACACTGCTTGCTTGCTCTCTCTCTCTATTCTGTCCCTTCTCCCAGGGCCTCCCGCTCACCGTCCCACACACTAAACCTTTCGAGCAGGGGTGCGGAGCCTTTCCCCTCCCAGGAGCCACATTGGATATCAGTACGAGCTCCGAGGGCCACATAGAGGTTGGGGGCAGGGGTGCTTAATGGCTGAATTCAAGAAGAGGAGGGCCCAGAGCATGGCTCTGTGCCGTGGATCTGTCCCCCTAGCCTTGTGAGCCTGCCCTCCTCTCTGCTCCGTTATCCTGAGCTCAGTTTTTCAGTGCTTAGGGGTAGGAACTGGACCCAGGGGCCAGATCCAGGCACTGGAAAGGAACCACATAAAAACTTGCCAAGGGGCCGCATTTGGCCCCCAGGCCTGAGGTTCCTGACCCCTGATTTAGAGTCTCAGCCCTGTTCACCTGGGCTTAAAGTGCTAGGACCGGGCCAGAGATTTAAAAAGTCAGAGCCGGGAACAGCCGCTCGGTTACAGACAGCCTCTACGCATTGTAATTTTCACACAAGTTAACCTCATGTTAAAAATGAACCCCGTGTACACATTCCAATCTCACGTTTAGGGACAGGGCTGGATTTCCCCATCCTGTCATCTGTGATGAAAACGAATGTTATTTTCACCGCTGACTGAGGAGGAGGGCATTCCCACGTTACACAATCTCACGTCAGATAGAAATGAACGTGAGATTGTCTAAATGGGGGCAAGCAGCCTGAGCCCGATGCAGCTACCGCTAGCATCTTCGAAGCCCAGACCGGATGTGTCTGGATGGCTGTGCTCCCAGCCTCCTCGCAGAGCACCGTCTAGATCAGAAAATCAGTGGGGCTAAGATGTTCCACCTCCTTTTATTTTAATGTATTTATTTATATTAACATTTATATCCCACCCTCTCCTGACAACAGACGGCTCGGGGCGGCTCGCAAACGACATTTTAAAACCATAAAAGGACCCAGTGTGTTTAACCACAAGGGGCATTTTGACACACACCTTAAAGTGCTGGTCTTTCAATCTTCTGGGTTTACACGTCCACAAGTAAGTCCCGGATGCATTCGTGTGTCTGTCTCTCTCTCACACGCACGCACACACCCCCCGAGGCAGTTCCTGGATGCATTCGTCACACAAACACTGCCCTGAGGCAGCCTAAAGTAGCCGCAGCTGTAGACGTGAGGGGCTGCCATGGAAACCAAGTGACCACAGCCGCCTGGAGCAAAGCAGTTTAGCAGGAGAACTTTTTACACACAAAAGTTCTGGGAGAAGTTCAAAAAGAGCCGGATGTTTAAGGTCTGGGTGAGTGATTTAGACACACACAGTTCAGGATGTAACAGCAAACATGCAGGAGAAATGTGTGTGTAAAAACACCCAAGGAGCTTGCATTGTCAGCAGGATGCCTGGCCCGGCCGGACTGGCCCACATTGGCAGGATTAATCCTGCCGCATTCAGCGGTGGGTCTTACTGCCAAGCTCCAACCAGGGCTTGGCTGGCTGCAGCCTGTGCCCTCTGGATCCTGCAGGTGCCGGCCACAGTGTTAACTCACATGCTTGGTTGGCTGCAAATTGACTATAACCAGCTTCCCTCCACTCTTCTTAGTGAGCGCGGGGAGATTGCCGCTTGGCTTGATCTGCAGAGAGGTCCCCAAAGTGATCGAGAGGTCGGCTTTCCTGCAGGTGGAAAACAAAATGTCTCAGGAGCTCCGAGGAAGAACGCAGCCAGCNGGGGGGGGGGGGAACCTCCAACCCATGGGCCAAATCCAGCTGCCAGCAGCTGGGGTTTTTTTTGTTTATAATTGGCACCATTCCAATTCCTGGATCTGGTCCATGGAGCCTGTTCCCTACTGTCAAGCACGGAATGAGCGAGCTGGGGGTATGGTTAGTAGAGAGGAGGGCATGAAATCAAGGACGGGGGATGAATCTATGAAAACCTGAGAAAACTCGGTATGTTTAGCCTAGAGGAAAGACCACTAAAGGAGGGTGCATGAGATCAGTTTTCAAATATCTAATAGGACGCCACACAAAAAAAGAAAAAGATGGTGAACATTTGTTCTTACACAATCACGGAATTCAGAAGGAGGAGATATGGATGAATGGGTTAGAGCCGGTGTGGTGTAGTGGATAAGGACTTCGACCTGGGAGACCAGGGTTCGAATCTCACCCTAGCCAATGAACTCACTGGGTGGGCCTTGGGCAAGTCACAACCTCTCAGCCTCAGTTTCCCCATCTGTAAAATAGGAATATGTGTGTCTGTCTGTCCTGGTGTTCCCCTCTCCCTTGTTCATCTTAGACTGTAAGCTCACTGGGGCAGGGTCTCTGAAACTCCTTGACTGTAAAGCACTACGTACTCCTGGTAGTGCTATAGAAATGGCAAAGGAGCAATAAAATGCAGCAACAAAGCTTTCGGTTAGATATCATGAAAACCTTCCTAAACGTAAGAACTGTTGAGCAATGGAATAAATTGCCCAGGAAGATTGTGGAATCTCCTTCATTGGATGTTTTCAAAACCTGGCTGGGCAAGCATCTGTCGGCATTGTTTATGCCGAGGCCATCCTGTATGGATCAGAGTGTTGGACTAGATGATCTCCAGCTTCCCTTCCAACCCTACAATTCTAGGCTATAGATCGATGATCTGAACCCTCCTCTTCCTTCCCCCATCCTGCGCACACCCCTTAAGCACCCCCACCTCCAAGTTTGGCGGATGGAGCCTGAACTAATTTTCAAAGCATAATGGTCCTCCCACCCTGCAGGTATAGTCCCTGTAGTGAGGGACCAGATACAATTGCTTAGGAGGACGTATCCCAATTTGAAATTGAAACACATAAAATCAAGGGGGGAGTATCCATGTCAAAACTAAAGGAAGAGCTGGGTTTTGAAAATAGTTTCCCAAACATTTGGCCACATCTGGGAACCACATTCATCAATATCCCTTTCATAGGCATTCTGCCTTCTAAGTGTAGGCACGGATGAGTGGGGTGGCTAATTTACTCAGCCACCTTATCACATACTGCTCAGATGCTATATTATTAATCAATGAATGAATTCTCAGAAACGCTCTTTTCTCTTGGGAAGATAAACCAAAGTGATCTACGATTATTAGGAATTGGATATGGATAACAGCAGAATGCCAGTGAAATAAACCCTCAGTGTGGGCACTGTGTTAAGCTTTGGCTGTCCCGTATTAAGACAGCGGGATAGGGAAAGATACAAAAAGGAGGACTAAATAAATGATTATTTATATAGTGCAAGCCGTGTCCCTGGGGCAGAACAGTTGTGGTGAGACAGGCCCCTGCCCTGAGAGGCTTACAATCTAGAATGGACGAGAAGAAGGGCACATCGAAAGAGACAGGGAGATGTCCGTGAAGCAGAGAAATTGCAGATGCATGTGCTTAAGCTGAGTTACAAGAGGAGGGGAATCCTGAAGCAGCATAAATGAGGTCATATAACGAGACATTTACAGGGGCAAGGAGCCAGGGGGAAGCCTGGCAGAAGAGGGAGGTTTTCAGGGGGGATTTGAAGGTTGGGATCAAATCAGAGTGTACGTGTTCACAGTAGGGGTGGGACTATCGGTATTGGATGAATCCGATAATGGGCGGTATCAGATTAATTCAATAATACAGATAATTGTCGGTATTAGAATATCGAATTTTTAACTGCCGGTTTTACCGGATTTTTTTTTGCACTGATGCCATTTAGCAACGGCCGCGATGTAAAAAACGGATAAAACTGGCCATGTTAAAAACCCGATATTCCTATATTGATAAATCTGATATCGGGAGAGCCGATCCCAATGAATTTTATATCTGGTAATCCCCCTGGAGTCCCACCCCTACTGTTCAGGGAGGGAGTTCCAGGTGCAGGGGCAGCACGAGAGAAAGGACAAAGATCATTTAGGAAGGAGACTCTGCAGCAGTGAGAGCGGTGGCAGAGGAGGGGCGAAATTCCCGGGTGGGAACGTAGCTGGAAAGCAGGGCAGAAAGATATGGAGGAGAAAAAATGGCCAGGGGTATGGAAATATACATGAGGAGAAACTAACAAGATTAGGCTCTTCTGATGGGAGAGATGACCCGAGGCAGGTCTAACGAAAGGCGAGGAGAGAGCGGATAAAGACATGAGACTGGCCTCTGCTCGGGAGACCAGACTTAGGGACACACGACGAAATTAACAAGCACCAGGTTAAAAACAAAAAGGAAATTCTGTCTGGAGGAAAAGGACGCTTTCTTTTGCCAATGTCAATCAGAACCCTAGCCAGCTCCAGCCTGAGAGGATGGAGCCAAGAATGACAGTTCTGTTAAACCTGTTCACAAATCACCTGGAAATAAGGCTAGACTCCCACCCATTTAAACCAGCCTGCTTCTTCCAAGCAAAAGGCAAGGACTGTAATCAGGGAACGGCTCAGCAAGCCCTTATAGGCTGTATAATTAATACACAAGCCCTTCTACGCTTCCCGCGGAGCCAGATTTCTAAACAAGGGGTGCCAGAGGGCAGTGCTGCAGAAAAGCAATACCTGCAGGCTTCGTCAGCTAGAGCGAGGTCCCGGTCAGGCAAGGCATCTTCCCAGTCCAAAATAGTGTCCACTAGCTTCCCTCTAAAAGAGATCCAATACAAAACTGGGTTAGTCTTAGGAGGTGGACCCAACCACAGTGTTTACACTGAACGGCCCCCACTGCTCCCTTCTCTAGTCACTGAAACAGAACCGTTTTTAAAAGGGAGTTCGATGAACTTTGAAAATTCCTCACAAGCTGTCAAATCACACACACACACACACCCCACTCCCCCAATATACATTTGGTCCCGTTCCCCACCCCCCTACTCCGCCGCTGCTTTCTTCCTGGGGCATCAAAGTTGTCCGCAACCGGAGGTGAGGCCGAGGAGGTGTTGTGGTGCCTGGGTACTAATAATTATAGGTTGGGTGCCTCCAAACATGCTCAGGGTCTAACTGATTGCCAAGGAATTTTTCCCTCAGGGCAGAATGGCAGCCGACTCGGAGGGGTTTGGGGGCCTTCCCCTGCAGTGTGGGTGCAGCTCACCTGCTTGAGACATGTGGGTTTTTCTTGTATAAAATCTTTCCTTGTTATGTCAGGCATCAATGTGCTCTGGTTGGTCCCAGTCTCAAATTCTGGCAGAACTGTTTTATAGGATGCATCGTTGGTTTCTATCACATGGTCTTGGGGAGGAGCTTTTAGGAAAGCTCCTCTAGAGCAGGGATGGGGAATCTTTTCCCTCCCNGCCATCCTGTATGGATCAGAGTGTTGGACTAGATGATCTCCAGCTTCCCTTCCAACCCTACAATTCTAGGCTATAGATCGATGATCTGAACCCTCCTCTTCCTTCCCCCATCCTGCGCACACCCCTTAAGCACCCCCACCTCCAAGTTTAGCGGATGGAGCCTGAACTAATTTTCAAAGCATAATGGTCCTCCCACCCTGCAGGTATAGTCCCTGTAGTGAGGGACCAGATACAATTGCTTAGGAGGACGTATCCCAATTTGAAATTGAAACACATAAAATCAAGGGGGGAGTATCCATGTCAAAACTAAAGGAAGAGCTGGGTTTTGAAAATAGTTTCCCAAACATTTGGCCACATCTGGGAACCACATTCATCAATATCCCTTTCATAGGCATTCTGCCTTCTAAGTGTAGGCATGGATGGTGGGGTGGCTAATTTACTCAGCTACCTTATCACATACTGCTCAGATGCTATATTATTAATCAATGAATGAATTCTCAGAAACGCTCTTTTCTCTTGGGAAGATAAACCAAAGTGATCTACGATTATTAGGAATTGGATATGGATAACAGCAGAATGTCACTGAAATAAACCCTCAGTGTGGGCACTGTGTTAAGCTTTGGCTGTCCCGTATTAAGACAGCGGGATAGGGAAAGATACAAAAAGGAGGACCAAATAAATGATTATTTATATAGTGCAAGCCGTGTCCCTGGGGCAGAACAGTTGTGGTGAGACAGGCCCCTGCCCTGAGAGGCTTACAATCTAGAATGGACGAGAAGAAGGGCACATCGAAAGAGACAGGGAGATGTCCGTGAAGCAGAGAAATTGCAGATGCATGTGCTTAAGCTGAGTTACAAGAGGAGGGGAATCCTGAAGCAGCATAAATGAGGTCATATAACGAGACATTTACAGGGGCAAGGAGCCAGGGGGAAGCCTGGCAGAAGAGGGAGGTTTTCAGGGGGGATTTGAAGGTTGGGATCAAATCAGAGTGTACGTGTTCACAGTAGGGGTGGGACTATCGGTATTGGATGAATCCGATAATGGGCGGTATCAGATTAATTCAATAATACAGATAATTGTCGGTATTAGAATATCGAATTTTTAACTGCCGGTTTTACCGGATTTTTTTTTGCACTGATGCCATTTAGCAACGGCCGCGATGTAAAAAACGGATAAAACTGGCCATGTTAAAAACCCGATATTCCGATATTGATAAATCTGATATCGGGAGAGCCGATCCCAATGAATTTTATATCTGGTAATCCCCCTGGAGTCCCACCCCTACTGTTCAGGGAGGGAGTTCCAGGTGCAGGGGCAGCACGAGAGAAAGGACAAAGATCATTTAGGAAGGAGACTCTGCAGCAGTGAGAGCGGTGGCAGAGGAGGGGCGAAATTCCCGGGTGGGAACGTAGCTGGAAAGCAGGGCAGAAAGATATGGAGGAGAAAAAATGGCCAGGGGTATGGAAATATACATGAGGAGAAACTAACAAGATTAGGCTCTTCTGATGGGAGAGATGACCCGAGGCAGGTCTAACGAAAGGCGAGGAGAGAGCGGATAAAGACATGAGACTGGCCTCTGCTCGGGAGACCAGACTTAGGGACACACGACGAAATTAACAAGCACCAGGTTAAAAACAAAAAGGAAATTCTGTCTGGAGGAAAAGGACGCTTTCTTTTGCCAATGTCAATCAGAACCCTAGCCAGCTCCAGCCTGAGAGGATGGAGCCAAGAATGATAGTTCTGTTAAACCTGTTCACAAATCACCTGGAAATAAGGCTAGACTCCCACCCATTTAAACCAGCCTGCTTCTTCCAAGCAAAAGGCAAGGACTGTAATCAGGGAACGGCTCAGCAAGCCCTTATAGGCTGTATAATTAATACACAAGCCCTTCTACGCTTCCCGCGGAGCCAGATTTCTAAACAAGGGGTGCCAGAGGGCAGTGCTGCAGAAAAGCAATACCTGCAGGCTTCGTCAGCTAGAGCGAGGTCCCGGTCAGGCAAGGCATCTTCCCAGTCCAAAATAGTGTCCACTAGCTTCCCTCTAAAAGAGATCCAATACAAAACTGGGTTAGTCTTAGGAGGTGGACCCAACCACAGTGTTTACACTGAACGGCCCCCACTGCTCCCTTCTCTAGTCACTGAAACAGAACCGTTTTTAAAAGGGAGTTCGATGAACTTTGAAAATTCCTCACAAGCTGTCAAATCACACACACACACACACCCCACTCCCCCAATATACATTTGGTCCCGTTCCCCACCCCCCTACTCCGCCGCCGCTTTCTTCCTGGGGCATCAAAGTTGTCCGCAACCGGAGGTGAGGCCGAGGAGGTGTTGTGGTGCCTGGGTACTAATAATTATAGGTTGGGTGCCTCCAAACATGCTCAGGGTCTAACTGATTGCCAAGGAATTTTTCCCTCAGGGCAGAATGGCAGCCGACTCGGAGGGGTTTGGGGGCCTTCCCCTGCAGTGTGGGTGCAGCTCACCTGCTTGAGACATGTGGGTTTTTCTGGTATAAAATCTTTCCTTGTTATGTCAAGCATCAGTGTGCTCTGGTTGGTCCCAGTCTCAAATTCTGGCAGAACTGTTTTATAGGATGCATCGTTGGTTTCTATCACATGGTCTTGGGGAGGAGCTTTTAGGAAAGCTCCTCTAGAGCAGGGATGGGGAATCTTTTCCCTCCCAAGGGCCACTTTGAAAATTAGCGGGACTGTTTCCTGTTGGATACATCCGTTTATTTCTCTGGACCTCGTGCAATTGTTTTAAACCAAGGCTGAAGAGCCTCAGACCCAGAGGCCGAATGCAGCCCCTGGCAAGTTTTTATGCGACTCCTTTCCAGTGCCCCTGGATGCAGTTCTTACACCAAGGCACTGAAAAACAGAGCTCAGGCTAAGTGAGCAGCGATGAGGGCATGCACACAAGGACGGAAGACTGATCCACAGAAAAGATCCACGATCCGGTCTATCTGGACCCTCCTTTTCTTGAGCACACCCCATAAGCACCCCCATCCCCAACTTCTATGCGACTCTCGGAGTTTGCGCTAATTTTCAAAGCGGCCCCCAAGAGGAAAAAGGTTCCCCACCTCTTGTTTAAAGCCACTGTAGACAGCAAAGTACTTCAATCAAGGACAGTGACATTGTCCACTGATATAAATTACTATATACAGCACTAGACAAATGGTCAAGCTTCTCTCCCCCTCTCCCCCCGTCCTGTTAACAAGAATAGTAGAAGTGGTAGGGAACAGTAGTGAGGCTGCAAAGATCCACTCAAATTGCTTGCCTTGGTGCGTACGGGGCTGTTTCCAAACATCATGCTAACTGTTCTTTTACGTCCTCAGTTCTCAAACTGGGGGATGCAGAAGGCGTTCGGGCACAATTCAAGGGCAGCTTACAAAACTATTAAAAACAATAAAGACAACACACAGACCCCCAACCGTTCCCCTCATCCCTCAACCATCCCCTCACACCCCTACCCCAAACCCCTACCAACCCCCATTCCCTAGCCCTGCCTGCCAAATGCCCTAGCAAATAAAAAGGTCTTACAGTGTCTCTGGAAGATGCCCAGGCTCAGGTTCAAACGAACCTCAGGGGGAAAGGAGCTCCACAGCATCGGGGCAGCAACCGAGAATGCCTCCCTGCGAGCCCTCGCCGTACAAACAAGACTGACAGACGGTAGCCACAGGGAGGCGCCCCAGGCTGATGGCAGGGGCCACAGTGGGGCACGGAAGGACAGGTGATCTCTCCGATACGTGGGGCCCAGACCGCTTAGGGCTTTAAAGATCAAAACCAGCCCCCTGAATCGTGCCTGGAAAGCTATAGGGAGACAGTGCAGACTTCGGAGCAGCGGTGTAACGTGCTCCCGGCACCTCGTCCCCAAAAGGAGACGAGCCGCCACATTCTGCACCAGCTGCAGCTTCCGAACAGTCATCGAGGGCGGCCCCACGGAGAGCACGGTGCAGTCGTCTAGCCTCGAGGGGATGAAAGCTTGGATGATGGCGGCCAAGTTCGTGTCAGAAAGAAAAGGCCGCAGCCTCCTCACCAGATGGAGTTGGTGAAAAGTGCTCCTGGCCACCGCTGCGACCTGGCAATCCAAGCGCAACAAGGGGCCCAGAAGCGCTCGGAGACCGCGAACCTGAGTGACCAGAGGGGACAGGACTCCGTCAATAACAGGAGTCCCGATCCCCTCCAGATCACAAGACGGGCCAGCCATCACCACCTGAGTCTTGCCTGGATTCAGATTCAAATCGGCTCATCCTGATCCAGCCCCCGACAGCAGCCAGGCATCGGGAAAGCACGGAGACTGCAGGGCCTGGGTCGGATGAAAAAGAGAGACAGAGCCGAGTGTGATCAGCGTATTGATGGCACTTTGCCCCGAACCTCCGAACGACCTCGCCCAGCAGCTGCGTAGACACATTGAACAAGAGGGGAGACGGACTAGAACGCTGCGGACGCCCCCCCCCAGGGGAGACCCCGAGCAGATGACGAGCCATCGTCCCATCGCCTCTCTCCGGGACCTCCCCGACAGGAAGGAGCAGAACCGCTCGAGAGCGGCCCCGCGCACCCTTGCTAGGTCCCGCACTCGAGCTAGGACTAATAAGTGAAAGGGGAGAGAGGTTTGTAAAGAAGTTTGAGAACCCCTGTTTTTTAGGCAGCAAACACGCAGCACGTTGTTTTTTATAGGAGGGGGTGGTTTAGTGTTTTTGTTGTTGTTTATATATAAATTGAATTTATTCGATTTTAATATGGTTTTATGATGTTTATACTGTTTTATGTTTGTTGGAAGCCGCCCCGAGATGCCGTAGGCATGAGGGGGCACAACACACAAAAGGTATTAAAGAGCAGAAATAATCACACCTATAAAACAAAAAACAGCGGCTCCGAAGGAGGTAAAATGTTACATATAACAAAAGAGAAAAAGAACCCTCAAAGGGGAGATGGCAAATGGGATTTATAATATCAAGTGTAGAACATAGCAAAGGCCTCATGCCAATAACAAGGGCACAAACCAGTAACAAAAGTCTCTGCACCACGGTGTAAAAAGCACAGTCTAACGGTTACCACCACTGGCGCAGAGCATTCTGGACAGGGAATTTTCCCTGCGGTCAGTGTATTAATTGTCCATTCAGTGCTAAGAGTAAAACATTCCATGATAATATAGGTAAATTGTACCATATTCATGACTTCATCAACTGTAACACAATAGGGGTCATTTATGTTATTCAATGCCCGTGTAGGAAAATTTATGTGGGGAAACCTAGCCGACATTTGAGAACGAGGACGATTGAACACCGCAGTAGATTAAATAATAGAACTCCATCAGCCCGGCTTGTTGAGCACTACAACTCACATCATAAGGATAGCGATTCATTTATATTCTGGGGTAGTGAAAAATTAACTTTTCCCATTAACCCTAAACTATTGGCAGCTAGAGAAACATTCTGGATATTGACGTTGGACTCTTGTTGAACCACGGGGTCTGAATGACTTCCTGGATTCTGTAGCAGGCAAAGCCTTTGTGTTTAAATACACTCCATTCATTAATTAATAATACAGCTTCAGTGTGGAACTTGAATTATTTTGACTTACACCAGAAAAAGGGAGTTTAATATCCCAATTCTGAACTCTAAGGTCATCTGTCTATTTTTTATGACAGCAAAAAGGAGTGGATTTTGTATTTCCCCCTTAATTGAAATGAATAGGAGTGGACCAATCCGCTACTATCTAGGGAACATGTGACCGCTGATGGCACCTTTGTACGGCAAACCACTCCGGTATGGGCTAAGCACAGAAGCGGGTAAGAACGTTGGCCCCATAAGGAAATCACGCTGACCCTCTATCAGATATTGAAAGCCTTCCAGGTTTGTTTCTGGGTGTACACATTGGGGAGGGACTTTAGCTTAAGCCTTAACGGTTATTGTTTTCTTCCCGCATATGTACAGAGTAGGGAGAAAACACTCCCGCCACCTTAAGGATTGTGTTACAGCCTTAACTGATTCTTTGAAAGTGGGTGAGTGTTACAGTTCCCGCGTGGGGCTAACAGTTATGTTATTGCAAAGTGGAATAGTATGTTTTTAGTTAATGACTATTTGATGTGATTTGAACACTGTATCATGCTGACTTACTGCTAATGGTTCCTTGTTGTATGTGTGCAGAGCAGGGAGGACACATTATTGGCATTAGGTCTTTGCTATGTTCTACACTTGATGTTATAAATCCCATTTGCCATCTCCCCTTTGAGTTTTCCCCCCCGTATGTAACATTTTACCTCCTTTGGAGTAGGCATGAGGGGGCGGCATACAAATACAATAAAATAAATAAATAAATAGTCATGATCTGTTACACTATTCGTTACACACAAGAGGAGGGGTGGGGAAACCTCAGGCCCAGAGGCCAAATGGGACCCATGACTAGTTCTGATTTGGTCCTTTTCCAATTTGTGGAACTGGCCCTTGGATTCAGTTCCTGCCCCCAAGCCCCAAAAAACAGCTATGGGGTAAGGGAGCAGAGATGGGGGCAGGCACACAAGGATTGAGGACAGATCCATGATTTGGATCCTCTTCCCCCCCCCCCCCAAGTGCACCCCATCCCAAAATTCTACACGGCCCTCGGAGCTTGTAACCATTTTCAAAGTGGCCCTTGGTTGGGGAAAAGGCTCCCCAGCCCTGCTCTAGAAAAGGTTTCCTAAAAGCTCCTCCCCGAGACCATGTGGTAGAAACCCACGATGCATCCACGCCACGCAGGGGGGTGATGCGAGGAATCCGCTCCCTGGGCCTCCCCCAGCCACTTAACTGTGCTAGACAATCCGTACCTGCAAGCACGAAGACCTCTTGTTTTAGGGACGTCACACAGCCTGCCCGTCGGCTTGAGGCCCATGCTCCCCACCGCCGTGTCCCGCACGTACTGCCTTAAAGGACAAGGAGAAAAGAGGTGTGTGGTAAGGCACAAGGAAGGCAGGAGAGATGCAACCACGTAAGCCTGAAAACTGGTTGGTTGAGTTCAGACAATGGGTACCTGGCGAGAAGATTTCAGCACAAAGAAAGACGGGTGAAGGTTTGCAGCAAGAGCGGGGAACCTCAGGCCAAATCCAGTCCCTCGCTGCTTTTTATTTGGCCCCTTTTCTGTTTCCTGGATCTGGCTTGTGGATCCAGTCCCTACCCTCAACGAGTGCCCTCGGGGGAAGGGAGCAGAGATGAAGACATGCAAGTCAAGGAGAGGAGATGGATTCACGATCTGTATTCTGTAGCCTCTCCTTTCTTCCCCCGTCCTGGAAGGCTGAGGAAGGGCGTGGAACCGAAACAACACCGCCATAGCGTGCCAAGTACAAGGTTAAAAATAAATAAAAATCAGAGGCAAAGCCTTCATCCTGAACACGCCCCTTACGCATCACCCTACCCCCAACTCCCACCTGGCCCACAGAGCTTGCACTAATTTTCAAAGTTGCCTACAGGAGGAAAGAGGATTACCACTCCCGATTTAAAGGACAAGCCCAATCTATCCCTCGTGTAAATACTTACATGAGTTAAACAAGGGTTCAAGGCAGATGTGGGAACCATTTCTCTCCCAGGGGCCACTTTTGAAAGTAGTTACAAGCTCTGAAGGAGGCACAGAAGTTGAGGTGGAGGGTGCTTAAGGGGTGCGTTAAAAAGAAAAGAAAGAAAAAGGTCCAGCTCATGAACCTGGGCCATGGATCGGTCTCCTATCCTTTTGTGCATCCCCTCATCGCTGCTGCTCAGTCTTTCAGCGCCTGGGAGTAGGAACCCAATCCAGGGGCCTGATTCAGGAACTGCAAAGGGGCTACGTGAAGGCTAGCTGTGTGGGCCACACTTGGGCCCCAGGCCTGAGGTTTTCCACTCCTGGATTAAAGGTATAAACGCCATCAGCAATCACCTCCAACTCCGTTTTGAAGCAATAATTCGCAAGGTGCAAAATCCTTCTTGCAAATGGATTCTTGATCATTTAGTTACGTGCCATGTGGAGAAATCACAGATATTTAAGCAGGGGCACGATCGGCAGAACCAGAAGGACTGGCTACCAGAGTTATATGGATCCTCTATAAACAGATATATGTCCCACTAGAGTTTAAGGCATAAGTATTTACCTAGGAGTCTTATGGGACAAAATTGCTCCCATTCTGTGCCCCGTCTGCTCCACGTGTTAGTAAAACAGCTAGGGCAGTAATAGACCCAAACCCATATCAGATCGGTCTGCATCCCCTAGAGATATAGCAAAGGGCAGCTGCTCCTTATCACTAGCCCAGCAAGAAGCCAATTTGCTCATGCTGCCCTTTTGAAAGGGCAAGGAGGTTTGGGAGCAGCGGGGACAAGCGAGCCGTACATACTTGCCGCATTTCATGCACTCCTCCACAAACATGTTGCCGTGCAACTCTGCCAGCTTGTCCCTGGAGAAGAAACAGGAGGGTATTTTGTTTAAAAAGCGTGAAGGCAGCGATACCTCTTAGAGAACTGGCATGAGTGGGGCTGCTTAAGTGTCTCATAAACAGTTACCAGGGATACAAGTCCAGAATAGGGCTGGAACAAATGATTAATGCAAATATCAAATCCGACAAATTGTCTGTTTCAGCTGTTCCTGGCAAAGAGGTCATTCATTCGTTCAAAATTTCTACCCTGCCCAATCTCTTTAAGGTTCAGGGTGGCTTACAGTAAAAAAATCACAATGTACAAGATTACAACTGTTTAATGAATAGGATAAAGATCTTACCCTTACCAATCTCATCCATACCCACACCCATCTCACCAAAAAGACCCCCCATATCTGTACACTCCCACCCATGGGGGTGTCATGACCTTTCCCTGCCCCCACCCCAACATTTCTCTCTCCTATCCTATCCTATCCTTTTGAAACCTTAGTACAAAATGTAAAAATGCAAGCAGTTTCTAAATGCAAATATAAAACCCCAAATACAGATACCAATATAAAGCCTTAACCCTACACATTCCATCCCATTCTACCTACCCACTCCTGCTCCCCTGGCTTTCACTCAAAAGGAGTACTCTTCCCCTATACCCCCCCCTCCCCAATGCTCATACCCCTCCTCTTACTGGCGGGGTCATGGCAAAGTAGAAACGTAACAGGAGAACAAAAGCGATCATTCGGATATTCAACAGCGCATCGGGAAGTACAAATTAGCTTCACTGATGCAGACCGGCATATTTGGTTCAGCCCCTAGTCTAGACAGAGAAAGTAGTTGCTGCCTTGGCCTGAAACATAGTAGTTGCTGCCTTGGTCTGAAAGGGCCCCGTATGGCCCCAAAACGTGTGTGTTCTTGCCAACAGAAGTTGTTCCAATAAAAGAGATAAACTAGTTTGTCTTGAGACACATATGGTGTCCAAGAAGTCTTCAGTTAAGGTTTTAGCACTTTCTGATGATGGGTATTGGTTAGACTAAGCTCCTGAACGCCATTTTGAAAATTAGCACAAGCTCCCAAAGCTTAGAGAGGAGTTGGGGGCGGACGCGCTTACGGTGGGGGCTCGGGAAGGGGAGGGGTCTAGCTCATGGATCTAGGCCATGGACCCAACTCCTGTCCTTGGATGCGTGCCCTCATTTCACCCTCCCCCTTCCTGAGCTCACTCTTTCAGTGCTTTAGGACAGGGACTGGGTCAATGGAGCCAAATAAAACCCGCTGGGAGCTGGAATTGGCCCACGGGTTAAAGGTTCCTCACCCCCAAGTTAGATAGACTCCGGGCACGTGTGCAGGACCCAGCAGTCAGGCATCCAATGTATAATTTATAGCACCCAGAAGACCCAACGAGTCCCAACTCCCATGATGGACACCTTTGAAAATAAAAAGTGTCACGATGTTTGAGGTTAAAATAAAAGGTTTTTTTCCGTAGCATCAAGCAGAAAGCTCCTCACAAGTTCTCTCATTTCAATTTTCACCCCAATGTCCTAAACGCACCTCACTGATGCGGGGCTCGATGGACAGGAGAAGAGGTCCTTTTTAACAAATAAATCCAGCTGTCTCCCCTCCCACCATTTAAGACACAAGGACCTCACAACTGACCGACGTGGGACGCAGCTAAACCTTCCCTTTTCAATTCCAGAAGAGAACGCAGGGCTTGTCGACTACACGCTGTCAGCCAGTCTTGTTCTTAATCCAACCCCATGACCAGTTTGAGATCAGCCATGTTCGTTGGCTCGACAACTGAATCCACCGCTGCTCTGAAGTGCCATTTGATTTTGCCCTTGTGAGGTTGAAGATCTTTGTTGTTAATTAGATCAAGAGATATTCCACATACACCCTCCCCCGAGACCTCAACAGTTGTGTCAGGCGGAGTTGTCAAGTACTCCAAAGCCTCCTTCAACTACTTTGGTAAGCCCACAACCCTTTGTTGTAGGAAACACGCAGCTGGGTTTGATCAAAGTTTCCCTGGTGCTCAGTCCAAATTTCTACATACCGATGGAAGTAACATGCACTTCTTGAGGGACGGCATGGGCACCGTGTTGATCCCAAACATATGCAGTGATGGGGGAACAAAGTAGTTCAGATGGTCTCTTTTATTGGACCAATTTATGCTGGAGCATGCAAGCTTTTGGGCCAGGCAGGGCCCTTCCTCTGGCATCTATTTATTGGTAGTCTGCCCTATCCCACTTTTGGGATAAGAGGAGGTATATAAAGCAGCAGCAGTAATAAATAATAATAATAATAATTCATTTCATCATCTGTCACGTAGTTTTTGAGGTAGAAAACAAAACAAAACACTAAAAATGTTTTGAGACCAGTTAGATAGAAATGTTTTAACTGTTTAATGTGTTATATCTAAGAATGTTTTAACACTTAAAGAAGTTAAATTCATACAATTAAGCCGACTTTCACTGCATTCTTCATGTGTTTTTTCTTTCAAATTTAAAACTAACTCGGGGTCACTTAGACCCTGATGACCCAGGCCATGCAGTCTCCTTATTTTCCCAGTGCCTGTCAGCTGTGGGGGCTTGGATGAGGTCGAGCCATCTGCAGCTGAATCCTGACAAGATGGAGGTGATGTTGGTGGGCGAGGGCTTGGGGGGGCCTGGGGGTGGTTGAATCTCCTCTTATTGGGGGGGCTACCATGATCTCGCAGGTACGGAGTCTGGGTGTGCTCCTCGATTCGCGGCTCAGTCTGGAATCTCAGGTTGTGGCCGTGGC
Organism: Sphenodon punctatus; assembly: GCA_003113815.1. Taxonomy (NCBI): domain Eukaryota; kingdom Metazoa; phylum Chordata; class Lepidosauria; order Sphenodontia; family Sphenodontidae; genus Sphenodon; species Sphenodon punctatus. The sequence goes on along the minus strand of QEPC01008752.1, from coordinate 5,384,348 downwards.
GGCGAGTGCGTTTCGGCAGTTACATCTTGTCCGGCGGCTTCGGCCATATCTCTCAGACTCCGACCTCGCCACTGTCATCCATGCCTTCATCCCCTCGAGGCTGGATTACTGCAACGCGCTCTACGTGGGGCTGCCCGGGAAGCTGGTCCGGAGGCTGCAGCTGGTGCAGAATGCCGCGACCCGTCTCCTGACGGGGGCGGGCTGCAGGGAGCACGTAACACCTGTGCTCTGGGCTCTGTACTGGCTGCCTATAAAGCACCGGGCCAGGTTCCTGGTGCTGGTTTGGCCTTTAAAGCCTTTCACGGGATAGAAACAGCATAAGAAAATAATGGACCAGAGCTGTAATGGGATAGTCGCAGATAGGTCCAAATATGTAAAGGATATATAATGACCAAATATTTGTAATGTCTACATATAAGAAAAAAATAAATTAAATGTAACAGGCAAAAAATTATAATAAAGCCCTTCACGGCCTGGGCCCTGCTTATCTGCGGGACCGCCTCACTCCCCGTGTGCCCGTGTGACCCCTGAGATCGTCCGTGGGAGCCTTTTTGGAGGTTCCCCGGGCAAGGCGGGTGGCCACTGATGTGAGATCTTTTTCGGTGGCTGCCCCCGTGCTGTGGAATTCACTCCCGCAGGAAGCTCGCTTGGCCCCCACTCGCCTGTCATTTCCACGTTTGTGTAAGACCTGGCTCTTCTGCCAGGCTTTTGGCAAGGGGGAGGGTGGGTGGGTTTCAGGGTGGGGGGTTGTTTTCTCCCTGCATATGGGATTTTTAAAACTTTTAAAATTGTTTTTATTGTATTATGTTTTTATCTTGTTGTTCGCTGCCCCGAGCTGCCCTATGGGCAGGAGGGGCGGGATAGAAATCTTTTATAAATAAAGTAATGCAGGTTTTTGTTTTTTTTAGATGACCTTACATTTAAGTGCCTTTTCTCGCATCTCCTATCAGGCCCATGGAGTTTGTACTGGTTTTCAAAGCAGCCTGCAAGAAAGAAGAGTTTTCCCCATCCCTGCACTAAATAATGTCTCTTTTCCCCCCAAGAATGATGGCTTTGTTGTCTGGATAGTTCTATCACTCCATGTAACAAGAATTCCAACGATCTCATCTCTTTCTTTTTGATGCTGCAGAACAGTTAAGATTCACTTGCAGACTGAAGTTACAGTTAATGCGTTTTACACACACACACACACACACACACACACGCTTTCAAAGCTACGACAGGTTTCACTCCCTTCAAAGAGACACTTCCCAAGTTCAAAAGCATTACAGACTTGACTGACCAGCTGGAAAAGCTCATTATCCACTTCCGTGCTAGAATTTTAATGAGTTTTTAATTTGTTTCCCCAACACCTAGAAGAAAATGATACAGATTTGTTGAAAAGAGGCTGCCCTCCAAACTGTTCTGGGCTTATACGGTCAAAGATCTGGCTTTATTATGGAGAAAAATAGCTAAGCTTTTGTACACATGCAACACACACAAGAAGGGCTGCCCTTCAGCTCCTCAGCCACTAAATCTGCCGTTTGTAAGAGGCTCACACTCCTTGCAAAGGAAAGAGCGCCACTCCTACGCTTTCTCCTTCTGCCCCCATCTCCCTTCTTTCGTTTGTCGAATTAAAGCTAGGACTGAAACGAGGGGTGGATTTACCTTTCATGGATGGTACTGGCGTTTTCAGACAGTCCCCCAAATAGCCACATAATATACCAATTGTTTGAATAGCCGCTTATTTGAATCCTTCATTCTGGTTGCTTCTGTTTGGTTGTTGCACACACGCGATAGCGCTAATAGTACTTAAAACTAAATAAACATCTGACAAAGCAGATATAGACGACAAAACCCCAGAGTCTCCTGCATCCTAAACCATCTTTGTCCCTTCTGCCACGTTGCCTCCTATGCCTGAAGTCCCACCGTGAACAGATACGTTCTGTTCTCTCCCTCCTAAAAACTTCTCTCTTCCGCCGTGCTCCTCACCCTGACGCTAATGCCTCTTCCACTGTCTTTTCTTTCAGAATCCCTTTCTCCCCTGTCACTAAGCGGAGCGCATGCACCTGCACCTTCTCAAATTTGTGACTGCATCCCCGTCACTCCCTATGGTCCCCTCTGCTCTGTCTGCATTCCTACGTCCATCCTAGGTTGTAAGCCCCTTTCCTCAAGGCTGGGGCTTATCTCCAATTAATGATTGTTCAGTACCAGGCACATTGCTGGACCTATATAAAACAACACAAACATACATACATTTTGTCGGAACCAAAATGAAGAGAGTGAATTTGATGGAACTATTACTTATGATGAATATTCATTTCAATTCTCAATAAAGCAGAACTCATCCCCCAGTCACATGCCCAAACCACTCACTTGTCTTGAACACTGCAAACCGTCTGGCTCTGGGGTATATTTTATTGCAGATGAAAAGTTTCTCTTGAAGAAAAGGAAAAAAAAAAAGAAGGCTGTTTTCTCTTAGACTGAGCTAATGGAAAAGCCGGTTCCTTTGAGGACATCTTTGAAGATGCCTTCACAAGCCCCAGTCTCCACCTCCACGCACATCCGAATCAGAGAGGCTGCTTGTGTATTTTTATGAGCGCATTGCTACCAGCTGGGAGAACTGTTCTTTGCTGGACTGGGCTTCATTTTAACGAGGACACGGGAGAAAAAGCAAACGAACCAAGCAAAAATTCAGCACTGGTAAGTCAAAGATCAGGGCTCTCTCTCCTCCCTACCCCTTTCCAAAGGACGTTTTACAGATGTAACAGTCTAGAACCAGTTAGGATTTTGTCATGGAATGGAGGGAGTTGGGATGATGTTTCTTAGCCCTGTCTCAAGAGACCAAAAGCAGAGCCAATCAAATCCACTGCTTCAGTCCAGCTCTGATGTCAGAACAAGGAACAGGGCAATGAGAGAAAAACAGAAGACTCAGGCTAGACAGAATGCATCTCATTCCGGTTTCCAGGGGGTGAGTGTCCCAAAGATGCCACAGAGGGCATCCTCGCTGGCCAGCTTAGTAATGAAACACAGGAGAGCCCTGCAAGGGTTCAGAAATCCCACCCATCCTGATCCAAGTTTCGTCGCCCCAGGACCGACGCTGACTGGCTTTCTCTCTCGTGGCCGGGTCTGATCTCGTCCGAGGGTGGCCATGTCCACACGGGGTTCTGTGATGTTGCCGAGCTCCATGAAGGTGGGGTCGCATCAGGTGTATAACTGGGTTAAACATTTCCCCCACCCTAACGCAGTGCTCTGTGAGGGTGAGGGACACGCCAAGGGGGGAAGCGTTCCGTTACCCCTTTTCCTGATGTTCCTCCTTCCAGAGTGCCATTTTGTCATGGCTCTTAGCAGAGCCTCTTGCCTAGGGAGCCCGATCTGAATCCACGGGGCTTGGGCCAGGAGGGCTTTGAAACCAAGCTGGACTGAGCCCCTCGTGTCCGATTGGGTTTGGTCCTGACTGCGGAGACCAAGCGCTCCCACTTCGACGGTTCCTCCAGCTCAGCATCGCGGCACGCGGGCAGGATTGTGTAGGAACAAAGGGGGGGGGCCCGTCCTAATGCATATGACAGAGTACGGGGGTGGGGAACCTTTTTCCTTCCGGAGCCGTTTCGAAAGTTAGCAGCAGCTCTGGGAGCCTCACGTAAGTTGGGAATTCTTTTAACAGCTAGCTGCTGCCATGGTAACCTTACAATCTGGTGGGGAGGAGGTGGTTCAGGTGTACTGTCAGGAAGAGGAGGGTCCAGATAAGAACATAGTCAGTGCCGTACTGGGTCAGACCAATGGTCCATCAAGTCCAGCATCCTGTCTCTGACAGTGGCCAATCTGGGCTTGGTTCAGGAGCCTTCCCGGCCTCCAGGCCCTGCCCCCACAGAGCGCTGGGCTGTCATGGCGGTCCAGGGGGGATGTGCCAGAAAAGGGCACTCCCCTGCCCTTTTCCTAATGTGGGCCTGCCCTCCCGGGGAGCGAGGACAACACAGCGCTCCGTCACCCCACGACGTCAGCGGTGGACTCAGAAGAGCCTCGGCGCAGTTGGTCTCGGACTGTACTTTTCAGCCCAAGCAGGGCTCTAATTTCCAAGCGGTGAAGCGGCTAGTCAGTTGGGCCTCCCTCCGCCTGGAACTGGATTCTTCTGGTCTCACTGTGACAGGTTTATTGATTATTTTGCGGTTAAAATTGCTCATATCCATCATGACTTCGACGCTGCACTTGATGCAGTGGCCGTACCCGAGGTTATGAATGCCCCTTCTGGTCCAATTCTGTGGGATCAATTTCAGCAGGTGTCGCCTACCGATGCGGTGGAGATGCTGGGGGGCCATGAGAGCCAGAACTTGTGGTCTAGACCCACGCCCGTCCTGGCTGGTGAAAGCCAGCCGGGAGACGTTGGGGCCGTTGCTGGCGGGGGTGGTCAATGCCTCCCTTTGTGGAGGGCAGGGTCCCGGGGTGCCTGAAGGAGGCTTTGGTGCAACCCTTGCTCAAGAAACCATCTCTTGGCAATGACTCCCTCGCCAGCTATCGGCCAGTCTCTAACCTTCCAATTTTAGGGAAGGTTATTGAACGGGCAGTGGCTACGCAGCTCCAGGGGCATCTGGACCGTATCGGTTTCCTTGACTCTTCACAGTCAGGCTTTTGTCTGAGACTGCGCTTGAGGCCTCGGCCAACGATCTGTGCCGGGAGTTGGACAGAGGACGGTCCACTCTTCTGATTTTATTAGATCTGTCAGCAGCTTTTAACATGGTTGTCCATTCATCTGACCCAGGCCCGGCCGTCTGGGTGTTTACCCAGTGCCTGGCTGCAGCGAGGGACTGGATGAGGTTAAGCCGTCTGAAGTGGAATCCCGATAAGACAGAGGCGTGCGTGATTCTTCCTTTCTGCCGAATGACTGGGGAGCGAAGAGAAGAGCAGCCCCCTGCTTTTCAACCAGACTGAGCCGCTACCACTGTGGTTCTGCCAAAGAGTGAGAAAGGGGAGGGTCGAACCATCTGGCCAAGAAGAGACCAGCGAGAGTGAGAGTGGGTGGAGCTCAGTTTAAAATTTCAACTCCTGCAGCTCAGGCTGAGTGACAAGGAGCCGGAAGGGACAGGAACAGGTTCCATCAGCCAGATGTGATCCCATGGATGCCCACTGGGAAACTGTGCACTAGATGGAAGGTGTGGGGGGCGAGGGGGGAGGGAACCATGGGGCAGGGTTTCTCCATTCCTAAATCCAAGGGCTGGACACTTTACCACAAACTACAGAGGCTTAAGGCGGCCCTGCTGTAGGAACAGCAAGCAGCAGAGTACGATTTACTTTTCTACAGGAGCATTAGAGGTTGATGATGTTAATTTGTCCGCAGAGAATTCTCCACAGCCTCTCCCCACTCTTTAAGCTGAGCTGCATCACAGTTTCCCACCCCCATTCCTCGACAGCCGTTTGAGCACGGAGGCACTTAAGGAGCCAAGTTGCTTCTAAAGCTGAAGATGGTTGCGGCCCCCAGGCTCAGCTTTTTTCTCAGGAGGGCACCAGTGCATTAATATCAACTTTGTTAGAAGCAGTATCAAAGGTCGCACGGATGCATCCGCGCGCCAACTTGCAAAGCTTAAGAGATGGATAAAAACCAGGCGCGCGATGAGACTGGATGTTCGTTATAGGACCCGCTGCCAGGGGACGCGGGGGAACCATGCGGTACCGTACCTTGGGAATCCTGAACGCACATGCAGGCCGTCCACGTTCTGGCTGACCAGGAACTTGAGGATGCCGACTCTCTCCAGCTCTATCAGCGCCATGTGGGTCTTGGAGGGCCTAGCGTTCTCAAAGGTGGTGTCAAACTTAGGGGCCAACCCCCGCTCCTCCATTGTCCATACTCCATTGGGCCCCCTATTGGTGGCAGAGGGAGAGAAAAGGTGTTAAATAGCAGGCACCATGTTAGTCTTAATTAGGGGCATTAAGCACGAGGGAACATGTTCAATGAATACGTTAAGTCTCCCAGGTAATTGTTATTTATTTGTTTCCGCGAAGGCACGGGGTGGCTCACAACAATATTAAAAGTACAGATAAATTGCATATATAACATCCCCCCTTCCACCCACACCCGCATCTGTCACCTAGGGGGTCCCCTCCAAAACTGTACCCCTCGCTATCAGAAAGGGCATGGTTGCCCCAAAATCCCTCTCTCCCTACCACCCCCACAACACAACTAAAGAGACCCTTTTACCTCTCGTTTTTATCTGACCCACGGCCCGGCCATTTCGGTGTTTACCCAGTGCCGGACTGCGGTAGGGGATTGGATGAGGTTAAGCCGTCTGAAGTTGAATCCCGATTAAATGGAAGTGATGGTGGTGGGTACGGGCGAAGGAGTGAAGCCCCCCCCCCATCATTAATGGGGTGCTTCCCTCCTTGGACCCTCAGGTTCGGAGCCTGGGAGTGCTCCTCGACGCCCAGCTCCATCTGGATACCCAGGTGGCGGCTGTGGCGAGGAGCGCTTTTGGTAAACTACATCTGGTCCATTGTCTTCGGCCATATATTTCAGGCCCTGACCTGGCCACCATCATCCATGCGTTTATCACCTCGAGATCGGACTACTACACCGCACTCTACATGGAGCTACCCTTGGTGATGTCCCGGAGACCGCAGCTGGCGCAGAACGCGGCGGCCCGCCTCCTGACAGGGACGGACCATCGGGAGCATATAACACCGGTGCTCCGCTCTCGGCACTGGCTGCCTAGAGTCTACCGGGCCCGATTCAAGGGGTTGGTGATTACCTTTAAGGCCCTATACGGTCTGGTCCCTGCTTATCTGTGGGACTACCCCAACCTCCGTGTCGTGGACCGGTCCCTGTGGTCATCTGGGGGGCGTCCTTTTGGAGGTTCCTCAGGTCTGCCAGGTGGCGACCTCAGAGAGGGCGTTCTCAGTGGCCGCACCACGGCTGTGGAACTCCCTCCCGCTGGAGATCCGCCTCTCTCCGGATCTCCCCTCCTTTTGCAACATTGTAAGACCTGGCTGTTCTGCCAGGCATTCGGCGAGGGAGACGGGTAGTGGGTGAGGGGGATGTTTTGTTTTCTTTTTGTTTTGTTATGGGGAGGTTGGTGGGTTTAGTCTGGCCTCTTTTAATGTTAAATTGTAACTATTAATATTGTTTTATATTGTTTATATTATGTGTATTTTTACCTGTTGTATGCTGCCCCGAGCTGCCATTTGGCAGGAGGGAGTGGGTTAAAACTATTGAAATAAATAAATACAAATACAATGGGATGAAACTTCCACCCCATCACTTACAAGTAAACAAACCCTATTCCCATCCACCTACTCCAGACCTCACCCCTCACTACAGGGCATATTCAAGGCACTGCAGCATTAAACTTCATTAGGAGTTACCCAAAGAATAAATTGTCTTTTATATCAACAAAGAGGACAAATTATTCCACAGCTGAATTGTTCTGGTAGTTAGAAAATTCTTCTTCATGTTTAACCTAAATCTTTTCTTCTTTAAACGCGTTACATCTACTCTTACCCTCTGCAGCCAGAGAACAAAATTCACCACCATTTTGCTTAGAACAGCTTTTTACCCAGTTGGAAACTGTATTCATGTTTCTCCCCTCTCTTAATCTCCTTTTTTCTAAGCTAAACATTTTTCTAGGCTAAACATTCCTAGTTTTTTTCAACCTCTCTTCATAGGCCTTTCCCTACATCCCTTTATTATCTTTGTTGTTCATCTTGTCGGTATTCTTAAAATGAGATGCCCCAGCCTGGACGCAGTTTCCATCCAGGGCTGAGAGGAACAATCACTTCCCTTGTCTTACAGACAATACTTCTGTTAATGCAACTCCAAATGACGTTTGTCTTCTTAGCTGCTGCATCCCATTGTTGACTCATTCAATTTATCACCTATTATAACCTCCAGATACAATTTCTGAGGTTTTCAGTCTATGGTGTCTTTCTCTACCCACTTTTACCCTATTACTTCTGTTTCCTCTCCCACGGAATCACTTTCAGTACCAAGGAGCAGAGAGAGACTGTTTCAATACCCTTCAGCCAGGATCCAGGCAATCTGGGCTCCAGTCTAAACTCTGCACCATACTCACTGATTAACCTTGGGCAAGTCACTTACCCTCTGGGCTTCAGTTTTCCCATATACAAACACAGACTAATTCTACCCTGCTTCTCAAGAAAAGCAGAAATGTGAAATTCAGTGGAGACGCTAAGGAGATTTTAGTAGCAAGTGGAAATTTCCAAAGGTAGGTAAGGGCTCCTTGGGCTTACACTCAGTCTTCTTAACACCACGGCACTTTGCTGCGGTAGGAAACTTGATTTAACCCAAGACCATTTTAGGAACAGCACTTCTGGAATCCAGAGAACTGACCGGTTGGTAGCTTAATCAGAATGGTCTGCAGGAAAACAGAGCCACCTGCTGTCCAAAGGAAGGAACAGTCTAGGTAAAGAAGAGCTATTCTGGAAGACACACCAAGGTCAATTATATGTACTCTTTCATTCAGAGTAAATGTTTCTCCTGCATTTTGAAATTTCCAGTGGCTGATAACTATAACACCTGGTTGGCAATCCCATGTTTCATTTCTGCTGCAAGTACTGCCCAATGGCAGATCCCCCACTGCTGTCCTCAAGTGCCCACCGGCATTCACAGCGGTAGGTGGGGTTGGGGGGGTCCCCCCCCCCTCCCAAACTGAAGCCAGTATTGCTTACAATGGGATGCTGGGAGTTGGCTGGGGGTCTCAATGGGAGTGGTGACGGCTTTGGTTTGGACTGGGAAGGCAGAACACCCTGCCACTGTGGTCAGGAATCCTAGCTGCCCATTAATCACTTTACCAGCCACGAGATGGCAGGATTTCCTGGGACCATAGAGAAACACACTGTCCATTCCTCCCATAACATGTCTCTACAGTGCTCAGAAGACTAAAAATGGGAAATGTCCATTCTGATGTTTAGACACAACTACGCGAAGGAAACAAACCGGTTGTGACACCTGAGTTTGCATGGTTACGCTTGTGGGTTAATTGTGCATTAAACGCAAGGCATGCTGCAAGCTAATTTGTTCACACTAAAAAACTCCCCCCAAAACAGGAAAGACAGGGAACTAAGGTGTTTTGTCTCATGGAAAGAAGCCTTAAGCGTAACTAAATTAAACCCCTGACTTACCGTTCCCTGAAGCGTCACGATCAGCCAGCATACAACCACTTAAGACAGAGTGCCACAACTGTGTGAATGGGTCAAATTTAGAGCAGGAATAGAAACTTTAGGCCTGGTGGCCAAATGTGGCCTGTGGCTAATTTTTAGTTGGCCCTTTCCCAGTTCCTGCCCCCAAGCACTGAATGTCTGAGCTCAGGGTAAGGGAGTAGACATGAGGGCATGCACACAAGAATAGGGACAGATCCAAGGCACAGATCCGTGATCTGGACCCTCTTTTTCCTGAGCACATTCCTTAAGCACCAATTCAGCATCCTTACCTGAAGTCTGGGATCCCCGAGGCCGTACTGATCCCAGCTCCTGTGTGAAACACCACATGGGAGGAAGCTTTTATTAAGTCTGCTAGCTCGCTGACTTTCCTCTCTAGTTCCTCCGGTGGGTCAAAACGCTGAAAGGACAAAATAGGGAGAAATAAGTATCTGACATACAGCAGAGCACAAAGCATCGCTAGGGCACTTTGCCTTAACCGATGAGCAAAGCAGTGCCCAGAGAACAAGATTACAAGTTGCCTGAAGATAAAGGTTTTATTACCCACTAGCACTGGCTTACAAGACTTAGATTCCTACTTGCAAGGAGGAGGGACAGAGGCAAGGGCCTAGCTATCATAGGGACAGGAGAGGCTTGTGTTCCAGGGCCCAAGCTGGAGCACAAATCCTGTCCCGTTGTGTCACGGCCAGGCGGAGACTGACCTGAGTGGAAGTGCCTGCAGCACGTGGAGCGCATGGAACCCACCCAGTGGGTGGCACAAGACAGAGCAAGCACTGGCGACGGCAGAAGGCAGGCGACAGAGATCGGGTGCAGCGAGCAGAGGGAAGGAAGGGAGGCAGCGGGAAAGGCAAGAGGATGGTGACAGGCAGAGGAGAGGGGCAAGTCCATTTCTTGTGCCTGGACCCATCCCAACCTAGCTATGGCCATTGGACAGCAGCCAGCCTCGGTTGCTTCAAGGGAGTGCGCAGTAGGTTACAATGGGGTAATCCATAGCAAGCCAACAAGCAAGGGTCTCACTGCTCTGACTAACCTAACAAGTAGCCCTTTACGGACCTGGCCTCCAAAAATGTATCCAATCCCGTTTTGAAGCTAGTTACACTACAGGCTTGCCTAACGTCATCTGGCAATGAGTTCCACAGATTGATTGTACGTTGGGTGACAAAGCACTTCCTTTTATTTGTTCTAAATCTCATCTCTGCTCCATTTCTCTGAGCTCACTTTCAGCGCATCCAGGGGCCAGATAAAAAACTAGCTGTGGGCCACAGTTCCCATCCCTGTAGTACAGGGGGCATGGAGGGATGGGTGGGTTTGTGTAAGTGGGGAAGGAGGAGGAATGCAAATTCAAAGTGATATGCACTTACACAGCTTTACAGAGAGGGAAACTAATGCTCAAGAGAGGTTAAGGGATTTGGCTCAGGCTGCACAAGTAAAACAGGACAAGAAGAAGACTTCATATTAGGAGACAGTTTGGATCAGAAATTTGGGCCCGACCTCAATCGCAATGGACCCAACCAACCCTGCCAAGTTCTTCTGAGTCGGTGATTGTGTGACCCCACTCTGGATGCAGCCTCGTGATGTCACAACACACCGTGAGGGGCTGGGCTACAGGGTTCCCTGCCCGTTTTCAACATGGCTACGTCTTCTACGGAGCACCATGATGTCGCCCATAGCTAGGGAACCTGGCCTAGCCCAAAAGGTTCAGGTAGAGAGTGCGCCCAGCCTGGCCCCAACAGGATCAGTCTGGTCCCATGGGGGGCGAGGGGGGCTTTACAACGTGTCTCTTATTTTGGTTTTAAAAGTGGCAAGGGGAAAATTATTTTTGCCCTATTTCCCTCACTCCAAGTGATAATGCTCCTACACAGAACTTTTATCCAAGCCACCCAAAAGGTGCTTGAGGGCTTGTTCTAGGTTCGGGGATTTGACTCGTCAAAAATATTTGGTCAATCGACTGGTCAAATATTGTCCAAAAATTGCCAAGCATTTTAAAAGCATTAACTGATTCGACCAATAACAGGAGATTGTCAACTTCAATAGGTTGGATACTTACGCTAATTACAAAAACAAAACAAGTTGGTTAACTGTTACCATGAAACAATAAAATGAAACATTATAACTCAACAATACTAGGGTTGTATAAACATGACATTCAAGACCGAAGAGTTCTGATCCTTGACTTTTTTCCTCTTACTTTGTAATTGCTGTTCGTGGGCGTGGTCTAGTTTGCTGCTGGGCTTTGAGGTAGGTTTTCGGGGGTTATTTTGTTTGGGGAACCAAGGGGGTTTTTTGGCCTGGGCTACTGTGACAAAAGCAAATGTATGCATGTAAACTTATATTTCTGTAAATTTGTTCTGCTTACAGTGAACTTGCAGAATTTGACTTCCTTAGCTGCAGAATTTAAATTTTTGCATGTGAAGTAAACATGAGTCTCCAAAGCATGATACAATGCAAAAAGAAGGCTGCCACCTACCCACCAGGCCATTCCTGGCTTCATGAAATATTTGACCATAGTCAAATAGCAGGCAGTATCATTCTCAACGTAACCAAGCCAAGGTTATCAGCGTAACCAAGCTAAGCACGTGCACCTGAGACCTCGCATCTTTGTGAATGTTACACTCCTTGTTGCTCCCTCCGTTCCCCTTCCTTTGCCCCACCCCCACCTCTCTGATTGTAAACCCTAGGGCAGGGACCGTGTCTGTTTCATTACTTTGTAAAGCACCAGGTACATTGCTGGTGCTATATAAATGTTTGCTAATAATAATAACAACAACTGACTGCCTTTCCACCCCTAGCTTGCTCCAACTAATATTAGGGGCATCTCCGCTGCCCCCCAGTGTTATCAGAGTGCCAGGGAAAGGGTCCGTTAGATGCGTTCGCTATAATAGGGCATTGATAAGATATATCAAGGGTGAACCAAACTGTGGCTCAGGAACAGCATGTAGCTCTTGGGCAGTTCAAGTGCGGCTCTCAGCCAGGACCGGTTCTGGTCGCCGCGCTGCCTTAACAGCCCTGTCTCTTACTTCATCGCACCCAAGTCTTAACAGCTGACTCACAGCCGCACCCCAGAATCTCAGCAGCCAGCGCCACAAAGCACCGGCTCTGCCGGCCAATCACAAAGCAGGAGAGGTTTGCGTGCGCGTGCAGGCATTTATTTACGTGTGCTTTGTGGCTGTTGGCCCTACAAAGGTTTTGATACGCAGCCCTTTGGGAGGGGAACTTTGGCCACTTCTGGACATATCACTATACCTGATACCGATCAGAGCTGAAGACAGCTTTCCTTGGATCTTTTAGACCACCTAGGGCCCTTCTTCAGGCAGATCACTCTCTGGATGTCAGGGGTTGGGGGAAACGAAGCACCAATCAGGACTGACTCCGACTGTTGTAACAGAGTCATTCTCAACAGGAGCTTGCAGTAGCAGGACAGAAGTATTTTGCCCTGGAATAGTTCCATGGGGAAGGAATTGCTATAGCCAGCCGTTCATCACAGCGAAGCTCATCTGGATATCAAAAAGCAACCAAAAACGTGACCTCTTCCGCAGACGTAACAATCCCACTTGGAATCCCAACCAACAGTTTGAGAACCTCTGGGCTAGAGGAACCGACTCGTTTTAAAGAAAGCTGAGCTTCTCAGGACTTTAGTCTTCAAGGCAGGGGTGAGGAGCATCCAGACCACCGGTAAAATCTGGATCACGGTTGGTTTTTTATTTGGCCCCTTTCCAATTCCTGGATTTGGGCCCATGGATCCAGTCCCTCCCCCCACTCCCCTCAAGCATTGAAAGAGGAAGATGAAGAGAAGGGAGCAGAGATGAAGGCATGCACTGGAGGATAGAGGATGGATCCAAAACCTGGATCCATGATCTGAACCTTCCTCTTCCTTCTCCAATCGTGAGCACACACACCCCTTAAGCACCCTCAGCTCCTGCCCAGCCTACAGAAGTTGCACCAGTTTTCACCCTTGGGAGGGAAAAGGTCCCCTACCCCTGTTTTAAAGAGACTTAAAAGACCAAGGGTGTTTTCAGACAAGTGTCTCCCCACTCGGGCAGGGACTGTGTCGATCTTATTCTCTGTAAAGTGCCAGGTACATCACTGGCACTATATAAAAGCTTAATAAATAATAATAATAATAATAATGTGACAGGGCCACATCCAGCATCCTATGCAGCCCTGCAACATGCATGATGGGTGGGGAGACGGAAGCATCAGCAAGCCTTGAGTGGGCATTATGACAGACATGACATGGGTCTCAGGGTGGGGAGGAAGGGTTTGTTCACATGAACACTTACCCTGACATAGTTACCACCTTAACTCACTTGGACTACGCTTTTGTTCACACAAACACACAGTTTAAAGCAAACGAATGTTCTCAGCCACGCACACACGCACCCCCTTCGATCTGGGGTATATATTCCTCATCAAAGAGAAGTCTATATTTCAGGAGTAGCTTACCCCCAGCGGCAAGCGACTGCAAGAACAGAAATCGGGTGTTAAAGCGCATGAAGATGCTAAGCACCTCACGCCAAACCGCTCACACAGTCATTAAATCCCACACTAGCTGCTTACGTTAGACGCATGAACCCTTGCAAAGTGGACCACCACCACCGGAGTAAGGGAGTTTGGAGACAAGCACTTCCCACCCATCATGCATGTTGCACGGCTGCATGGGGGGGCAATGCGGTCTTGCAACATACATGTTGGATGGGTGATAATGGGGAGCTGCTTGTAAAAAAAACACCCTAAGTACCCGGCAGGAGAAAAGGGCGGGTGAGGGGTTAGCCTGTTCATGTGAATGTAGCCAGAGGAAAAGTCAAGGAGGGGGAATGCGGGGAGCAGGAAGAGAAGTGGTCAGCTCTCCTGGAGGCAGAAAGAGAAAGAACTGGGAGACAGGGAGGGGGCAGAATCCATCTCACTGGGGGCACAAAGCAGAGGCCGAGAGACGGAAGACGCCCCTCACCAAGCAGCCGCAGGGAAGCCCATGCCCTCCACAGAGGGAGTGGAGGAGGGAGAAGAATCCTTCCAATGATGGAGAAAAATTGCTGAGGGTCAAAAAAAAAAAAGGGAGGAAGCCTCTTCCTTGTCGGGAGGGCCACTAAGGAACAGAGGGACGGTCCCGTCCCCACAGGGAGCACGGAACCCCATGGCAGGGGAGAAACAAGGATCCCCACCCAGAGGAGGGGCCTTCATGGGGAAAAGACTTCTGTGAGAGGTAGAGAGAAAGGGGAGCAGCCAAGACCCCTTCCCCTATTGAGGGACGTTGGGGAGGGAGAACAGAGGGAGAGGCCAGGACCCTCCTCCTGAGAGGATCTGGAGAAGGGATTAGGGTGGCCAGATAGGCACATTTTAAAGGACACTTATGAGACATACAGGTTGCAGGGCTGCATTAGCTCCAGTGCCGCCCTGCAACCTGTATGTCTCATAAGGGGGAGAAGAACAAGGGGAGGAACCCTGAGATTTGGGCGGAATGGTTCCCATTGCAGGGCCCCCCCTCCTGAGGGGAGCTGGGGGAGGGGCTCCCATTGAAGGGGAGGAGCCAGGGGCCCCCCCAGGGGAGCTGGGAGAGGGGCTCCCATTGAAGGGGAGGGGCCAGTGCCCCCCCAGGGGAGCTAGGGGCGGGGCTCCCATTGAAGGGGCGGGGCCAGGCCCCCCCACCTGAGGGGAGCTAGGGGAGGGGCTCCCATTGAAGGGGCGGGGCCAGG
>QEPC01008752.1:5293489-5305735 GCA_003113815.1 Sphenodon punctatus | reverse complement strand
CCCTCCCTTCATACCTTCAAATCTCTCCTTAAAACTCACCTCTTTCGCTCTGCTCTGTCTGACTCTTTATCCTGCTGAGCCACTATTTTCTATACCTACGGTCTGTTTACCCTTCTCCTTGCCACATGGACCTGCCTGCTGTTATTCTCAATGTAACCAAGCCAAGTACGTGCACCCGAGACCTCGCATCTTCATGAATGTTAGACCCCTTGTTTCTCCCTCTGTTCCCCTTCCTAAGTCTCTCCCCCAGCTCCTGTCTCTCAGATTGTAAACCGTAGAGGCAGGGACCATGTCTATTTTATTACTTTGTAAAGTGCCAGGTACACTGCTGGCGCTATATAAATGTTTGTTAATAATAATAATAATAATAATAATTAGCACATCACCAAAACTTGTTTTTAGATGCAAATTCAATTTCCCAGTTGATGCTGCCCCTTTATGTTAGGCTCCCTGTAGACCAGTAAGTTTCCCATCGTATCTGCATTTTTTCCCCCCCCACAGTGATTGGCCCTCGCCTGTGTTCTCCCTCCCTCCCTTTGCATAGGTGCAAGACGTGCGGAGAGTACATCTACAAGGGCAAGAAGTTTAATGCTCGCAAGGAGACGGTGCAGAATGAGGTCTACTTGGGGCTTCCCATCTTCCGCTTCTACATCAAATGCACCCGGTGCCTGGCAGAAATCACCTTCAAGGTAAAGGCTCTGTGTGGGGAAGCCAGGGGAGGGTAAATCGGGGGGGACTGGGAGTTAGGAGAATTCGATGCTAGTCCCGGTGCAAGGGGCCCAATCCCAAACTCAAGCACGGAAAGACCAAACTCGGAGGAGGGGGTTGGAGACGAGGGGAAGCGCTCAAGGAGAGAGGTTGGTTCCATGGCATAGAGCCATGATCTGGACCCTCCCCTTCCTCCCCTCGTTCTGAGCACACTCCTTAAAATCCCTGCCCCTATCTGGCACAAGGCACTTGGCCTAATTTTCCAAACTGGCCCGTGGGAGGGAAAAGGTTCTCCACCCCCGGGGATAAATGATCCATTTTTGTTTCGCAGCCTGGGCTGCTGAGACAACAAGGCGAATAAAGCACAGAAATGAATAAGATATTATTGCAGCTCAGATTGCTGTTCAGAGCCAGCAGAGAATAGGTTAAGAGAGGCCAGATAGAAACTTGTCGGATGTGGCTAGGCCTGCTTAGAGATTCTGGCCTGAGTGGAGCCCAAGTCTAGGCATTTAGGGGTCTGATGTGTGGTGGAGTGTGGCTGAGTCACCCACGGAGGACACCAGATGAGACACAAGGGACAGAACTACATGAGAAAGGGGGTGCAGCGACACAAGGGACAGAACTACATGAGAAAGGGGGTGCAGCGACACAAGGGACAGAACTACATGAGAAAGGGGGTGCAGCAAAAGCGCTGCCCTGCCTTGTTCTTACATGGCCCTGTCTTCCATGGAGCACTTTAGCAAGACGATGTTCCGTAAAGCAGAGCTCTGTAGACCGAACTGAGCCTGATGAGACCTAAACGGGTCCTCTCCAAATTCGTTCAGGTGCCTTCCTGACCCAACCACTCCGACTTGGGCTGGGCTCCCCTTGGTTGGGAGGTTCCACCCCCATGGAGCAACACAATGTTGCAAAAATCCCACCAGAAAGGGTTTTTTTTGGGGGGGGGGGAAGCACCTTAGCCCCACCTCTGTGGAACATTGTGACATCTCAGTTCTCCATGCGGGAGGCAGGTCCACCCCTGTAACACCAGGACTAGAAAAGTTCAGCTGCCTTGGTCATGAGTCCTGGGTCAGGCTAAAACCAGGCTCCACCTGAAAAATTTGGCCAGAGCAGGATTATACCATGAGGGATGGGGCCTAAACTGGCCTGGGCGCCAGCATGCCTGACCAGCTCTAGTTGGGAGACCAGGCCTCTGAAGGGATGTGTCAGACATAAAGTCACCTCCCTTGCCTTGCTTCTCAGACAGACCCCGAGAACACGGACTACACCATGGAGCATGGGGCCACTCGGAATTTCCAAGCGGAAAAGCTGTTGGAGGAGGAGGAGAAGCGACTGCAGAAGGAGCGAGAGGAGGAGGAGCTGAACAATCCCATGAAGGTAACGCCCCACTCTGCGAGGGAAGCCTCCCCCAATTTCCCAGCTGCCTTTGGGGAGGAGAGAGGGCAGAGGTGCATGTCCAAGCCTTGGGCAGCTTGTAAGAAGCTTCTGCCAGTAGCAGCGCAGTGATCCCTCAGCACTGGCCTGAGCTGAGAGGATGCTTGAAGAGTTTGGTCCTCTCGCTCGGAGAGGCCCTGATCTGAGTGCAAGCTCTTCCCTTGCCCTCAGTCTCCTGCTAGTGCCTTGGCAGGAGGACCCCGCCCAGTGGGGTGATAGCAGCAACTTGGCAGAAGGAACCCCAGCCTGGAAAGAACACTATAGCACTTCCTGCTTTCTGGTGCCCTGCCAATTTGAGCCAAAGCTGGACCCCAACCCAGTCCCAGCACAGCCGAATGTGATTAAAGAGACAAGTCTTGGTTGCCAGGATCTTAGTCTAGAATGAATAAAGAGAGGGGGAGGGGAGCACTGAGAGAGAGAGGGATACATTCACGAAGTCATGGGTGCAGATCTTTAATTTCGCTACAAGGGGAGGTAGGGGGATCCTGAAGGATCAGGCCGTATAAGGAGATGCAGTCTGTGGGGGTGAGGAGCTAGGGAAACCTTGGCAGAAGAGAGAGGTTTTCAGGAGAGATTTGAGGGTTCGGAGGGAGCGAGCAGAGCATATGTATTCAGGAAGGGGCAAAGACGAATAGGCAGCAGGAGAGACTGGGACAGGTGAGCGTGGAAGCAGAGGAGGAGCAGCAAAGTTCCCAGGTGTAACCTAGCCGAAAACGTTCACAGAAAGCTAGTGGGGAGCGAGGCTAGGGGAAGCAGGGGCAGGTAGGTGCCATTATGGCAAAATCCAAAGGGTCTGCCAAGGGCCAGAGCTGTGTCAACGCTATGAATTGTGAAGTAGCAAGGTGTGCTGTGTGAGGTGCGGGGCCTTCTCTCCGCTGATCGGCAATCCCGGTGGGGGGGGGTGGTGTATCAGATCCTGGTCACGGCCAGTGATGGAAACCGCAGCCGAGGAGATGCAGGTAAGTGCCGCCGGTTTCCTCTGTTTCTCCCACAAGGTTCTGGAGAACCGAACCAAGGACTCCAAGCTGGAGATGGAGGTTCTGGAGAACCTGCAGGAGCTGAAGGAGCTGAACCAGCGCCAGGCCCACGTGGACTTCGAGTCCATGCTGCAGAAGTACAAGGACTACGAGGAAGAGCAGCGGCGCCGAGAGCAGGAGGATGATGAGCGGGAGATGAAGTGAGAGAGCGAGGCGAGAAATGCTGCTCTACGTCTGGGGGAGGGCGGGGGCCTGGTTCCCCCAGGCGCTGTGGGTCCAGGCTTGAACTTGTCAGGGGGGGGGGGATGCTACCGGGACAATGGGATTGAACTGTAGCAACTGCCTGGGGCTGGGAGCAGAGTCGGCTGGTCCCAAGGCTTTATCGCTCTGGAAAGGGGATGTGGCCACCGGAGGCAGCCTGCTCCCCTTAAAGGGGCCAGATGTGGTTTATTCTTCCAGGTTCATCCGATAGCAGCTTAGGGAATGCAAGGCGGGGAGGGGCGGCTTGTAGAATCAGCCTCCCGTCTCTTCTCTCTGCAGAGCCATGCTGGAACAAGCCCAGAACAGGCGCTTCCTGGAGGACTCCGAGTCTGACGAGGAGCCTGCCCAAGCTCCCCCGAGGCCACTAGTGCAAACCAAGCCCACCGACATCCTGCAGGAGGTAAGCTCGGCCGGCAGACACAGCTGCCTGGTTTAGAGGGGAAGTTGAGAAGACCCTGGCTTACGGCGCACTAGGATTCATTCACACAGTGCTCTGTACGAGCGTTGCAGTAGACCGTCTTAGAGTAGACCGTCTTAGAGGCCCAGATTAAATGTATACCACAAGTTTTTAAAAAAAAAGAAGCAGGAAATGACCCAAACAAAATGCCTGCTTGGCTAAATGGTCAAATGAAGGAGGCTATCGGAGCCAGAGAAGTTTTTCTTCGGAAAATGGGAAAGGATTCCAAATGAGGTGACCAGGAATGAGCTGAGACATTGGCAGAGAACGTGTACAGCCATGATAAGACAGGCCAAGAGGAAATCGTGAGCAGCGTGGGAAAAGTCAGTAGGGAACTGTTGTTTGCCCTTTCTCGCAATAAGAGAACAAGGGGACGCTCGTGTGGAACTCGTTGCCGGAGCAGGCAGTGAAAGCCAGCACCGTAACTAGCTTCAAACAGACGCTAGATCATTTCCTAGAGGATAGAGCCATAAACACCTACTTGCTGGGGCTCAACCCCCTGGCTACTGGTAGCTGGGAATGGTTAGCGAGAGATGGATCACACCCCCATGACCTGTTCTTGTGCTGTTCTCAAGCTACCGTAGCTGGCCGCTGTCGGAGACAGGATACTGGGCCTGACTCCGTATGGCACTGCTTATGTTCTTAAGAGTGGAGAGCGCCGCAAACCCACGTTCTGAGGCTTGTGTGAAATCCTTACCACTGAGCCCTTGCTGTCTGCCACCCATTGCAAAGGGTTTGCTTGAAAATGTCTTGACTCGGGTAGCGCCAGTACGGCGCGACTTGCTTTAACCTGGAGCAAACTTCAATTCCCTGATAACATCATTTCCTGTCTGTCACTTCCTACTTCCAAGTGACCATAGAGCTGTGGCTAGAGAGTCCTGGGACTCCCTCCTCCATTGGAACACTGCCTGCAGGGGTACCCTAGGGCATTCCTCCATGCTCTTTGCATTGTGGGAAAGGAGGAGCCAGGGAAATTGGCCGTTGTGTGTCAGTTGCTACTGGGCAAGACAAACACAGAATAAGAAACCAGGGGGAAATGGTGGTGGTGTGAACAGGCCTCTAGATTGAAATAAAAGGTGGATTCATTTTAGTACAAGTTTTTCTGAATCTGTATTGATTCACAAAGGAGACTGTCTCGGCCATGGATGAGTGGTTGCTGGATCCATCTCCCATTGCACTCTGCTCTCAGCATGTGCTTAAGAGGGTCACCTTGAATCATTATCTAGATGTGTCTTAGGATTGAACCAAATTAGCCCTGATGAAAGGGGTCAGCTTGACAGCCCTCCCCCTTGGGGGTCCCTCTCTCACGAGCTCTGTGCAGTTACTTCAAGGCAGAGAGGAGGTGGGAGCTCCTGCAGTGAGAGAGAGCACTCCCTCAAGCGCAAACCCAAGCCAAGCCAATTTGCCCATCGATTTTCACAGAAGCCAGCCCCAACCTTGCTCCCCAGGCACCCACTATCACAGCTGTGCCCCGCTGCTTCCCCCTCCCTGCGCGCACACACCAGCTCACATCACACGGCACACCTGCCCCACCCCCAGCCAAACACAGCTTATCCTGGATGTCTGCCCGCCTGCTGGCACTGCCCGCAACCTAATTGATGGCACGTGCCGCAGGTTCTGCGTGCTCTGAGCCACCGCTGTGGGTGGCGGGTTAGTGGCCGCCGCACAGTGTTGAGCGTTCCTGACCAACTCGCCCAACCACGAAAACACCCACTCGCGGGAGGTTACAACACCCTAAGCTACTGAGAAAAGCTCGCTATCCCAGTGCTCAGCCTTCCAGTACAGAGAGCGTCTTGAAATCTAGCCACCAGTCCTCCAGCGATGGAGACAGCCACGGTTTATAGCTCCTCTGCGGGTCATCTCCCCGCCAAGCACAGCCTTGGACTCCCTCGTTAAGAAATTACTCCAGACGAGTCTTAAATGCTTCAAGCAAGGAGGCTTTCGCTACGCTCCCTTCCCTTTTCTTCAGGGAGACTATCAATCTCGTGGAACTATAAATCAGTCTAATGAAGCTCGCTTCCAGCCCACTTTTCCTGGCATTCTGCCTTAATTTCCCTGTGTTGGCTTCGTTCCATTCTGGTTAATGGATCTTTTTCTACCCTCCTAGGCAAGAGAGAGACTTCCGCCTTCCCTACTCCAGACTGGCGGGACAATCCGAATAAGGGTTTTGGTGGGGTGGGTGGGAAGGAAGCTTTGTCCCTGTGGAAACCTGACCCTCGGCTGGCAGCACTGACAGCCATGTCCTCTCTCCCCCCCCCCACCGCTCGCTTATAGCAGCCCTCCCAGCAAGGCTGCTAGGGGATGGGTAGTGCTGGCCTGGAAGGAGTCGTATGGGCCCAGTGCCTCTGCTCCTACATGGGATGCACCATAATTCAGCCAGCATCCCTTCATGTTCTACATCAGCTTAGTGCCTCATTTTGCAGTGGCCTTGCACTCGGAATGGGAAGCTGTTGCCGGGAGGGAGTTATTGCAAGCCACCTGGGCATTCCCTAGTTGCGCCTCATGACTTCAGAACAAGATCCCCCTAAACCAGGGCTGGGCCAGTCTTGCGGTGCGCACAATCCACTTGATCCAGGTGTCCCATCTCCGGACGTCTACCAGGATTTCCTGCCGGCTCCGGCACTCCAGGCTAAGATCCTTCCGAGTCGGCTCCCAGTTCTCGGACACCTCAGCAACTGGCTTCAGAAGCAGAGAGGAGCACCCTGCCCGACCCCATTGGGAAAGCTTTCTCCACTACGGTGGAGGTGCTCTCCTAGCTTGTCTTTCTCAGAGACGCTCCCTGGGGTACCAGTCTTTCTTGCCTCCATAGAGAGAATGTTTGAGAGACTCAACCCTGATCTGTTGGAGACTAGCTCGTGAGCTACCCATATATCGAAACCTACCTCCCCTGTCCTAAACTATACTTGCTTTTTAACCCTACAGTTGTCTTGCCGTCTCCTCCTCTCCGGCAGCTGCTCTGAGGCCAGAGAAAAGTTAATCTCCCCCCCCCCCCCTTGCTCCCCATCTCCACAGGACTCCGAGCCCCAGAACAAGAGGCCCAAAACGGAAAGCTGGGATAGGAGCGTGGGCAAACTCAACGGCAAGTCCCAGTTGGCGGGGATGGTGACGGTGAAGAAACCGAACCCCCAGTCCGACGTGGCTGACGGCACAAAGAACCAAGAGGCGGTGCCGAGAGCAGGTAATTTGGGGCGGCAGCTTTGCCTGGGGCAGGCCTGCGCGAGGGCAGAAGGAATTGCGAGACCACAGTAACGGCGTCTCAGTCTGTCCCCTTTCATTAGACGGCTTTACATCCCAGACGGCTCAGGATTCAGTAGAATCGGCCATCAAGTCTGGTGCCCTACTTTCGCCAGAAGCCGATACAGGGATGGGGGAACCTTTCCCCACCCACAGCCACTTTGGAAATTGGTGCGTGTTCTGTAGGCTGGATTGGAGTTGGGTGTGTTCAGGATGGGAGAAGGAACGCGGCGGGGGGGAGTGATCCATCCTAGATCTATGCCGCCATTCTGAAGCCCAAGAGCCACGTACCAAAATGTTCACATGGCCAAGAGCAACGAGATGCATTCCATCAATCACAGCTTCCCCCAGTCCTGGGGTGGGGCTACTCCCATATCCCCACCCTCCCCAATCCTCTCATCAAAGCTCTGGCTCCCAGGCAATCTGTGGGTTTGGGCAGCAGCAATAGTGGCACAGGGTATTACACCCCCCCTCCCCTGCTCCCATAACCCCCCAGCAGGCTCCAGTGGCTGAAATGGCAACTTGGCTTCTCTTGTTCCTCAGCCTCATGGACACGCCTAATGCCAGACAGTTCTGGCGAGAGCTGCATCTGGTTCCCAAGCCGCCGTTTGCCCAGCCAGGAATTCATCCCCCTCTCCTTGAGTGCCTGCCGCCCTCCCTGCTCCCTTCCCCTGAGCTCAGCCCATCCACGCTAGGGATGGCAAATTTGGTTTCGGATCAGTCCGTAATTGTCTGAAAATGGCAATTGCAGGTTGATCCGTAATTATCCGTAACAGCCCCATCGCCCAGAATGCCTGTCATTTACGGGCACTTGTGGGGGCTGGGCCCCCGCTGATCAATGGGAGTGCTGGGGAGGGGGCTGGGCACTGAGGGGAGCAGTCGGGGGGGCCCAGGG
This sequence comes from Sphenodon punctatus, assembly GCA_003113815.1. NCBI lineage: Eukaryota > Metazoa > Chordata > Lepidosauria > Sphenodontia > Sphenodontidae > Sphenodon > Sphenodon punctatus. Next base: position 5,297,769 of record QEPC01008752.1, on the reverse strand, counting down.
GGCAGCACTGGTACTTTCCCAGTGAGTTCCCCGCTCCTCAGCTGCCGCCTGTTGTGGGCCACACTTCTAGCGAATGCCATTGTCGCCGCTCCCTTCCCCTGAGCTCAACCTATCAGGGCTTGGGGGTAGCGACTGGCTCCAGGGGTGAGGAATCTCTGTCCCAGGGGCCTTTGGGGGCTTTTGCCGTGGCGGGTCCCCTCCGCGTGGAACTCGCTCCCTCTGGAGGTCTGCCCTAGTTCCTCCCTCACCTTTTAAAAAGCCCCTGAAAACTTAACTTGGTTTCCAGGTGTTTTTAGGGTCCATGGCTGGTTCCCCCTTAATGTGTTCTCTCCTCCCTTCTTACCTCCCCTTCTTTAGCTGTTTTTAAAATGGATTTCTATTTTACCTTAGTTGTATATTGTTTTAGATTTTGTTTTATGTTGTAAAGCGCTCCCAAGTGCCCGCGGGGTGGGAGGCTACAGAAATAAAATTATGTTTATTTTACTTGGTCCGTTTCTAGTTCCTGGATCTGGCCCCTAGATCCAGTTTTTACTTCCAAGCACTGACAGACTGAGCTCAGGGGAAGGGAGCAGGGAGGAGGGTGTGCGTGCAAGGAGAAGGGGATAGCAGCATGATCCGGGTACTCCTCTTCCCGAAGCACCCCCTCCCCGAACGTCGATGCGGCTCTCTGAGGTTGTGCTAATTTTCAAAGTGGCCCCTGGGGGGGTGGGGGGGAAATGTTCCCGGACTAAAGATCCATGGCCCGGATCCAAGATGAAAAGCGCCCCCCCACACGCACACACAAAATACAGCTGGAAGCTGGATTTGGCCCCAGGCTCCCTGTGCTGTGCTGTGCTCCCCCTCCCCCCAGACTTCAATGCTTCTTGTGGATTCTCTATTTGTCCAACTCCAGGAGAAACCGTGAGCTCGTGGCAGGTGGGGGTATGAGGTACCCGCAGTGGGGAGAGTGGAGTTGGACACGGTAGAAGTGGGGCAGGAATGGGGGTGCTAACTGATCATGGAACTGTGGGGCACAAGAAAAATGCCTCTGTATAACCAGGACTTGACTGTATTTTTTTGAGCTCCTGGTTCGCGAATGGTGCTTGCAGTAAAATGGGTTTCCCCCCCCCCCCATATCGTTCCCCACCCCCTCTTCTCCAGCTTGCAGATTTGTACAGGAAAAACCATTCAGAGCCCTGGATCTTTTGCAATATTGCTGTGTTAGAATTTCTATTCTCCCCCCCCCAAAAAAAATCTCTTTGCATTCTCTTCTCCCACCAGACGATGGCAATGAAGCTTCAGTGGAAACCGGAGCCGCTCTCCCCCCCAATGCCCGCAATGAGATCCAGTCTGGTTGGGGCGGGGGAAGGGGGGGAATGAGAGATGATTTCACTCACAATCCTAATGTCTGGTGGTTAGTGGGGCCCCCAGAACAGGGCGACAGACATGGCTCTCGAGTTCCTGGGCTTAGTACGTCCTGTAAAGGGGCTGGAGGATGTGGGATGCAAACGATCACTTCACCTGTCTTTTGTTTGGCTCCTAGGTGCCGGGGGTCAGAGCACAAAGGAATGCAAACCTTCCGGGCCCCAGCCCTTAGCTTCCACCGCGGTCTCGTCCCTCAGCCTGCTAGGGGCGTACTCCGACAGCGAGGACAGCAAGAGCGACTGACAGAGATCGCCGTCTTCCCAGCTGGAGTTGAGAGTAGGAGCCTAGTGGGCTGGGGCCGGGGCCAAGGGCAGTTCCCTCTCTTCCCCCCTGCAGCCACTGCTCCTCTCTTAGTAAGCGAGCGCTATTAGGAAGCTGGCACCATTCTGCAGAGAGCGCCCGGGCAAATTCCCAGCCCATCTGCCCATCCGTCCGGCCATCTGCAGCCGTGGCGGCTTTTCCCCTCCCGCAGACACAGTGATATAACGTCCTTCCACGCTGGGTGGTGGGGGAAATGGCACTTCCCGGCATCGTCCCCCCCCCCCACTCCTCCGTCCCTCCCCCGCGGCCTTAGAGTCTCTCTATTAACCGTCCACCAATCTGGGCTCCTCGCTGCCTGCCGTGAGTGATGGCAACAGCAGCAAAGTGAAACGCCGGGGGATGAATCTCCATTAGGGGAAGACAAGCTTCCTTCCCTGCAGCCGCTTCGAAGCAGGGATGAGGGGGAGCTGCTCAGCCTTGCAGCAAGAGTGGCATTTCAAAACAACTCTGTGACGGGGCAGGAGGTCACGGGCTCAGGCTGGGGTTTATCGGACGCTGTTTATGGCAGAGCTCATAATCGGCGGCTAAGCAAGCTGTAATGAAGTGCGCGGAGCAGTAGGCCCAAACCCTGGCGGCGGCGGCGTTGGGACACGTCGTCTCACGCTGATCCGTTTAGCCGGTTTAACCTCGTAGCCTGTCCCGCGTTCTGTTGTATTTTTAATGCCTACCTTCTTCGTCCAGAAAGCTGAGGGCAGTTTACAGCGATTTAGAGTGTGACAAACCGAAAACGAGATTATCTATGTAGCTCCCTCCCCACACAAATCAGGGGTGACGCTGGGGAGAGGATCCAGGAGTGGCAGATCATGGCCCGTAGCTCACTGCCCCCTTCCCGTAGAAGTCAGCCTGGCATGCCTGAGCGGAGCAGGGGAGGCGATGCGGGTGCTAGGCAGGGCTAAATGCAGGTGCTGACGGGATCCCCTGTGACTCCCTTGTCCAGAAGCAGTAGCATCACTAGTGGGGGGTGGTAGTTCTGGCTGCCCTGACCCCTTCCCACTGACCCCTGGCTGCCTCCCCTCCCAGCTGCCTTCAATGAGTCATCTGCTCGGGAGGTTGGCTAGGAGCCCCTGCAGGAACTGGGGAGGTGCAGTGTCAGTGAGCCAGGGAAGGGGCACGGGATTTTGGCTCCATCTCCAATTCTCAGGCGGTGTCCCCGTGTGCCTGGATAGCAAAGCCCTGGCATGGGGAAACACCCCCCCCCCCCCTCCTTCTTCCAACAGGTCCCAGCTCCATTTTGCTCTTGTTTGTTAATGTAATAAAAGACTTAGAAGAGCACTTCCTTTGTCATTCTTGAACATGATGAGGCAGTATCGCCAAGTAGTTAGAGCTGGGGCTTTTGTCGTTGACTCAGTCAGCTTGGAGCCGGGAGAGGCTTTGCACCAGCTGTAAAATGGCTCCTCTAATCCCTTTTCTCACAGGAAGGTGGAACGATACAAGACAGAAATCTGAGATTCAGGGCCCCCCCCCACCTACAGTGCAACTTCCAGATGCAGTGCAACTTTGTTGTTCAGTGGTGTGAATTTGGTTACAATGGCGAGGTAAGCACGGCTCCCAGGCATGTCATCAGAATGCAGCACGCTTTGTTTTCCCATTAAAATCACAGTATGACCATTTAGTGCATCCGGAGACACAAGATTTAGCATTCTCATTATAATGCATATTCAGTTCTAATGGGGGAATCCTGCACTGCTGCAACCATAATCCGTTTTCCATTGAACTAATTGTTGCAGAAACTGCCTCTGGCAGTGCAGAATTACAGCCCGAGTGGGGAGCACCATAAGCTAGCCGGTGGGATGCAAGCCCTGCTAACAACTGTGTATTCTGGGGAAACAGTCCCGGGCAGCCAATGCCCCTCCCTCCCCCAGCGGAGAGAAAAGCCCCTCTGCTGATTGGTCTGTGTGGTATTTTGTGAGGTTGGGTTTTTTTGTGGGGTTTTTTTTTTTAAAGACATGAAACGTTCAAAATAGATGAAATGGCATGCTGGGAAGTTCATTTGCATATAAATGAACTACAACTGATTAATTTGCTTAATTTATTCAGCTTGCAAACCGGATTTTCTGCTTGCAGGATTTGGGGCAGGTGGGGAGGGATTGCAGAATCCATGGGGCCTTGGTTATGCTGGGGGTGGAGGTGAGGCGTGACTTCCAAATACCATTATAAGAAGATTGCACTGTAGGCCTCTTGCTGCTTCTATATGATCTCCTTTCAAGTGCTGGCCCTCTGCCAGGGACCTGTGTTCCCTGCGCTGTCCTCATTGACAGCAGCGGGGCAAAATGTGGCAAACCTGAGTCCCTACCCTCTTGAGATCTGCTCCTAGCTCTTGCAAGGAGGCTTTCTGTGCTGGCCCGGCCATCTCTGGTGGTGCAGTGATGGCCGGTTCTTCTCTCTGTTTTTGCATTGACTTGGGCAAGAGGGGATCAGCTGCCCCCCCCAACTGGGCAGTGCAGTTATTATTATTATTAACAAACATTTATATAGCGCCAGCAGTGTACCTGGTACTTTACAAAGTAATAAAATAGACACGGTCCCTGCCCCTAGGGCTTACAATCTGAGAGACA
>QEPC01008752.1:5277021-5292630 GCA_003113815.1 Sphenodon punctatus | reverse complement strand
GGGGGGGGGCTGGGAGGGTTTTGTACCTGCTCAGGAGCAAAAAGGCCCATATAGGCCAAATCCAGGCAGCAGTTTGTGCTCCCCTCTTTGAAAAGGAATCAAACAGCTGCAGACTTGTGCATTGACGCTATTTCAAGGCCTCTCCTGAGGGTAGAACAAAGAGCCGCCTCTGATGGGTTTTCCATTTATTTGTATTTAAACATTGCTGTGCAGCTCTCCGCAGCCAAGGAATATCTTGGCGTAGCCCAGCCCGGGGAGCGGGGGGGTGTCTCTGCCCATTTCCTCAATGGCAGGCTTAATGCCTTGCCCAGGGAATGGGGGCAGCTTGTAATCTGCGCCCCTGTGAGGCTTACTGAGGTTAAACCAACAGAGACCTCAAGCCGTCTTCCCTGCCTGTGATCTTCCTGCCCCTCAACTGCCGAGAGACGGGGAAGGGGTCTGACATGGTTTAAAAAAAAAAAAGAGAGAGAGAAGAAACCAACGTGCCCACTCTTGCTAAAGCCGCCACCCACCCCCCGTGGGAGCAGAGCAGAGCGCTTGCCTGTGAATTCGCACCCACACACACCCCTTAGCGCTTCTGCGGCGAGATCCCCAGCCTCCAGAAAGAAGGTGTCTCTAGCAGGCGGCAGTGCTAGACGCTGATTCTATGGGACACGTTGGGGTGTGTGTGTGTCTAATTAGATTCACTCTTTGCAGAGGAGAAGCTGCCCTAGCTTGTGGGGTGGAGGGGAAGCCGGCTGACCAGGCGTGCTGGGCTAGGACTCAGTCCCTGCCTGAGAGCACCGCAAGCTCCCTGCGTTGGAACCGCAACAGCGTGGCCCTGGTTTACCCCGCCTGATCCGTGTCGTTATTCGGTCTCGCTTAAAGCCTATTTTCTTTGATGCCTCCTTCTCCTAATGACGATGGGGAGAAGCAACGCGCTCTCTCCCTGGCGAGTGGCACGGAGCAAATCGCTTCCGCCTCGCCAAGATTTGTATGGGCCTTTGTTAGCGCGGCTTGGCTTTATTATTCATAATAATAATAATATCCGTCTTTCTATTGTCAAATTCTCCCTTCCTAGAGGGATCAGGCGGTGACTAGAATGGACTCGCGAGCAAAGCGCATGAGCTCAGAGGCTGGGGGGGCCCCAGCACTTCTCAAAGATTCAGCTGAAGCAACCTCTTGTGTCAAGTGCTCTCGAAAATCTGCTTATGACTGCAGCTAGTCCGACGGTAGCGCCTTCTCCACTGGGGCTGGAGCCCCATTAAGATGGATGTTGTACGCACAGCTCCTTCCCTTGGGGACAAACAAACATCTGCCCAAACTGGGGAAGAGAGGGCAGCCTTGCCCTTGAACCAGAGACCCGTGCTCACTGTATTTCCCTCATGGCAATGGGGAAAACGTGGCCTCTGCCCTTGGCCACCCCCTCCCCGGCCGCACAGAAGATCTCAGTCCCATACAATAAATGCCCCTTTGCGTAAGTCACTCTTAGATTCCCTATGCTTTCATTTTATTCCCCCGCCCCCAGCTATAGAAGCAACAGCCTGCGGCGTTTTTAAATTAATCCATAAGAGAAGAACTTGGTATATTGCCCAGTAGTTAAATAGCTGGTTGGGTAGGATGGTGCAGCAGCATGAACAGTGGTGGTTGGGTAGCTACGTTTGGGGGCAACCATGCTATGAAGTCTAGGATGGTTCCTCATTCTGCCTGTGTCATCTCTTGTCAACTTAGTTTATTGATTGCCTCTTCTCCCATGCTACCCCCTATTCTGCCTGGAACCACACTCTCTGGAGGCATTCACTCTGCTCCCAACCGTCAAATCCCTCCGGAAAGCCTCCCTTTTCCATCAGGCTTTCCCCATTTCCTCAACCCCTACAGTCCTATTATGCAGGGCCTCTCTTTCCCCCCCCCCCCCTTAACTAAGCTAAGCATATGCACCTGTGACTTCTCAACTTTGTGAATTGTTTCCCTGTCTTCTAGATTGTAAACTCCTTGGGGCAGGGGCCCATCTCTAATGATTTGTTCGGTGCCAGGTACATTGCTGGTGCTATATAAATAAAATTAAATAATAAGTCTGTGTGGGCGGAGGGGTGGTGAGCAGACACACAGAATGACACTCTGTGTGCGTGGGGGGAGTGGTGCTTTCTATGCTGCGCCCCTCTCTGTGTGCAACATAGTCGGTGTAATGGTTACTCCAGACCTACATGTGGCTACCTGGAATGCAGCAAAGCCAGTTCGTTTCTGGAAAAGAGCCTGTTAGTCTGAGTCCTCTCCCTCTCTAGTCTTCCTGTGGGCCATGGATCTCCCTTTGCGTCCACCTTGTTGTCCTTGTGGTCCCTCAAGGTCGCCACCCCACAACTTTCTGTCCCCTTCCCCTCTTTCTGATCCTACGTTTGGCTCCCGTCCCTGCCTACCCTGTTGGCATCCATCTCTGCCTCGTTGCCTCCCCCCCATCGGTTCATTCCTCACCGTCTGTCCTCTCTGATCTTTATCATCCTCTTCAGGCAGCGCTTGTCAACCCTTATCACGGATGACTTCCGTCATGTTCCTGCTTCCCCAGGTCTCCCAGCTGCCCGGCCTCCTCCCTTTGCAGGCTGAGTTGGATTCCACCCAAGATCCAGCCGCTTGGGCATACAGGCACTACGAGAAGCTACACTGACCTCTGGATTGATTCTGGATTATTCCTTAATCCTTTATTGTCTCTGCCTGCCTCTCCTCGCAACTGGATGTGCTTGTGATTTAGGGGAGAGAGGGCTGCTCAGGCCAGAAATTTTGGCCCAACTCAAGACCTGCTGCTGTTGTGGTCCTCTTCCCAGCTGCATGGATAGAGGAGGAAGCAGCGGAGAGCGACCCATCCACAGGGAAGATAGGGTGGCAGACCCTGGGCCCTGCAGAGAGGAAGAGCCTCACATCATGCATTAAATACAAGTTCAGGTGGCTGGATGCGCGTGCAGATTAGTCACGGCTTTGCTAACCTCGGAAAGCCGCGCTGCGCATGATTGTAGCTTTTCAGCAGCGCTGACAAATGCGCTGACAAATGCACCCTTGTCAGCGCGCTGAAAAGCTTCGATCATGCGTGACGTGCCTTTCCCACACCAGCAAAGCCGTGCCTAATTTGCACGCGCGCCCCACCACCCGGACTCGTACGCGTGCTTTAATGCGCGTCGGAAAACGCGCAATGTCTTGGGGGCGGGAGCAGTGCCCCACGCAGGTGGGGGCCACAACAGGGGCCCACACCGGAACTTTAGTGACGTGGGACTGTGGTGGGGCCGCCCACCGTCCTTCCAGAAACCCCAGCAGGACTATAGAGGCGCTGCCCGTGTGTGTGTGTTGGGGAAGTGGGGCCTTGTGTGGGCAATGTTGTTTCCCCTCTCCCCCCTGGTGTGGAATCCTCTACCCCATGGCTCCTTCTGGGGGGCTTGTGGGAGGAAGCAGCGGGTGCCATACATGCCCTGCAGCTCCAGCTAGAGCAGTCGCACGGTGCTCTGTCCCCTAAACCCCACTGTTCCAGCCTTGCCCTCTGTAGGACCCATCCTGCCTGTCCCTGGTGCTAGAGCTCCATCAGGCTGAAAAACGTAAGTCTGATCCCTACCTGAATCCGGTCTAAGCATGGTCCTGGCTGTCAGGGTGGCCTCCCCCCATGGAATGCTGTGAAGCCACAGTGCTCCGTGGGGGCGGAGCCATATCAGGAAGGAGCAGAAGGGAGGCATTTCCCGCTGTCTCGTTCCTGATGCGGTACCGTGATGTCACAACGGTCCGTGAAGGTGGGGCCTCCTGCCCATGAAAAACCCAGCCCAGCCTGAACCCAACAGGACCAGTCAGTCCCGTGCAGCTTGGTTTGGTTTGTGGGGTTCTACAAGGGGTGGTATTATTATTATTATTATTTATTAGCATTTATATAGCGCCAGCGATGTACCTGGTGCTTTACAAAAAACAAGATAGATGCGGTCCCTGCCCGAGAGCTTACAGTCTAGAGACAGGGAAGGGGGAACAGAGGCAGAGACAAGGGATGCGACATGGGTGTACCCTCAATACAGTTGTGGGAAACCCCCTGGCCCCTTCATGCCTCCTTGTCACCACCCTAAAGTCTCCTGCTCTGGAAACCCTCTTCATCCCTTTTCCCATGCTGCCCCCTGGAACTCTTCCCTCCCTGAACGCATTCACCCTGCTCTCTCCTGAGCTTGTAAATCCCTCCTAAAACCCTACTTCTTCCATCAGGGTTTCCTTTACTCCTCCCCTCCCCTAGATTGCTCATTTATGCTTCTCCTCAGGCCAGAAGTGGGCAGACTGGCTCTCTAAAGCCACATGCGGCTTTTTGGCCCCATTGCGGTAAATGGATGTGGCTCTCGGGATGACGAAACATCGCTCACCCCTGCCTTATTCCGTTTTATCCTTTAGGACTTCTCCTCCTTTGCAACTAAGCTACAATGCATGTGCCTGCCCATTCTAGGTTTCCTGGATGTCTCCGTATGTGCCCTTCCCACTTGTCTATCTCAATTGTAAGCCCCTTGGGGCAGGGAATTCTCTCTAATCACAACTATTCTGCTGCAGGCACATTGTTGACACTGTATAAATTTTTAATAAGAGTTGTGGCATGCTTTCGAGATCCTTGCTTGGGGGGTGCAATGAAAAGGAGAGAGACATAGCTGTTAGTAACTGTCAACCTTCTCTTGTAGCCTGTTCTAATCATCGGGTACTCCAGACCAGGCTATTGAATTAGGGGCTTCATTGTGCCACGTAATAATCTTGGTACCACACTGTCTGCCTCCCATGCAACCCCCTGCTATTACGGCTCTGCAGAGAGATGGCCAGTGACTCTTTAGTGCCCATTAGATTTATGTCATTAGAAACGCGAGACAGTGAGGCCCTTATTAAGTTACTTAGTTCATCCCCAGGTCAGCGTAGAATTCTTCCAACGAGGCTGCCGTCCCACAGCACTTAAGGACAACGTGATTTTTACTCAAGCGGGTGGCGCCCTTTTAGTGGCCGTCGGCCTCTGCGGCTCATTTTTTGCACAGAGTGATCGAAATGAATAAAAATCCCCCTTTGGCTTTAACGTCTAAGGAAACGAGATTTGGCAGGCCTCCTTGTCTATTTTGCCGGCTTCCTGTAAATAAACCAGCTGCTTTACCGGACGTGCACTTTGTAAGAAGGCTCATCAGTAAAGAGGCATCCAATTTTAGGGTCAGAAAGGGGCCTCCAGGGTTTTCTAGAATCCTAGGATGTCAAAGCTGGAAGGGATAGCGAGAGCCAGCTAGTCCAACCCCCTGCTCAGATGCAGGATGACCGTCCAGTCTCTTTTTTTCTGAAAGTTTCCAGGGACGGAGCACCTACGACCTCCCTAGGCAACTTGCTCCATTGCTGCACAGACAGCCGGAGAGGGGTGTGGTGCAGGCAAGCAAGGGGATCCTCTTCCTGCTGTTTCTCTACTTTGCCTGAAGGCCCTGTTATGGAGCCACGGTGGCCAGTAGGAGGCGCCAAAGGGAGTTCATCCCCAGCCCGGAGGTGCTGGTGTGCTCTGCAGCTGATTCTGCCCAGGCTAAGCCACGCCACAGGGTTTTCCACCTTGAGTTGTTTTTCTACAGGTGGCAACCCTAGATATCCAGCAGAAGTGATGCCGCCTGGATTGGGAGCATCTTGCAGCCCCACCGGGGGAGGTGGCAGCCCCAGCTAGAGTGGCCATACCTCCCCTTTAAAAGAGGATGCTTATGAAAAACACAGGGCGCATGGGCCCCCCCAGAGTCGGGGAGGGAGGCCCTCCCCATGAAAGCTCCCAGCAGGCCCCCTGGAGCAGCAGCTATCTTGCCACAAAAAGGTGGGTGTGGGGGGCAGCATTGCACTCCCACCCACTCTTAATAATTCTTTTCTTGGCAGAGTCCTTTGCAAGGGTCCAAAGTACCACAGGGAAATTTTCAGAGTGGGCAGGGGTCGGAATGCTGGCTCATCTCCCTCCCCTCCCCACTCTGAACATTTCCTAGTGGTGCCCTGGCCGCTTGCAAAGGGCCCCCTCGGGGTCCAGGGGTCTGGGGTCAATTGAGCCCCCTCGCTCCATGATAGCTATGCCGGCGTGCCCAAGAATGCCCCTGGTTCAAAGTAAGGACTCGTTTGTGCCCAACACCGGGGGTTAAACAGACGTAACACGGAGTCTGCGCATGTGTCGAAATTGCTGTCATCCGGGGCGCCCGGCAGGTTTTGCCAATGTTTATGCCGCTGTGTGATAAGCAGCTCATAGCCCCTCCTACCAGCTGTCAGCTGGAACCCGTCCTTTGATGCAAGTGATCCCTGTAACCTCTCTGGTGACCCCAGGCCAGAAGCGGGGCAGTGGGCTTATCTGTAACAGCGGTTACGTGCCGTTGTGTGGCCATGCTGTCTGGGATCACAGCCTGCGTTACAACATGCATGGGGCACAATGTGCATTTGTGTAATCGGATGCAACCGGCGAACGTGTGTTTAACACCCAGCCTACTGGCTACTGTTAAGCCTGATCACAAACCCTCTTTTAGACCCGGGAGCGGTGTAAAGCAGCATCGATATCTTCCCCTTTTCCTGTGTTCCTTGCTGATCCTGGGTTCTGTGCCACCTGATACAAAGGGTACGAGGAGGGGGGTGACTGAAATCGGGGGCGTAGCCAGCTTGGAATGGGCCCAGGGGCAAGAAATGGATTCTTCCTCCACTGCTCCGTCACCATTCTCTCCCCTTTCCCACTCCTTCCTTCCCCCAGGGCCTCTCCCTCCCTCCGCTTGCTGCGTTTGAACCACGGAGGCTGCGGCTACGCTGTCTGCCTTGTGCCGCCGGCGGCACTGGTGCTGGTTGCCGGGTGGGTCCCATGCGTGCCACGACCTGCAGGCACTTCTGCTCAGCTCCGTCTCTGTCCAGCAGCGCCACAACAAGACAGGATTTGTGCTCTCCCAGCTTGGGCCCTGGGACAAATGTCCCTCCTGTCCCTACGCTAGCTATGCCCCTGACTGAAATGCGGAGATAGCATCAGTTGCTACAGGAAATGCGGATTGAGGAACCAGGGTTAGGTGCGCAAAGGGGGGGAAGGTGCATAGGTACCAAGAGGATGGTGCGAAAGGATGCAGTTGCACCTCACTGACTCCCTTCCTGGCTCTAGCTCTTCTGAGCGTTACGAGTCGCGCCGCTCAAGAAAGGGGTGTTTTTTCAGACAGAGGCTGGGACCCCCCTTTGTCCTGCCCCTTTCCTCATATGGCTACGCCCATTTCCTGAAAGTCACACCACCCAGAAAGGGGTGTGGTCATATCAGAAAGGGGCGGGGAGAAGCAGCTCTCTTGTCCCCCCCCCCACCCCTCCTCCTCCTCTGAATGTCATTCTGCCGGCATACTTGGAAAGATGTGGTGGAAATGAGCCCTAAGCTTTGCAACTGGGTACGTCCCCCCAAAACAGCTTGTGAAAAGCTCACGTCAGGCTTTTTCTGCCCCCCAAAGCTCCTACAGAGTCGAAGGGCATTCAGACGTGGGCAGAGAATATCCTAGCACCACTATATTAATCTGGTGCGTCCACCCCTGGGGTATTGTGTGTCGTTCTGATCGCCTCATCTCAAAAAGGCTGTCGTAGAAATAGAAAACGGGGAGCAACTGTCGTCCAAGGCACGGAACAGCTTCCATACGAGGAGAGGCTCAATACGCTATCGCTCTCCAGCTCGGAGAAGAGCTGACTGGGGGGGGGGGGCAGGGTATGCTAGATGTTTACAAAATCATGAGTCGAGTGGAGCAAGGTAAAGAGTGGTCTCTTTACCCCCTTCTTGGGATACTAGCAGGAGAGGACACTTGATGAAACGGTGGCAGCAGATTGACAAATAAAAGGAAGTTTTCCCCCTCCACCACTCAGTGGACAGGTAACCTGTGGAACTCATTGCCAGAGGATGCTGTGAAGGCCAGTAGCGTAACCGAGTTCAAAAAAGGATTGGATATTTTCTTAGAAGATCAGTTCATCCATGACTATTAGTCAAGCTGGTCACCGGATGAGACCTCCGACTGTCAGGGGCTGAGAATGAATAGCAGGAAATGGATCGCTCCATGATGGCCTGGGGTGTGCTTCACGGAAGCTGCCACAGTCGGAGACAGGATACTGGGCTGGATGACCCATTGGTCTGGCCCAGTATGGCAGTTCTTGTATTCTTAAGATCAGTGTTCTTGCCGCACACTCTCTTGTGCACAAAAGCTCCCTTCGCAGCCCCTTGACCCCATGAGATTTCCTGTCCCCTTCCCGCGGTGTGCCCCCTCCACTCCCCGCCTTTCCCCCGCCTCCCCGCCCCGGGCGATCTTCATTACCACTTAACCAAATGGAAATCTCTCTCCTTCCTACCCCCTCGCTCAGACAAACGGATTAGGGACTCCCGGTGGCTTTGGCGCGCCGCGTAATAATCCTGTACGGAGGCTTTTGATTCCGGCGGCGGCAGAATTGCATTAGTCCCTGTTAAAAACGGCTGGGGCCTGGGTAATAAATTGGAGGTGTCAGAGCCGCTTGCTTCTTCATCTCCTTTCATTACCCAGAGCAGCAATTCATCTCCTATCGCTCGGGCCTCGCTGCAGCCACGACGTCTGGAGTGGGGCGGGCCAGGCAGAGTGGCGCGCGACAACGACGCTTTTGGGGGGTTGCGTTGGAGCCAGTTTTTTGGGGGGGGCGGAGGGGCCAGCTGGAATCTAAGCCCCTGACGGCGTTATTTGGAAGAGGGGATGCGGTGCTATTTCTGGGAAGTGTTTTTACAGCCTCCTGAGTGAGATAGAGGAGACCTATTAGTCTGCCTGCCATCCACCCCGTGCTGCAGCAACCAGCCAGATGGGTCCCTGGAGGATGCTCTCTGCTTTGTCCAGCTTAGAACGACTCAATCAATGCAGCTTCCACTGCCCCCCTGCTCCCACCCATCCCGCTGTCCCCCCACCCCATTGCAGAGCTGTACGGCTGGACAAAGACTCTCCATTGCAGAGAGGTCACTGGGGGGCCATGTCCGTGGGAAGGGGCAGCCTCCCACCACTTGGATGCAGCCGCTGCCGGAGGTCTTTTTTTGTTTTGTTTTCAAAGACGTTGAAGCTGATAGGAAGGGAAGGGGAGCAGCTGCCCCAAAGGGGTTCCCTTGAGAAATGAGAATGCCCAGGGCAAGCAGCCTCAGCCGGCACCAAATTTGGATGAACCGCTATTCCGTCCGCAGGTCACTCAGCGATGCCCATCTCCCGTGGGTGGAGGTGCTGTGGGGCAAACCCCTAACGCCAGCGTCCGGTTGGAAAGCTTTTCCTGCCCACACTGCGGGGTGGAGCGGACTGAGGGGTCTTGCCGTGGACTAAGGGGAAGCTGAGGGCACATGGGATGGGAACAGAGAGGACCAGCCTCAAGTAGGGCCCTTAGGACCCTGTGGTTGGAGGGGGCCTCACCGGAAGGCCAGTCCTTGTAGTCTCAGGACCAGAGCATCTGAGGCCTCGGGATGAGGTGTTTCTGCAGGTAGGGTTGCAGCTGCGCGGAGGGAAAGTCACGTCTGTGCGCTGCGTGGGAAATGTACATGGTACGACCGTGCAAATTTACATACACTCATGCAAATGAGCACATGCAAATGATATGCAAATGATGCCCCTCTGTCGCTCTTTCTGAGTGTGGCGGCCCCTCTTTGCCAAATCCAGGGTAGAGAGGGGTTACGCTGCTTCCTGTGGGGACCCTGCTCTCCCCCCACCGACCCACCCCGTTGCCTTCCCCCAGGGCCCTGGCGGAAGAGGTTAAAGGGGTGGGGCTATGGAGGGCAGGACTATAGATAGGGTGGCCAGTTAGGCAAATATTAGAGGACACTGAGAAATACAGGTTGCAGGGCTGCACTGATGCCAATGCAGCCCTGCAACCTGTATTTCTCATAAATGTCCTCTAAAAATTGCATCTCTGGCCACCTTCACAACGGAGGCCCCTGCATTTCATTTTCTCGCAGGGCCCTGCAAATCCTAGCGCCAGCCCAAGGAATCGCGAGACCCAGGCGCACCCTGAGGTGCAAAGGAGGCCGTGCACTGAGAGGCGATGAGGTGCCCATAAGGGGGGGGCGGGGAGCCTGGGTCCATTCATTGAAAGGGTCTCTCTAACCGAAGGCCGTGAGCCAGATTTGACCCAAGGGCCTCGGTTTCCCCATCTCTCCGCGCTTCACCAGGGCAAACTGCCTCAAACCGCCTCTTTGCCTGTTCTAGGAACTTGTCCTGCCCGACGGAGTGGGGTGCGCTCGGAAACCGCCCCCGCTGTTAGGTGTTGCTCTGTGAAGGGTGTCGTTAGGGACAATGGAAGGGGGAGAACCCCCCCCAAAAAAATCCCCCTTGGCTGCTCCCTACGTCTCCTTTGCCCTCAAGCTGCCCCCTTGCTGACTCTCCGATTCCACCCCTGAATTCCCTCCTGCGGAGAGTCAAGCACAACGGCTGCCATTTTAGAGCGAAACCCTGACGCAAATATTGGGGGGGGATAGCCCTAACTCTGAGGGAGCGGAGGAGTTTCTCCCCCCCCCATATAAAATCAAGAGGGGTGACCTCCCCCCCCTCATTATGAGAATGTTTTGCTCTGCCCACTGTGTTAGCTCTGAATATTTGTCCACCCCCAAACATTAACACCCACCCACACACACACACACCCAAGTCAATCCTGCCTCCCCCTCCCTGGCTTAGCTCCCCAGTGACCACAGAAATAAGTATGGCTGATGTGTGGCTGTTTACCACAGAGCGTAGTTGAAGTGTTTGTGTGAATGCTGGATTCGAGACTCTCTGCTTGGGCTCCCTACTAGGGTGGCCGGATATGCAAATTTTAGGGGACCCATGAGAAATACAGGTTACAGGGCTGTAGTGGTGCCACCTGCAACCTGTATTTCTCATAAGTGCCCTCTAAAATGTGCCTATCTGGCCACCCTACTCCCTACAGGCCCCACCCCAGTGCACTGAGGCATCACAGGCCCCATAGGGGAAATGTCTTTGCTCCACCCCTTCTCCAGTGTAATTGCTCTGTTAACCGGCATAGTGATGTCCTGGCTCTCTGGGGAATTGGGGGCAGTGAGGTCACCCAGACACATCAAGCCCAAGTTTAGGATGATTACCTCCTTCTGGGCTTTCACATGGAGGAGGTGGGGTCATGTTGGTGGGACCACCTCCCCCCGGTGAGAGAGGGGTGGAGGTGGTTAGGTTTTCCCTGGTGGCAGCAGGGGATGTTGTGACGATGTGTGGGATCTGCCCCGTCGTTGTGGGGGAGATCACAGAATGGGACATTGGTGAGTCATAAGGGGGTGGGGTTGAGAATTGTTGCTTATATTTGTATTTGATATTAAGATTGTATATTATGTAAATGGTTGTTTGATAATGACTTGGGCCCCCTGCGTGGATCGCCCATGAATGTATTTTTGTTGTTGTAAGCTGCCTCGAGTCCTTGGAGAGAGTGCGGGGTATAAATAAATATGGAATGGAATGGAATGGAATGTTGGCAGGGGTGGGACCAAGGGGCCTTCATAACCCTTTCTGACATAATCCCACACTTTACAGAGTGTCATGACACCATGATGCTCCACAGGGGCAGGGCCACATCAAAAGGGGGGGGGGGGGTGTCACGGGGTTGGGGTCCACTACCCCACGTTTCTGGGCTGGGTGACTCAGTTTCCCTCACTTGCAGCCCGACTGAACCAGTTCTCTCTCTAGCTGATTCAGTCCTGCAAAGGGGACAAACACCTTTTTCACCCAAACTCGCAGAGACTTCCCCTTCTCAAACTCTTTTCTCTAGGTTCGCGAGTGCTTGAGGGCACAAGGTCTCAGGCCGTGTTCCCCAATGTGAGACGACAGAAAGCACTTCTTAGTAAAGAAGAAAGTTTATTGATTACATAATCAAAGATAGTTTGAACACCGAGTGTCGAATAAAACAAAAGTAAATAACGCAATCCTAGTCTGTACTGCGTAAGTCCCTAGTTCAGATCTTACCCTACAGAAAGTCCATTTCTCAGCCAGATGTCGTGTGTGGCTGGGCCTTTTGTCCTTACGCTGGTTATCCAGCAAAGTCTCTTCTCCCAACTGAACCTAAGGGACAAAGATCTTCTCCCTTTTTATATGTTTTCAAGTTTCTTTGTTTGACTTTCCCGCCTGGGGATTCTGTGCTCCTCCTCACGTAGGCAGGAAGAAATCCATTTGCAACGGAATGGTCCCTTTCTGGTTTCTGCAGAGGTGTCTTTAGGCTTTCCGAATACACATTCAGCCTGGCTCTGTCTCTCTCCATTGCATGAAGTGAGTTTCCAGTTCTCGGTGTTTACATTACCTACATGTTTAACCTTTACTTTTACATATTTGTTAGACCTGTAGTCCAGTATCTCCTTGTGACAGGGGTGAAGGGCCTGTCACCAGAGCCACATTGGAAAGGGGCAGGCAAGTCCCTTTGGACTCTCACTTTCTGAGGTGACTGCCCCCTGCCACCCCTGGAAGCCTCAATTTCTCCAGGTTACTGGGGTCGCTCTGGCTGACCCAGAGAAATCAGAGCTTGCCCCTGAAGCTCGGAGACTGTAGATTCCACTCAAACACTTGGGCCTAAAGAACTCTCTTTCCACTATTAGAATGGCGGGGTTGCGTTCATGAGCCCGATCCAAAGCTCAATGAAATCAATAGAAATCTTTCCACTGCCTTCCCCAGTCCCCAGGCTTTAAGCTGTGCCCTGTATTCCCCTCTTGAGACACCCGGTCCTAATTAAAAAGCAGGATTTTGCTAATTAACCCTCATTTAGGGGGGGAAAAAAACACAAATCTAGCAAAGAGGGACCTGTATCAGCACTGATTGAACAAGTATGGCTTTTGGGGGGTGGGATCGCGCGAATGGAAGAGAAAACCGTTAACCTCACACGTTTGGGGTGGGAGCAAATTTAAAAGGCTAAGTCAGCCTCAATTCTTGATTTGTCCATGATCGGAGCAATTAGCATTCGTTGCACACTAATTATAATTAGCCCCATCTTCAAATATTAATACTTCAGAAGCTGGATATATTTATACACGGGGCTGGTTATTTATATTTGATGAGGTCTGTCAACAACTGTTCTGGGAAGAAAAGGCTGCTGTTTCTCCCCCCACCCCTTTATTCCAGCAGAGCAGATTAAACAGGACAATTAGCTGGTGCTCACACTTATTCCCCTTAGAAAGACACTTAAACTACTTCACGGTTGCCAATCTGCAGGGAGAGGGAGGAGACGAGGAAAAATAGCTTTGTTCTGGAATAATAATTAATAAAAACAACTGTAGACTGTATTAGTGTCCCAGGGGGGGTGGCAGGAAGCCATGCACTTTTATGAATGCTAACTACAATACACTACACGGAGGTCGTGACGGCGGTTTACAAAAGCCATGAGGCTCAAAGGGGAAAAGGGGGAGAGAAGAGTGAATGAAAGGCGCACGAGTTTAGAAGATGAAACCAAGGCCTTTAAAGGGAGATGGAGGAAGGGAGGGGGGGGACACAACGGGGTTTGCTGCCTGGGATGGATGAAAAGGCTCGGGAAGGTTTTGTTCTTCAGAAACTAGTGTTCAAAAAGAGAGAACAGATGGTGGTGGGGGGCGGGGTGTCCTTTCGTTTTAACTGGAAAATAAAATGTTGTAGAAACCCCTTTATCTGTGGTTGCAAAGTATCCCGAGGCACCGATGGCTTGTTTGTATGAACAGCTGAATTAAAGGATTAGGGGACTCCATGCCAACTTGGGGGCCCTCATCTGCAGGAAGAGAGAGGAGCTGGCGTGTGTTGGAGAGGGGACGATCAGGAGAAGAGGATCAGGACCCAGCACCGGCAGCGCCCCTACCGTATATTTCCCGACAGTCCTTATTTAGTGGGATGGTCCCTCTTTGGGTGCTGAGTCCCACTGTCCCTCTGTCAGGGATCAATGATCTTCCTTCAGGACAGACTGACTGACCAAGCCTCAGGCACCTCTTTCCTGGCTGCCTCCCAGGGGGAAAACGCGGGAGAGGATGGATTTGGAATGACAAGAAACTAAGGGGAACGAGAAGGAGGGGAGCATCTGTCCCTCATTGTGCCCTTGGAATATTGGGAGGGTTGCGCGTAAGTGCGCAAGGGGTTGGAGTTTATTAACTAAGGGGCAGGGCTTATTGTCCAAGGGGGCAGGGCTTGTCCCTCTGGCTGTTGGAAATGTTGAGAGGTATGCCCCACTCCTGCCACAACGCCTTAGGGGACATGTTTTTGGTCCAGATAAAGCAAGGGGAAGGACCTATTGTAACGATGATACAGTGGGCTTGAGAATTACAAGGGGAGGGGGATACAACATGTCTGGAATAAGGAAGGGTCCAGATTTTAAAAGATCCAGATTAAGGGGGTTTCTGTCGCATTGCCGTCCCCCGTTTTTGCTGGAGGACAAGTGAACTGGAGAGGTGGGAGATCCTCCTAAGCTTGTCTCTATCAGATGTTGGCACAGCTGGGAACTCTGCTGCTACATTTGGTGACCAGTAGCCAGTAGCCATCATTCTCGATGTAACCAAGCCAAGTGCGTGCACCTGGGCCCTTGCATCCTGTCTGTCCCTCTGTTCCCCTTCCTTCGTCTCCCCACCACCACCCACCCCTCTGTCTCTCAGATTGTAAGCCCTAGGGCAGGTACCGTGTCTGTTCTATTACTTTGTAATGTGCCAGGTACATTGCTGGTGCTATATAAATGATTGATGATGATGATAATAATAATAATAATACAAGAATTAGGTTCCCATTTTGCAATCAGAGCTGCACTCTTTGAAGCCAAAAGGGCTCTGCAGGGGTCTGCCTGCGTGGAAGAGATTTAGCAAACTGGGGTCTTCATTAGGAGCACGGCTCATTCATAGAAAAAGGGGTGGGGGGGTCAATTTCCACTCCACCAAACCATTTCCAGCCATCTCTGCTTAGGAGCCTGGATTTATTTTCTCTCCCAGCTCCGACTTTCCAAGGCCAGCCACCCACCCCAACATGGCACTGATGATCTGAACTCAGAAGCAGTTTGTCAAACAGATTTCTCTGGAGGGGCTGGCTTTTGTTTGTTCGGAGCCTGATTCTGAAGTGGGGGCGGTTTGATCGCTGAAGAGCGTAGCTTATAACAGAGAGGGGCCGTGCAGCTGCAGCAGGGACCACGAGCCAGGGGGGTCCCCCTGCTATTGGGATGAGGGGGGGCGGGTATTTCATCTTGTGCGCCAGGCCCATTCCAACCTAGCTACACCTCGCATCCCACAAGGATCTGTGCTCCCACAAGCTGCAGGCCTTGGATCACAAATCGCTAGTGGGTGTCTGAGTCTCTTAGCGGCGTGTTCAACACCATGTATGCCGCGAACATGCTCGATACAGGCTAAGCACTCCAGGTTCCAGGAGGCTTGTGTGTAAAAGGCAGAGGTTGCTTAATTATTAATGCGTTTGTATTAGCGGTACCGGGAGCCTAACTGGTGATCAGAGCCTCATCCTGCTGAGCATTGCACAAGCTGGTAATAAGAGACATTCCCTCCCCTGGAAGATTTGCTGGAAGAATTAAGAGGCAGCGGGTGAGGACTGGTGGGGGGGGAGTGATTTGCTTAAGGCAGTGATGGGAAAGCTTATATCCATCCTTCTTTGTAGGGGTCACCTTCAAGGGCATAACCAGGCTGCAATGAGCACTGGTGCACAAAATTGAATGCCCCCCCCCCCC
>QEPC01008752.1:5258350-5269329 GCA_003113815.1 Sphenodon punctatus | reverse complement strand
ACACACACACACACACACACACACCCCTTGTTGATGGCTAAGAGAAGCAAGTTCATTTGGGTTCCATGAAACCACACGTGAATCTGGGGAGAGGAGGAGGAAAGGGTGGGAATACAAAAAACAAGCTAACTTTGGGATAAACTATCGTCTGAGTGAGATTGGAGCCCTCTGTGGGTCTCCTGAAAGGAAGATGAATGGGTCCCAATTTGGATTATAAATCATCCGGACCCTTGAAGGATTGTCTAGAGACAGTTTGAGAATTCCTCTCTCTCTTTCTCTCTCTCTCCCCCAACCCCACTTGTTCTGCTAGGAGCTACCTGTGGTTTCTCTTGTCAGGGCGAATCCCATGGCCAAGTGGTTCAAGGATTACTTGAGCTTTGGAAGCAGGAGGTCGCCCCCGCAGCCCCCCAAGCCCGACTACACCGAGAGCGATATCTTGAAGGCGTACAGAGCCCAGAAGAGTCTGGACTTTGAGGATCCTTACGAAGACAATGATAATAAACCGGAGCTGGATCCCGGGGGGATGGGGTCTCCCAACAGGGCGTCTGCTGGCAGCACCTTGGAGACCAAGTACACCTCCCCAAAACATCGACTCATCAAAGTGGAGTCCTCCGATCTGAACAAGAGCAAAGCTCTCCTGACTGCCGAGGACCCCAAGGGACGACAGGAACAGGTGGGTGATGGGTTTTCTGGACTGGGGGGTGGGGGAACTCCATGGGGGGTAGATAAGCAAGGCCTTGCTTACACCATTATGCAGGGCCAGATGAGCCATTACATTGATGATGGCTTCAGAGTGGGGGGGGGAGGCACAAGACTAAAAGCCCCCCCCCCATCCCAATCTCAGTGCTTTACTCGCTGTGTCTAGTACACCCAAGAGCTGTACCAAATCGGTGTTTGGGGGGGGTTTCCATTTCTGGAGAGCCCACTGAAAATCTGAGGAATTATTTCCCACTGAAACGAACAGTTGGACAATTCAGTTATTGTTTTGGTCATGTCAGGATCCCAGGCATTTTCCGTAGCAAGGCTGTGGTAGGGAGGGTTGCCGCTTCTGTCCATTTTAAAGCAACACTTCTGAAAAATACACGTTGAAGGGCCTGCATGGGTACCTTAGGCATCCATGCAGGCCCTGCAACATGTATTTTTCATAAGCGTCCCTTACAAATTGGCATAGGTGGCAATCCTAGGGTGGGCCAGGGCTCATGGACCAGTGGTGCCCCCCCCGCCCCCCCAAGAGCAGGAAGGTGGGCAGGAACAGGTGGAGTCTCCAGGTTGGGAGGGGGGACAGGGCTTATCCTTGAAGATGGTGTTGCCCATTTCCAGAGCCGCAACCTCTCTCTAAGAAAGAAGTTTTAAGAGGGGGCAGGGCCAGCATTCTATCTAGGGTGCCCGACTCTCCCAGTTTGACCCTGGGACTCCCATAGGGTCAAACCGTGAGAAGTGGTAACCCTAATTCAAACCTCTGCCCACTCTGAAAACTTCCTTCTTGGCAGGTCCCTTTGCAAGTGGCCTGAGTGCTGCTAGGAAACGTCCAAAGTGGGCGGGGGCAGAGTGTTGGCCTTGCTCTCTCCCCCCGCCCACTCTGAAAATGTCCTACACCGGTGCTCAGGCCTCTTGCAAAAGGACCCCTTCAGAGTTTGGGGCCCGGGCTCCACTGAGCCCCTTTGCTCATAGCTAGGCCCCTGTTTGGCACTATTGTGCCTTCCAAAAACAAGATAACCGAAACAGATGTTCATTTCAAGAAAGGAAGTCGGATCCAAATAGCAGCTCATGTCCACTTTTTCTGACCCAGTTTGGCATTCTCTATCGTGTCTGAACGTTTGTGAAATAACCAATTAGGACTTTCTACTGCATATAATCCTATGAGCTCTCGTTCCCCCTCACAGCAAACACTGTGAGGCAGGTCCTTATTATTCCCATTTTACAGATGGGGAACTGAGGCCGACTTGTCCAAGACCACCGGGGTAAGACGGGATTTGAACCCAAGTCTCCAAGGTTCAAGTCCAACACGTTAAGCCACTAGGACAACGAGCAGAATTGACCGTTTAGTTACACAAGGCAATAAAGG
Organism: Sphenodon punctatus; assembly: GCA_003113815.1. Lineage (NCBI taxonomy): Eukaryota > Metazoa > Chordata > Lepidosauria > Sphenodontia > Sphenodontidae > Sphenodon > Sphenodon punctatus. The sequence goes on along the minus strand of QEPC01008752.1, from coordinate 5,267,264 downwards.
CAGGAATAGTCGAACATGTCACATACCTTGGGTGTTTTCAGACAAGCACCTGCCCACCGATTACCCACCCATTGTGCATGTTGGAGGGGGGGGAGGAAGCCAAAATATCATTTATCTCAGGGGTGGGGAACCTCTCAGCCAGGGGCCAAATGTGGCTAGTTTTTATTTGGCCCCTTTCTTGTTCCTGGGTCTGGCCTGTGGATCCAGTTCCTACTACCCTCAGTTTCTATGTGGCCCTTGGAGCTGGGACTCATGGGAGGGAAAAGGTTCCCTACCCCTTGATTTATCCTTTAAACCAGACCAGCAGTTACCCCCGGGCAAATGCCCCTGGTCCCGGGCGTTCATACGACACTTCTGCTCCTCTGTAATAAAACGACAGGTGCCATCGCTCTGCTTTGGACTGGGGGGGTAAACGATGCCTTATGGGGCATTGTGAATACTCCAAAGTGGGGCACGGTAATTAGCAGCCAGTTACATGCCCGGGGATGGAATCCCAGAGTGAGTCATCCTAAACTGTTCCCACTCTAGGGGGTCCCTGAACACATCAGCTTTCGTGCACTGAGTGAGAAAGGGCCAGCTCAACGCTTGACTGGGTAGCTATTAGGACGCTGAATAAAACGGCACTCAGTGATGTTCTTGCTTTTGAGTCGGGGGGGGGGGCTGAGCTGCTGGAAAACTGGTTCATTGTAAAGAATCATAATTTGCGGGTGCTAACTCCGGTGCCTTGGACTGAACCTTTTTTTATTATTCTATTGCATTTTCAGGCTTCAAAGCACCTTACAATCCATATCTAGTCCCCCTCCGCGGGAGGTCGATCATTATTATACCCATTTTACAGATGGGGAACTGCTGTGCTGGAATGATAAGAATGTTTGACAGATACACACTGGCTCCCCCATTGGAGAAATTCATTTAAACATAGACTCTCCTTCACAGGCCTGGCCTTGTGGGCCCAGACGTTAGGCACATTACCGTTATGTCTAATTTACTCACATGGACTCCATACATTGGGGAGGGAAGCACTCCTGCATTGCTACAGACCTTGGCTTCCTGCATTTGAGGGCCCATTCAAGTGCTTCTTACACACATGAAGCATTATTTCTTACACATTTCAAGTTTATTTACAGACGCTGTAGATTGGGAGCCTATGCAGGCCCCCCCTGGTACATGGGACACTCGTCTGAATCTGAGACTTCAAGGTAGTGACTTGTCCAAGGCCACCCTGTGAGTTCATGGCTAAGGTGGGATTTGAACCCCAGTCCAAGTCCAACACACTAAGCTATACTGGCTCCTTCTAGGTTCCTTGACTGGCCCTTCCTCTGCGGTTTCAAGAGGCAATAGCAGCGTTTCCTTCCTGTTCTAAACTGCTGTGAGCTAAGACATCTGTTCCACCCCAGAAGTAGCTGCATGTCAGTGGCGTGCAAAATTTTATTCCTACCATGAGCGTTTGGAAAAGCACCTTGGGATTTTGGCAGATGGAAGAAGAGGTTGTGTTTGGGGCCATAGGCAGAGAGGTGCCTTTTAAACTAGCGGGGGGAGGGGGGGGGACACACTCTCTCATGGGATTCCTTGGTGAGTGAACAATTTCCACGACACTTTGATTTTTTCTTTCTTTCTTTTTTTGCTTGTCGGTCAGTTCTGCCTGCCAGCAGCGAGCGAGATACAATTTTGTCTGCCCGAGACCAACTCAGACTAGCAATAAGATGTAAATTTTTTTCACAGCGAGAGTAATTTAGCCATTGGATTGAAGCGCTTAGCTCGGGATGCGGGGGCTTTGGTTTGCTTGAAGTCTTTAAATCAAGCACTATTTCTTGCTGAAGGACGCACGGTCGCTCAGCTGGAAGATTTAGACTTGGTGCAGCGTGCAGGGAACCCATGCTAAGTCTTCCCCACGTCACCTACCTACTTGCTCTAATGCAAAGGGAGGGGGCAGTTGACCAGCATCCAAACTGGAGGTGTGGGGAACTGATTATTATATTATTTTTCATAGCACCAGCAATTTACCTGGTGCTGCACAGTCCTGATTGGAAAGAGGTCCCTGCCCCAAGGGGCTTACAGTCTAGGATGGACGAGGGAGGGGAGGACATAGGGCAAGACAGGGATAATATATACATTCATATTTTTACAGATGAGAAACTGAGGCTGAGATCGAGGCTTATCCAAGGCTACTCGATGAGTTCATAGTTAGGATAGCATTTGAACTTTGGTCTCTCAGGTCTAAATCCGGCACCTTATCCACTAGGCTATACTGCTGCACCCAGCTCTCAGCTGGCCCTGAACAACAGCCACAGCCCAAGCCCCTGAATCCTGTAGCAGCACCCAGAACCAAGGGACCTGGGCTAGACAGACAGACCCACACATCCTGACTGGCCCTTAGCATGCCCCCCCGCCTCCTCCCTACTGGTGGGCCCTGTACTAGGCAGCATAATAGATAACCCACCCTCGGACACAGGGATATAACCAGGGATGGTCAGGCTAGACAATTGTAACTGAGGCAAATTGCCACAGGGGCTGCCGTCCCGAGCCCCAGATTTTGAAGGAGTTCTCCAAAATCCTGGCCCTGCAGCAAGTTGGGTGGGTGTTGCCGTTGCCTCAGTGATGAAACCATTTCAGCTGATTGATGACAACAGCCTCTTCCCCATCCACCGGCAAGGCTCTGGTGTCTCTGCCGTTGGGAGGATGGTTAGAAATGGTCCCTCACTGGGGAGAGACTTCAGCTTTGGAAACCCTAGGCTGTATCTCACACTCAGAATTTGCAGGGGGGGGGGGGGTGTCTGCTCTCCCTGGTTTTGCGTGACAGGTTGGGGGAAGAATTCCTGACCGTAAGGTCAGGCCGAGGAACAGGTTACGTAGAGAAGCGCAGGATTCCCCATCGTTGGAGGTTTCTAAGAGGTTGGGGCAGGGGTACAATTGCACTGGGGTGGGTGGGTCACGATCTTGGGGGGGGGGGGCACACTCCCTGGTGCAGCTGTTTCTCCTGCTGCTGGGAGGGGATCAGAGGGGGGGACTCATTCCAGCTTCTGCACTAGGGCCCATTCCAGCCGAGCTACGCCTCCAAGGCCGGATGAGCATGTGTCTGGGAGGAGGTAGGTGTGTGGCAGACCCTTATGGTCCTTCTGGCTCTGTGAGTCTATGGTTCTAGCTATTCCCATGCTCCTTAGTTTGGGCTGCTGGTACTCCACTGTGCAAAGGATCTGCCCATTGAGTGTGTGTGTGTGTACATGTGGGGTGTGTGTGAGCATGCATCCGCAGGCAGGGGCATCGCTAGGTTGGAATGGGCTCAGGTGCAAGAAATGGACTTGCTCCTCCCCGCCCCCCCGCCATCACCATCCTCTCCCCACCCTCTCCCTCCTTCCTGTGCAGGTGTTTGTGTGTACGTGCATGTCTGTGTGTGGGCACGGGGGTGTGCAGGTGTGTATGAGCATGCGGGGGGGGTGGTGCATGCGGTGAGGGGGTGTGCAGGCATGAGTGTGCCGATGAAGGGGTGTGCATGCATGCAAGTGTGTGTAAGAGCGTGTGCAGGTGCATGTGTCCATGCACGAGTGTGCAGGTGTGCGCACCTGATGTGTGTGTAAAGCAGACCAGGCTGAGAAGCTGATTCCGTCTGGCTGAGCCTCAGACCCTGCACACGTCCCCCTCTCCTTGTTCCTGCTCCTGGCTGCAAGCTTTATCGGCACTGACGCACACACGGCGCTGCTAATTGCCCCAGAGGGACTCCTCACACCTCTTACCGTAGGCCCCGCCAGCCTGTTTTACAAATGAACTTGCTGTTGCTGCAACAAGGTGCATTTGCCCTCGTGTCTTCTTTCCCCTGCCGGTTTCCAGAGTGCTAACCATTCCTTCTGTGAGACAGCAGCTTGGGGGCGAGTGTGGGGAGAGAAGGCTGTTGCAGAGCATAGGTGGATGGCTCTCCAGAAAGAGACATGACCAAGGCTGGCTGGTGAGTCAGTGGCAGAGCAGAAATTAGATTTCCCCCCCCTCCCCCGTTATCACCTTGCCCCTTGGATCTGCCAAGCCATGCCACCTCCTTGCTATAATTAAAACATCAGCACTAAGTTTCTATCCTCCTCCTCTTGTGATAGCTAAGATTGGTGGCATAATTCAAGGTCTGATAATGTTGTGTATCAAGGGAAGGACAGCTTTGGCTGAGGAAGAAGAGGTTGTTTTTAGTAAAAGCCTTTGAGTCAAACCAGGCAGATAAAGGAGAAAGTAGGGTGGCCAGATATGCACATTTTAGGGGACCCTTACGAGAAATATAGGTTGCAGGGCTGCATTGGAGCCCGGCTGGGGGACAGCAGTGACCCAGATTGATCAATTAACCCCAGCACTGGGCCAAGGTAGTACGGGAGCAAGTCTACAGCCTCCGGCACAAAGGGCTGCTAGTTCTAACCAGATTAAAAATGAGGCACGCTGCGGAGCGCTGAAATATAGGCTGTCTGTTATGCCCTGTGGGGCCTGAAATAAAGGCTGGCCATTATGTTCTGAGGGGCTCTAAAATCAGGGCAAGAATGTTCACTGCATGGGGAAAACCACAGCAAACGTTGGGCCTTGAATAAGGATCACCCCTTATGTTCTGCGGGGTTGTGGGAGCTCTGAAATAAGGACCACCTGTTACGTTCCACGTACCTGTGGGATATAAAATAAGCAGCATCAGTGATGTCCTATGGGGCTATGAAATAAGAGACATCGGGCTACCCTAGGCAGTGCTCAAATGTAGTTCAAAGCATGCCCTTGCAGGAACGACAGCTCGGTGGTTTTAACCAAGACCAGCATCCCCACCGTGAGTGTAATTCTCCAGGAACGCGGTGGCAGTCTCCTTCAGCAAGGCAATCTTCCCCTGAGACATAGAGAGTCGATACGATGCCAGCTGGAGGAATCGGAGCACATAAGAGCTACCAGCGTGATCCCTCTTATTTATTTACATTTATATCCCGCCCTCTTCCGCCCACAGACGGCTCGGGGCGGCTTACAAAATACATTTTAAAACCCCTAAACACAATAACTACAATAAAAAATCTTGCCTGGTTGTCCTGCCTCCGACAGTGCTCCCTACACCCTAAGAGACAGACTCATTCCTCGTGGCAGAGCTAGATGCTTTCCAACGTGCCATTCGACCATCCCTATCTGTTATGGCTTTAGATCAAGCTTGGGCCTGGAAAGGGCTGGAGAACGTCTGGTCCGTGAGCCAAATTTTGCGCTTTTAAAATTTATTTTTTTTAAATGCCCCCTTTCCAATTCCTGTTGATCCAGTCCTGGCCCTCAAGCACCGAAAGAGTGAGCTCAGGGGAAGGGAGTAGAGATGAGGACAGGGGACAGATCCATGGTTTGGGCCTTCTCCTTCCTTTTTCCATCCTGAGCGTTCACCCACTAAGCACCCCTCCTGCTCCTCACCCCAATGCCTACCTGCCCCACAGAACTTGTACTAAGTTTCAAAGTGGCCCTTGGGAGGGAGGAAGTTCCTCACTGCTGGGGTAGCATATGGGATTCATGAGACACAGGATTAAGGCTGTGCACAGGATCAAGTATTTGTATCTGTGTTTTTAGTATTCACCCATACTCACTGCATTTTCCCCCATTGCTGCCAATGTGGAAAACCCTGCATAGGGGTTATTTTGGCACAGAAGGGCAGCAAGGTTCCGCCAGTTTGACAGACCTATAAGGAAAGAAAAATGTGGTTTAAACTGCTGCTAAGTCTGCTACCAATTTAAAAAGGGGGACACTGGTTTGGGGGAGGGTGGAAAATATGGCTGGCTTGGTGGCGAGGTTGTTAGCTTGAGGAGGTAGGAATTAGGGCATGGATCTGGCTTAGAGGGGGTCACAGGTTTGGGGAAAGGGAAATGGGTATGGGACTAGATTCAGGGGAGGTTGCTGGGTTGGGGAGGAGGAATGGGATGTGGCTGACTCGGGGCGTCACTTGTTGATAGGGTTGCCACCTCTTGTGGTTTGACCCTGAGACTCCCCTAGGCTGAAATGGGAGTCTTAGAGTCAAACTGCAAAAAGTGGCAACTCTAATTGTTGGGGTGTGTGTGCAGTGTTACATTAAGAACATATGAACATAAGTAGTGCCACACAGAATCAGACCAGTGGTCCATCAAACCCAGCATCCTGTCTCCAACAGTGGCCAATCTCGATGCATGGGAGAAAGAATCAACAGTCACAATGGGCAATCCATTCCCCGTTGTTCACTCTCAGCTCCCGACAGTAAGAAATTCATCCCGTAAGCGACTTGGCTAATAGTCATTAACAGACTTACTTTCCAAGAACGTATCCAGGCCTTTTTTAAACCCAGCAATACTACTGGCCTTGACACTGTCCTCTGGCAACAAATTCCATAGGTTAATTATGCGTTGAGTGAAAAAGTACTTCCTTTTATTTGTTTTAAATCTGCCGGCAGCTAGTTTGATGGAGTGTCCCCTACTGTTAGTGCTGTTCGAGAGGGTAAATATTAAATAACCGTTCCCTATCTACTCGTTCCACACCACTCAAGATTTTATAAACCTCTATCATGTCCCCTCTCAGTTTTCCCTTCTCTAAGCTGAAGAGACCCAGCTTGTCAAACATTGCTGGTTTAGCTGGTCTCGACTGGAATGGACTTGGCTGCAGTCAGTGGAGACTGCAGGTCTGAGACAGCAGTGGCCCCAAGCGGGTGGCTAAAATAAGGAGTCGGAGAGCAGCTTGGCTCTGAGCTAGTTATGCGCTGCAGTTTTGGGAACCAGTTTGAGACCTCATACCATATTTCCCAGGAAATGTTGGGTTTACTCAGAACTCGACCACACAGCCGTAGTATTTGTATTTTGAATATGGAACCTGAAAAGGTCTTTTTAAAAAATTTGCTGTGTTTTATTGAAACCCAAATGCACAGTCTTATATAGGATCTTTCCTCAGCTCTCACATTGACCTTGTGTGCGACCTTGAACAGGCAAGTCCCGTCTTTCTGTTTCCCTCTTTGACTGCCTCGTCCGTATAGCTGTTTGGGGCAGACGCTGTCCCTCACAATGTATGTGTAGTATAGGAGAGGGCCCCCAGTCTCAGCTCACGCCTCTAATTGTTTCTGTCAAACAGATCATGAATGGTGTTAGAGGCAGCCTTGCCCCCTTCATCCCCACCTCTACCCCTATGTGACAGGTCAGGGGCAGATCTTTGTGGGGGGAGGGCTCCCCATCCCAACTTCACTCTGGTTACTCCACCAATTGTTACCCTCATCGTAGCCGCCCTGAGCTGCTCTGCAGGAAAAGGGCGAGATAAAACTCCAGATAAATACAATAAAATAAAGAAATAAATAGAGCCCTATTTTGCTCCCATCATCTGCTCCACGTAGGCTTCATTTCTCAGGTCGTTTGAGGAAGCGTGGATGACTTTCCGACTGGGCCCCTTCTTGCCCTTTTCTTCTGATCACTTCAGGCTCAGTGAAACCTCCTGCTGGTTGCTGGCCTTTGCAAGTTGTGCCGGCCACTAGAGAAATTATTTCTCCGTCGCGAAGGTCGTTTTGCTGACAAACTTTACATTTACACCACGTCTTCCAATGCCCGTTATAATTTATAACGTGCCCGGGAATCTCATAATTCACTTCTGAGCTGCAGCCACCTCTGGGGCGGAACGCTGCAGCAGTACAACGGCACGCAACGCAGGGATCCCTTGCTGCTGAAATGCAACCACTTCTAGAGTGAAACACTTCACCTGTTTAGCGGCACACTGTGCCCTGAGAGTATCCGGCACGGAAATGCAGCTACGTCTGGGGCAGAATGCTGCCGTTGTTTAATACCAGGCCAGCATCTCTGCTCCGAGTTCAGCTAGCAGGGAAATGCAGCATTGCAGCCACCTCTGGAGATCAGCGTGTGTGTCACTGATCAGCTCCACCCTGATCGGCTGGTGTTTCTGCTGGCGGGATGGGGTCGTTCAGAGTAGCCGCAGCGACCAGGGGCGAAACCCTGGCACAAATGAAGCCCTGGCACTAGGACTCCTGCCCCAGGCACCAAAGGGACTTCTTAAAAATACCAACCGGCAGCAAAGCTATCAGGCAATATGGCTTGTCAGGGAGAGGGCTCCCCTGAGCAGCACGTGTCGGTAACCTCTGGGGCATAGGTTCAGTGGTACTGACTGCTGGCTCTAACGCAGCCAGTTTTCTCCCCAGCTTGGCTGCCTTCTCTGTTGTGTGTGTCTGGGGGGGAGGGAGGAATGCAGCTGCACACCCTCCCCCCTCCAGAGAGCTCCCCCACACCCTCTCTCTGATCCCCTTCAGAGGCTGTCAGATGCTCCCCCCCCCCCACTCTGATGGGCACCCCCGACAGCGCGTTAGATGTGCTCAAACAGCCTGCAGTGGAAATGTTTTGAGATGCTGCGGGCAAATGAGACAGACGCATGGAAATTACCTCTCAGCCTCTCCTCCGAGCAATTAGCCCTTTGGTGCCTGGGAACTGGAGTGCCAGGGAAAGGGGCTGGATTGGCAGAACCACAGGCTGAGGGAGGCTGGTTTTGTAGCAGGCCTCCTGAGGCGGCGCAAGCTGCTTCCTTCTCCACCGCCACCAGCCCTGGTCGGGGGTGAGAATGGAGGCTCGACGGCCCATTCAGGCCTAGAGGTTTCTACTAGTGACTAGGGGCAGAAACTGGGTGGGTCCCCTGACCGGGGCGGGGCGGGGGGGGGGGATTTGGTGATCTGCTCAACTGACATTGGTGCCAGATACCCTGGATTGTAAGAGATGCTCCACAATGTTTCAGAACTCTGTAGAGCAGCCCCATAGAACAGACACCCCCACAGCTCCATAGAGCCCCATAGAACAGACACCCTCACTACCCCATAGAGCCCCATAGAACAGACACCCTCACTACCCCATAGAACAGACACCCCCACAGCTCCATAGAGCCCCATAGAACAGACACCCTCACAGCTCCATAGAGCCCCATAGAACAGACACCC
>QEPC01008752.1:5221190-5257239 GCA_003113815.1 Sphenodon punctatus | reverse complement strand
CCTATGGGGCTCTATGGAGCTGTGGGGTTGTCTGTCCTATGGGGCTCTATGGAGCTGTGGGGTTGTCTGTTCTATGGGGCTCTATGGAGCTGTGGGGTTGCCTGTCCTATGGGGCTCTATGGAGCTGTGGGGTTGCCTGTCCTATGGGGCTCTGTGGAGCTGTGGGGTTGTCTGTCCTATGGGGCTCTATGGAGCTGTGAGGGTGTCTGTTCTATGGGGCTCTATGGAGCTGTGGGGTTGTCTGTCCTATGGGGCTCTATGGAGCTGTGGGGTGTCTGCTCTGTGGAGCTGCAGAGATTGCTTATCTAGAGGGTTCTATGAAGTTGCGGGGATGTCTTTTCTACGGGGCTCTATGGAGCTGTGAGGGTTTTGTTTTATGGGGCTCTATGGAGCACCCCCTGTTGCCGACATGCCTGAAACGACCCCCAAGAGCCTCCCCCACTGCTAGTGCTGGTACTGCCCCCCATCGCTTCCTAAGCAGTGGGGATGGCACCCAGGGGGTAGCCTCAGATTCATTCATTCTCTTATACCCCATCCGCCCCCTAAGCCTCAGGGAGGCCTACAAAAAACCCCAAGAATTTGCAGGACCCAGGGAAAAGAGAGAAGGTGAGGGCCCTGGTGGCCCCTCCTCTATGGCCCCAACCCCATGGGGCCCCTCCCCATGGGCCTTAGAGGTGGTCGTATTGGGGACCCGGCTGAGAGGGAGTGGGGGCTCTGAACCTGCCCTGGAGGAAAAGGGGGCCACTGGAAGTAGAGAAAATAATCGCCCTGTGGAAAAGCCAGCCCTGGTGACACCCTGAGGTCTCTCCCACCGCTGCTGCTTCTGAGGCCTCCTCCGGGCGAGACGGCCCCCATGACTTCCTCCAACGCAGAGGAGCAGCCAATGCTAGGGGGGCCAGACCTGCCCTTTAAAAGAGGATGCTTATGAAAAATACATGGTGCAGGGCTGCACTGGAACCAATATAGCCCCGCAACATGTATTTTCCATAAGTGCCCTCTTTTAAAGGGGAGGGATGGCCACCCTACTGCTTGCCCTTGCCGCCTCCCAGAGCTGTTCGTGCTTCTCGGTGCCCGCTGGCCTCAACGTCAGGCCTGGTGCAAACTAAATGCCGCCCTCCCCCAGGAGCTTTCAGAGGAGTCAGTCCAAGGAGCCCCGCTCCCTGCCCTGCTGCTGAGGCAGAGCATAACGCGGCTGCTTCTCAGGGACAGCTCTGCCTGTAAAGCTAGCGGTGACTGTGCAAAAGAGCAGCAAAATGCTGCCCCTCTTGCCCTAGGGCAGGGGTTAGGGGGCAGGGCGCTCCAGGGCTGTGAGGTGGAAGTCACCAGGATGGGTGCGGTGTGGAGGCCTGACTGGGTCACCAGGGTGGGAGCCACCGAAGCAGGGAGGTGGGGTGCGTTAGGCGTCATGAGAGTGGGGTCTCCCCGAGAGGACGCAAGGGGGCAGGCTCTGACAGGCCTCACCTTCCCTGGCTGCTGGATCTGCCCACCTTCAAGCGGTTCCCCTTGCTGCCCCATTTGCCCCCTTGCTTGCCTCCCATTGTACCCCCACATCCCTGTCCGGGCCTAATGGCCCTGTCCTCCCTGCCCCTTCTCCTGATGATCCCACCGGCTCAGGACCCCAGAATGCCCCCTGCCCCACCCCAATGATCCCACCATTGCCCCCGTGGAAACGTGGTTCTAGCCTGGCAGAGTAAAATGACAACAGCTGGCCCTGTCTCTGGAGTTGTTGCCATGGGGGCCACGCGGCTAGGCCAGACAGGCACATTTTAGAGGACACTTATGAAAAACACAGGTTGCAGGGCTGCAGTGGCTCCAGTGCAACCTGTATTTTCCATAAGTGTCCTCTAAAACATGCGTCTCTGGCCACCCTACAGTGGCTGTAAGCAGGGTCTGCATGAGCTGGGGACCCGCAGAGAGAGAAACCACTGGGAGAAGCACTCGAGGTCCGGTAAGGTAGCCAGATACTGCCCCCCACAGTGCTCACTACTGGTGAGGAGGAGCTGCCGTGGGACTGGAGTCTGGGGGGCCCTGTGGCGGCTTCAAGAGCATCCCTCCCAGTCCCTCTTTGGGGGCTGAATCCCCACTGTCCCTCTTTCAAGGGCTCAAAGTCCCTCTTTTAGGGAAGAGAGACAAAAAGGGGGGCTAGGTACTCAATTCTCAGGCACCTCTTTCCGGTGGCCTCCCAGGAAAATGCCCTTCAGGGAGGGACAATGGGAAGATGATGGAATCAAATGACAAGACACTAAGTGGAATGAAAAGCAGGAACGTTTCTGGGCTATTGGAGGAGTGTGCGTGCTTCTAAGTGTGTGAGGGGGCGGAGCTTGTTTGATGAGGGGTGGAGCTTATTGGCCAAGGGGGCTGTGCTTGTTTGATGAGGGGTGGAGCTTATTGGCCAAGGGGGCAGGGCTTGTCCCTCTGCCCGCTCAAACACTTCAAGAAACTTAACGGGTAGCAGATTGAAAACAAGTAAAAGAAAGTATTTTTTTCACTCAACACACAAGTAAGTCGTGGAATTTGTTGCCAGAGGACGTGGTCAAGGCCAGGAGTATCGCTGGGTTTAGGAAAGGATTGAACAAGTTTCTGGAGGAGGATCGGTCCATTAGCAGCTATTGGCCAGCTAGGTTTAGGGAATGTAGCCTCTTATTGTCGGGAGCGGGGAGCAAACAACAGGGAATGGATTCCTCCGTAGCGATCTGTTGTGTGCTTCTTTAAGGAACCGAGACTGGCCACTGTCGGAGACAGGACGCTGGGCTCGATGGTGCGGAGGCCCAGTCTGGCACTGACTATGTTCTTACGAAATGTTGGGGAGGCAGGTATGCAAGAGGCAGGGCAGCTTCAGCGCTGTGCCAGGCGGCAGCCCAGGAAGAACTTGGGAATGCCAGCTCTGCTGCCCAGAATCACAGCGCCAAGGCCACCCCCGACCTTGTCTTATCACCGGGCCAGCCGGACCCAGGCTGGGAAGGGCTAACGGTTGCCTCCGCTCCTGAAGGGCCCCGGTGCTAGGCCCCCACTGGTGTTGGGATGCCTGCACTAACTCTCTCCCCCTGTCAACCCTAGGGTGCCAGTGAGAGCGAGTACTCGGACCCCTTCGATGCCCATCGGGAACTGAAAGCGGAGGCAGAGGAGGAGACGGGGACAGAGAACAATGGCTACATGGAGCCCTATGATGCTCAGAAGGTGGTAGCAGGTGAGTGACATCCTGGGGGAGGGGGTTCAGACCTTGCACTGGGGTACTCATGGGGGGGGGGGAATGTGCTCCCGATTCCACCTGCACCTGAGGAGTCGAGGGGATGGGGAATTGTTGCCATGGAAATCTTCTTAGCTCTCCCCAAAGCCCCAGGACCGATGCGTAGGGATGGGGGAGGCCCAGGGTCTGATGAGTGGGCAAGGGGGTCAGAAGCCACAGAGCAGATGTGTGAGGTAGGGGAGGGAGGGTCCTGGAGCTGAGGCCCTGGGGTAGGGGGCAGGATCCCAGAGCTGGTGTTGGAGTTGTGTGTGTGTGTGGGGGGAAGCCCTGGGTTTGAGGTGCGGGTGGAGGGAGACCCTGAAACTGATGTAGGGGAGCAAGGTCTTGGTGCTGCAGGCTGGGCAGGGATGATGCCCCAGAGCTGAGATGTGGGTGGGGGCAGGGACCCCAGAGTTGATGTGGGGAGGCAAGGCCCTTGGGGCTGAGATGGGGGTGGTAAGGCCTGAGGGCCGGTGTGGGAGAGGGGGTGAGACCTAGTGCTGAAACCCAACCTTGAGTTTTTCTGAGAATCACGATTCTCGCCTCGTTTTAAGCGACAAACGATATTTATTTTTTTTAAAAAAAACCCGATTCTCGACATTTCTCGGTCGAGAATGTTTTTCTCAAAATACCATTCTTTACCTTTGACCATATACCGGTTTGCCATGTACCACTTACCGTGTACCGCGTTCATCCCAGTGATGCGCACGTGCAAAGTGGTATTTTTCAGTTTGCACATGCGCGTTACTGGGATGAACGCAGTACACAGTAAGCGGTACGGGGTCAGTGGTAAATTGCGGGAAACAGTAAACGGGAAATGGTATTTCAAGAAAAAAATTCTCAACCGAGATCTCGGTCTGTGATCGAGATTGTACCAAGATCTCGGTGACAATTCTCGTGAGATTTTCGCGAGAAAAAACTTGCTTAGGGCCACCACGGCTGACGTGTAGCTGTAGGGGAAACCCTAAATCCAATGAATGGGGGAGAGAGGAGGCTAGGCCCTGGGGCTGAGGTTGGGGGGCACCCTGTGCCTGAGGACTCCATTGCTCTGCTGCTTCTGTGTGTGGGTCCCCCAACCCCCAAGCACCTGGCCCTTTGTTCTCCAACCCCTGCCCAGATGTCTGTGCCTAGTCCCCCCACTGCCCCATCTTGCCCTGCGCCCGCCCCTGCACTCACCCTTCTGCCTCCCAGATCTCCAGCGCAAAGGTGACCGGGATGGGCAGCGGGTGAAGAAATCCCGGAAGGGGCTGCAGCTGTATGACACCCCCTACGAGGAGAAGGCGCCCGAGGCTGAACCTGAGGGCCCCACAGCCGGCAAACCCCGGGAGAGCCGCCTGCCTCAGGATGATGAGCGGCCAGCAGATGAATACGACCAGCCCTGGGAGTGGAAGAAGGACCATATCTCCCGGGCCTTTGCAGGTGAGAGGCTCACGCTGCCTCTGTCGTGGGCACAGGGGCTGGGGGGTAGGCCCCTAGGAAAAGGGGATTAAGGGATGAAGCAGGCATGAAACGGTGAAGAGGGGATGACCCTAGAATTTCCAAAGGAACCCGCTGCCTCCCCTGGTCTGCTCCAGCTCTAGGCCCAATTGCCTCTGCAGCAGAGACCCCCCCCAAGGCAGGTGTTTGGTAAGATGAACGGATTAATCCCAGAGCCCCTGTGTCACGCCACTTCCTAAACCAGGTGGCATCTCCAGGGGTTCCCCATCTCTGCTGTCCTGAGGCCAAGGACATTGCTATTATTATTATTATTATTTATTATAAACATTTATATAGCGCCAGTAGTATGACCTGGCGCTGTACAGAACATAGAAATAGACGCGGTCCCTGCCTGTGGCTTCCAATCTAAAAGACAAGGCGGGGGCGACAGGGAGAGGGGACAGTGGGAGAGACATTGCTAGGATGTAGATGAACAGTAAGGACAATCACAGGTGGGTCAGGAGGCCCTTGAAAACAGGAGGCAAGTGGGAGTTCCTCTCTACTTTACCGCAAAGGATGAGGGCAGGGCAGGGCAGGCTTTGGGGTGTTGGGTGGTCTAGTGGTTAGTTGAAGGAACTGGGAGCCAGGACTCCTGGGGTTCTATTCTTAGCTCTGGAAGGGGAGGGGTGTGTCTCATGGGTTACGGCAGGAGGGTCAGGAACCGGGACTTTGGGGTTCTATATACCCAGCTCTGAGAGAGTAGTGGGATCTTGAGGGATACAACGGGGGGTGGGGGGGGTGTTACAGCAGGGGAATTGGGAGTCAGAACTCCTGGGTTCTACGTCCAGCGTTGGGAGGGGGTGTGACTGTTTGGTAAGGAGAACAGAGGCATGGGAGTCAGAACTCCTGGGTTCTGTTCCTAGCGCTGAGAGGGGAGAGGGATGTTAGGGGTTACAGAGCAGGGGAACTGGGAGTCGGAACCCCTGGGTTCTGTTCCTAGCGCTGAGAGGGGAGAGGGATGTTAGGGGTTACAGCAGGGGAACTGGGAGTCGGAACCCCTGGGTTCTACGTCCAGCGTTGGGAGGGGGTGTGACTGTTTGGTAAGGAGAACAGAGGCATGGGAGTCAGGACTCCTGGCTTCCCTCCCCAGCTCTGCGTTGCCAGGGTAACCTTGGGCACCTCCCTTCCTCTCTTTGTGCTTTGGTTCCCTCGGAGGGCCAAGAAAGCCGGTTTCCAAAGCTCCGTTGGCTGCTCTGCAAAGCGCTCGCACGTTCTAGCACTAGAGAGGAGTGTGTTCGCCCCCTTTTTTCCCCCTTCGCTCTTTTGTGAGGGATCTCGTAGTTCAGCCAGGCCCACTGGGGATTGGTGGAAGAAGCCAGGGTGCAAGTGGGGGTGAGTGCTAACCTCCAAGGTCTCCATAGACACCTTCTCCACAGCAGAGCTGGAGTTGGTTGCAGGACAGAGCTGAGTGGGATGCCGTGCCAGGAGCCTTGCCTGTGCCTGGGAAGGGGAAGGCTGGGTGGGCAGCCCCCATCCTCATAGTGCCCCTATAGAAGCCTCTCTCTCTTGTGCTGGGTTTGGGTCACCTGCTCCCTGCCATCTGCAGCGCACCGCGCCTCCCGCTGCCCTCCCTCATCTGGGCGCACCACGTTGACCGTTGACCTCAGTCTGCTGGGCACAGCGATCCAGGCCTGCCTGAGCGGTTTGTCCCATTGGGGTGGGCAAGGGCTGCTTTTTGCAGCACTGGCTTCATTGAGCGAACCATGGCTTATCAGTCCTTGGGAAATTGTCATGGATTTAGCATCGACCCCCCCCCCCCGCCGCGGTGTGCAAAGCGAAAGGAGCTGCCAGACAAGCTCTCTCGACTCGCTCAGGCATGATGGGATGTGATTGGGGAGCCGGTCCCTCTGTAAGATCAGCTGCAAGCCGCTGCCAGCAATCTCCAGAGTGGGCAGGTGGGCTCGGCGAAATCCCATCGCCCCCTGCCTATTACTTTATTAACTGGTGTTTATGCTGCTCTGAACAGCTGCCTGAACGGAATCGATAACGAGTTCCTGTGGCAGAGTCGAGAGGGAGAGGGGAGAAGGGGGGGAGGACAGGGAGTGATCTGGAGCTGGGGGAAGGAGTGGGGGGCAGGGGGAGAAAACATTCTGGAGCTGGGGATAGGGAGCAGGCTGGAGATGTGGGGAGGAAGGAGGGCAGGCAGCTGGGGGAGGGAACGATTCTTGCCCTGGGCTTTTCCCCTCCACCAGCTAAAATCAGCACCCACTCCCTGCTGGGGCTTACTCCCCCATTTTATCCCTCTCCCAGCTCTGACCCCAGCCCCACAAGGAGCAGACCCTAAAACAAGGGGTGACGCAGGGACTGAGTGTCTCCCAGCAGGATGTGCTCTCCTCACAGTGTTCCCCAAGTAGCCAGACAAGTCACAGGCAAGCTTCGAGGTCCTCCAGTGATAATCTGCAGACCAGCAGAGGAACTCCCCTCTCCCTGGTACTTAATGGTTATTAAGTATTTATATAGCACCAGCAATACAGGGTGTGCTCTCCTCACTGCTGCCCGCACAGCGCTCCCCATAGAGCCGTGGGCAGATTGGCCGCCGCTCTAGGCTGCTGTCTGTAGCTCTATGGTGTTCCCTGGGGCAACCCCCGGCTGAGAGCTGTCCACCGAGTAGACAGACCGCAGTTCCGCCTCCGGACGGTGCCCCAAATTTGGGCGGTCCGCTCCACCGGCAGTGCTCTGGGATGTTCTGGAACTCCGCCTCTGCTCCTTCTGCACGTTTAGTGGGCCGACTTTAAAAGGACGGTGCCCGGCTGCCCGGGCCGTGAGGCGGAGCAGAGGGGTTGAGTGCTGTCCGTGTAAACCTGGGCTACCTGGTGCTGACCTATCATTCATTACAGGCAGGTCTCTGCCCCGAGGGGATTACAAATCTACAATCCGACAGGGGAGAGACAGGGATTCCGTCACAAAGTTGAGAAGCTGCCGGTGCCCGTGCTTAGCTACAGGGGAGAAGGGATGGTACAAAGGGGCTTCCTTGGTAACTCTCTCTACTCCCGCCCCAACCCTGTTCTCTGATCTCCTGGCCTCAGATCAGATCCCCCCCCCGGCCCGGGGCTGCACTTTGGTGTTCACTGCCATCTGAAGCTGTTGCTTTTTTTTCTCTCTCTTCTTCTTTCCCTTCCATCGTCCGATCTTTTTATCGTGTCTGCTTTGTCTCCCTCCCTTCCCCGCCTCTCCCCCCCCTCCCTCCTTCTCCACGGTGCCCCCTGCAGTAGAGATTAAGGAAGTCAAATCGCTGCCCTGGCCACCGCCGGTGGGACAGCTCAGTGGTACTGAGGAACCCCTAAGTGCCGAAGGTGATGTCTTACTTTACCCCCCTCTCCCGAGATCAGCCCCGAGATTGTCTGTGTCTGCATCATCTCCTCTGTCTCCTTCTTTCTACCCCCTTCTCCCCCCACCTCCTCTCTTTGTCATTCTCGTCCCTGCACTCCTCCTTCCTCCTCTGTCCCTCGCCTCTCTCCTTTCTTTCCCCGACACACTCACAGACGGCTGCTTGCATGCGCTAGCTGTGCTTGGCATGCTCCTTGCACCTCAGGATCCTCCCGGTGGCAGCATGCAGACCAGCAATTAGAGGGACCCCCCCCCAATGGCCCCACCCCCTCTCCCTGAACCTCCAAGCAGGGAGAGGGTGGGGGTGGGGGGGAAATAGCATGCCCCACGTATGTTCTGGCTACAGCTTACAAATGCAAAATGCAGGTGTCTCATTAGATCTTAGACTTCTGTGCTAACAGCGTCTGTGCCTGTGTCTCTAGAGCAGAGGTGGGGGAATCTTCTCGCTCTCGTGGGCCCCTTTGAAAATGAGTACAAGGCTCTGTGGGGCCAGATGGGTTAGAGTTACGGTGCTTAGGAGGGGTGCTCTGCATTGGGCAGATCATGAATCTATGCCATGGAGAGATGCCCCTCCTTCCAGAGCTAAGACTAGAACCCCAGAAGTCCTGGCTCCCAGTTCCTTCATCTAACCACTAGACCGTCCACCCCACCCAACCTGTCCCCTCTCCTCAAGTGCATGCCCTCCTTGCCCACGCCCTTCCTCTGAGCTCGCTCTGTCAGTGCGTGAAGGCAGAGACTGAATCCACAGGCCGGATCCTCCTAGAAAGATCCAGGAATCGGAAAGGGGCCAAACAAGAACCAGTCATAAGCAGGATTCAGCCCTTTGGGCTGGAGGATCCCTATCCGTGGAAATCTTTGTGCTGCCCTGACAAGGGCTGCTTATGGGATCATTCCCCCTCTCTCCAAAGGGACACAAATGGGTGCTTTTAGACAGACGGCACCCATGTCAGATGTGCAAGGGGGGGGGCAGGCTCCGGAACATCCAGAGCTTGGGCAGGGGTCGCCCCGGGCAACACCATAGAGTTGCAGGCGACAGCCTAGAGCATTGGGCAATCGGCCCGTAACTCTATGGTGTGGGGGGAGGAGGGCGCCGTGCGGGTGGACTATGGGCCACGTGGCAGCCACTGGGTCTGATTTAAACCCACCCGGCCCAGGTGGGGCTGCAAGCGGGCAGATGCAGGGGTGCACCCCCAGAACCGGTCTGTGGGGGGGTGGCCGGTCTGTAAACACCCACTGTCCCAAACAGAACCAGCCCGGTGGAGCTCTTCGCCACCCCCTTGTGCCTGTACAACAGCATTGCAGCAACAGAGGTGCACACCGTAAGGTGAAGAGACAGCAATGTTGCTCAGGGCTTGGTGGCCTTGTATGACCTTGTCCAAGGTCAGTGCTCTAAGAAAGACAGGGGCCTTTGCTGTCTTCTCATTGGCTTCCACGGTCAGCTGGTTAGGCCCAAAAAGGAGAGGCCTAGGCTTTCCCAGCGGCTTGGGGGCAAGGTATGGGGCAGGGAGAGGGGGTGGCATCCAGGGGAGCTGAATCTGATGGAACCTAGGGAGGGTGGGCTCAGCCCATCTTGCTTTGGGATTTTCTAAATATAGTCAATGTTCTTGGGATCCCCGGGTAGATGTGGGGATTGAGGGGGCTGTTTTGAAGGGTGGGGGTATTCTGTGTGTGTTGGGCGGGGGGCAGCGGTGTCCAATGGGTCTGCATTTGTGGCTGGATGATTCCGTGAAATCTAGCGGGGAGGGGATCATGAGATGGTGGCCCCCTACCTAGCTGTGGGGGTGAAGTGATTCTGTCTGTGTGGCAGGGCTTGCCCATACCCCAAGCACTAAACCAGGGATACAGGCTAGAGTTGGGTGTAATATCCTCCAAACCCACGCAGGCTTGGACCGTTGCCACCAGAGGGGCAAGGGCTGCTTTTGCGCCTGATCTGGCCCAGTGCTGGGGCGGGCGCCTACATCCTCTCTCGGCGTAACCAACCCGATGCTCTTGCTTCCTGCCCCCCTCCCCCACCCCAACAGTGCAGTTTGAGGGCCCGGACTGGGAGCGCGCCTCCTCCGTGCACAAGGAGCGGCGGCGACAGCCCAAGCACCCGACGGCGGGCTCCAAGTACGGACGGGGGCAGAGTCCAGAGCGCAGCCCCCCTGTGGCCGAACGCGTGGACCCCTCGCTGCCGCTGGAAAAGCAGGCGTAAGTGATGGGCCTGGGGAGGGCATGGAAGAACAGCAGGGAGGACTGGGTGTCAAATGACCCAGCCCCTGGGCATTGTCCTTGCATGGGCATTTGCAGAGCGGTTAGTTTGGGTGCATTGTGCTAATGTCACACTGGGCGGCATTGAGTGAGCTGGGGTGTGTGTGCAGCAACAGGTGCAGGGTTTGGGGGGGGGACAGATGTCTGCAAACAGCCCCCCCCTTTCCTAGCTCTTCCAAGGGGCTGGGCTGCCCAACTGGGATTTTTTTGGGGGGGTTTTCCTCCTCCCCCCTCCTGTCTTGGATTCTCTGGGGCGTTAGAGAGTGGCCTAACTTTGGGATTCTTGACCCACCTGAGTTCTGCCCCTCACCACCCTGGAGGTGCAAGGGGGGGGGAGATTTGTGAGGGACATGTACCCCATACCCCCCCGCTCTAGAATCACACCCATGGGCAAGATTCTGTGTATTCTGCATATTCCCTCCCCCATTTCTGTAGCCAAGATTCCCAAATCCTGCAACCAGCAACTTTAATTTTCTGCGAGTGGAGATGAGTTACGCAAATCCATTTCAGCATTGTCAATTGTATGCAAATGTCTTTCCCAGCATGCCGTTCTATCCCATTTCTACGCCACGTTTCCGAAAAAGCTAAATACCACATGCTGATAGTGAAATGCAGACGTTATTTATTGGCTTTCGAATGTGGAAATGCTGCTCTGTGCCTGCTATTTGCAGCAAGGAACTCTACGATTCTCTGTGTATACGAGCTCGTGATGGCTGAAGCTACATTCCGCCTCAGACCGTAGCATCCTGTATTGCCTGGCTCTACTAGGAGGCTAAAGATGGAACGGATCAGCTGCAGCGCCACGAAACAGGGGCGACTTTAAGCATTTTGTTGCCCTCAGCAAGCCTGCCACAGACTGAGTCTTGGTGAAATTGACATGGGGAAAGGAAGTCTGATCCGTTTCATCAGTGCTGGCTGGGCTCCCTGCTCTCCGTCTGTCAAGAAGGGGACAGGGAAACCCCATCCAGGGGATTTCCTGTCCTTCCCACCCCCACCCAGAGCCCCATTTCTGCTCCCAGATGGGGCTCTTGAAATCCCAGCCCATGTTGAATAAAGGTCCTTGTGAAACTGACCACACCCCCGTTCCCCTGATCAGTTTTACTAAACCTCAGTCATTCAGCAGCCCTCCCTGCAAGACTTGCACTGAGGGATGGGAGGGGGATACTGCTTCGTTCCTTCCTGCAGTGAAACCCCCACCCCATCCAGGGCAGTGAATATAAGAGGGACGGTGTGCTCATTCACACAACATTATGTTAGAGCAAGAGGTCGCCCAACTCCCCAGTCCCATTCAGAGTGTGGTGTGAAATCCTTGTGCTCCTCCCTGATCCCTTGTTTCTCTGGTGCAAAGGGTGGTCCGTTGAAGTGCAGGGGACTCAGGTTGTGTGAACGCAAGGTAAACACAGATTAAGAAACAAGGAGCCGAGTTTTCAGGGGGGGGAAGGGCGGTGTGTGAACAGGTCCCATGGAAGCCTCTGCCCCTCTTTTTCCGCAGGTGGTTCCATGGCACCATCAGCAGAGCGGATGCTGAGGGTCTTCTGACCCTTTGCAAGGAAGGGAGCTACCTGGTGCGGAACAGCGAGACCAGCCGCAACGATTACTCCCTCTCGCTCAGGTGAGAGCTTCTCCTTCCTTCCCTCCCAGCCTGTCAGGGAATCCGATGCACCCGGGCCCCTGGAGACCCACTCAATGTGGGATCACTAGCAGTCAGAGGCATCACTTTGGCCAAAGAGTTTGTGGGGGGACGCAAGGGGAATGCTGGGAACTGGCAGGTTGGGGAACCCCCTGACAGACCATGTACCCAGCAAATGCAGCAGCTTCAAGTCCTGGCGGCAAGGGTAGCTCCCCTTATGGCTCACGCTCTGGCTGCTGCATACACAAGGGTGAAGCCCTGTCCCTTCCCCCCTACCGCCTCCACCCCAATCCCAAGGAGCAGCCTTGGCCAATGCAGGGGAGAGGGGGAAGGGAATGGCATCCCTCATCTATTCTGCCAAACCTTTACTGGGGTGTCCTCCATGCCCCTGAATTTGTGGGGGATCTCCCCCCTCTATAATTACGCCCATGATCGCTAGTGACATCAGCCTCTTCCCCCACTCTGGGGAGGCCTGGACAGTTAAACCCAGCCACGTTGAACCACCCCTGGACCCACAAGCCCTTGTCTCTTTAGAGCAGCGCTGCCAGGTTTTGAATTTTTCCTATTTCCCTGTCAGAGGGATCCCCATTTTTCCGCCCCCCCGAGACCAAATTTCCCCTTGATAAATTATTTAGGGGAAATTGACTGTTATGTTTTGTCATTCAGAAATATGACATTTTGGAGGCATTGCCTGCCTTGGGCAGGGACTGCCGGCTCTTCCCAGAAAAGTGGAATGGTCACACCTGGCGCCGTTAAAATGACGCGCAGGCAAAGCCGCGGCAGCGGGGAGGAGCCCGATGTCGGCAGTAGCGCCGGTGCGAACCGGGATCTGCCGCGGCTAGCCTCGTGCATGGTGACAGGGTGCAAAATCCAGTCCCCGTCACGCGTGAGCAAAAGCCGCGGCAGAATCCCATTTGACACGGCGGAACCCCGTTCGCACCGGCGCTACTGCCGGCGTTGGGCTCCTCCCCGCTGCCGCGTCTTTGCCTGCGCGCCATTTTACCAGCGCCGGGTGGGAACGTGGTATGAGATGGGACAGTTGGGAGGTAGGTGAGCTGGTGCCCCTTCTGACTTGGGACTGCGGGCAGGGCAGGATTCTTGTCCTAGTTTCACAGAGTGAGATGGAGCTGATCCTTACTCAAGGCTGCTCGGTGTTCGACCCAGGAGGCCTATCTCCCAGCCCAGCCGATGTAGCTTTAATGGACGAGGCGCAACACTTGGACCTTGGGAGACCAGGGTCCAAATCCCATTGTAGCTGTGAACGTGCGGAGTGGGCCGTAGGCAAGTCACTCTCAACCTTAGCTCCCCGTCTGTAAAAAAAACGAATAATGACCTACCTGACAGGGTTGTTGTTGAGGGTGAGCTAGATAAGGATTGTAAATACATCTCAACATGTTGAGCTGCCCAAGAAGGACAAGCCCCACCCCCTCAGCTAATAAGCTCCACCCTTCAGCAAATAAGCTCCACCCCCTCACACACACACACATTCCTCCCTACATTCCCAGTGGGACAGATGCCCTCCTGCTTCTCCACTGAGTTTCGTCTCCTTCCATCCTCATTGTCCTCTCAAGGGCTTTTCCTTGGGAGGCGACCAGGAAACAGGCCTGAGGCTTGAATTTCTGGTCTTTTTGTCTCTCCTTCCTGAAGGAGAGATTTTGACACACACCCCTGCAGAAGGGACAGTGGGAGTCAGCACCCAAAGAGGGACTCTCCCTCCTCAATAGGGACTGTTGGAAGTTTATGTGACTGTACTAAATAAATGATTAGGGATGGGAATTTTGGTTTCGGATAGAACCGAAACGACCCGAAAATGATCGTTTCAGTTCTATCCGAAATTTCGGTTCTTGTTCCAGTTTTTCGGGAGGTTTTGCATTGATTCCCCCGCCCCCCTTTTTTTTTTTAAGGGGGAAAAAAATTCTGTGCAAAAAACCCAAAACGAGAAGAGAAATTCTTGGAGTACCAAAACCGAACTGGTTCCGAAGTCCCGCCCCTATACATTATTATGAATAATCACAATAAACACTAGGCCCCACTTCCCTCCCAGGAGTCCTGGCTTCTTAGTCTCCTTCTGTAACTGCCTCCCCCTCCTCTCTCCCATCTCCCCAGAGAGCCTGAGATCAGTCTGTCAAGGCGAGTGTCCGTAACCCCAGTGTCGGTCTGGGAGTGACAACCGCTCATCGGCTCGATAGCAGGAAGGATGCAGGGAGCAGGTGTAACTGTGTTCCTGCCCAGACGCTGACCTCTGGGGCCACGGCAGCGGATTTAGAGACGGGGAAGGAGGCAAGAGCTATAGTTTAATCTCATTCAGTTTGACAGGCCTGGGAGGAGAGGGAGGCCCAGGCTGCAGTCGCTTACATGGCTTGGCGCGATCAAAACAGCGTGGCCAAGCTGTAGCGCTGCAGCACCAGAGGCCACGGGGGGGATGGGAAGGAGCCGAGCTTGGCCCTAGATTATCCCTGCACTTTTGTTTCATTTTGCTCGCTGGCGCTGCACTGGGACAGCCACCATGGCCAGAAGAGGCCTTAGGCCACGGCTAGGGAGCCTTTCCCCTCCCACGGGCTACTTTGGAAAATAGTACAAGCTCCAAGGGCTGCCTAGAGGTTGGGGGCAGGGGTGCTGTGGGCGGCGAATTGAGTCTAGTGGGTTAGAACAAGGGTCGCTGGGAGCCAGGACTCTTGGGTTCTGTCTCCACCAGCTCTGGGAAGTTAGAGGTGTCTTTAGGGGAGAGCAGCAGAAGCTGGGAGCCAGGATGCCTGGGTTCCATCCCCATCTCTGTGAGGGGAAGGTACCATCCCCCCCCCCTTTCCCGGCTGTAAAGGGTTTTGGGGTCGCTGGACGGGAATGGGAAGGGGGAGCCCCATTTTCACCTGAAATCTGCACTGTGCCGAAGTTCCCACCCACGCACCTTTGGGGTCATCCCTTCCCCCTTCCTAAGCGCTGCCTGCCGGCAGCCTCTGCCCGTGTAACATCTGCTGCTCATTAGCCGCCTTGCGTCCACATCAGAAGGCCGGGGCCGCAGACACTTTGCAAGCTTGTCTCCGCTCGGGGCGATCAGAGCAACCTGGGAAGCACCAGCATGAATATTGCATTGGGTTAATCACGGTAGCTTGCACCAATCACCGGCTCCAACCCTTTGCTTATCCCTGTGCGGGGAGGCAGCGGGCGGTGGAGGGGACTGGACTCGGGGGAAGGGGAGGGTTGCTTTGGCTGGGTCAGAACATCCCAGCGGTGGCTCTGTCAGCCCAGAATAGAACGGCAGCCTTTCCGTGTCACGCAGTCTGCCACAGTCACGGACTGTGACGCATGCACCTTCCATGCCCATCCTTGGCACGGTGCCCACGGGGAGCTCAGAGTGGGGGATGGCATGGCACGGCAGGGCGCTGCGTTAAGGGCTCAGGAGGGCCTCCAGTCCCTTCACCCTGGCAAAGCTGGTGTTTCCACATGTGTCTCCTGCAGATGCCCATCCTGCCAGGTCTGCCCCCGTCCCTGCCCTGCTCAGTGTTGGCTGGGGCTTAAAACGTTTGGTGGGGAGGAGGGACAATTATATAAACCTCAAATAAATCCCCACAGCTACGCCCCTCGACACACACACACACCCCAAACACACATAACCCCAGCAAGCCCTTCTCACACACCGAGCCCCTGCAGAGGGCAGGGACGGGGCCTGGGGGTAGGGGCCGGCGCGGAGCCCCCACGCAGGCGGCTGCTCTGACAGGATGCCCCAGCAGGATCCGTAGGGACACCGCGCCATGAAAGGAATCCACGCAGGGAGGGGGAAGCAGTGCTGTCCCTGCCCCTGAGGAAGGGCCCCACCCCAGCTGTGGCACCCCTATGGCTGCTGTCGGGGCTTCCGAAAGGAAGAAGGAGGAACGCCTGGGAGCAGGGAGGGGGCGCAGCCCGGGTCCACTCTGGCCCCCGTCTGTTTCAAGATCTGCTCGCCCACCCAGGACTTTTTCTGAGGCCCTTTTACCCCTTGCGGCACGGGGCCCCTGCCCTGACTGAAGGCTGGGCCTCCACAACCCGGCCCCCCCGTCGCACACCAACATACACAGCAGCAGGGAACCTCTGGTCTCCAGGGCCACCAAGGCGGGGAGGCCGATGTCATGGGGACAGTGGCACACCGGGATTCACGGAGCTGGCGAGTAAAGCCCACTTGAGTGGAGAGGGAGGTGCTGAGACGCAAAGGACTGTGGCCTGACAGGACCCACTCACGCACACATGACTCAAATGGACCTGTTGTTCTTCAGCTCGACTCTCCCCGCTCCAGCCTGTGACTCCCCCACTCTTCCACTGCCCCCGACCTTCCCTCTCACCTCAATGGCTCCTGTCTCCCCACTCTGGCAACTCCATGCCCTGGTCTCCCCATCATAGCGATTCCCTACCTCCCGCTCATCCCGGCAGCCCTGGGAAATTCCCTGGCTTCCCCGGTCTTCCCACATCTGACCCCTGGGTCAGGAGTCCCCACTCTGCCTAAAGGTGGGCAGGGACTCTGCTCATCCCGTCAGCCCTGGGAAATTCCCTGACTTCCCTGGTCTTCCCACATCCGGCCCCTGGGTCAGGGGTCCTCACTCTGCCTAAAGGTGGGCAGGGACTCTGCTTATCCCAGCAGCCCTGAGAAATTCCCTGACTTCCCCGGTCTTCCCACATCCGGCCCCTGGGTCAGGGGTCCTCACTCTGCCTAAAGGTGGGCAGGGACTCTGCTTATCCCGGCAGCCCTGAGAAATTCCCTGACTTCCCCGGTCTTCCCACATCCGGCCCCTGGGTCAGGGGTCCCCACTCTGCCTAAAGGTGGGCAGGGACTCTGCTTATCCCGGCAGCCCTGAGAAATTCCCGGTCTTCCCACATCCGGCCCCTGGGTCAGGGGTCCCCACTCTGCCTAAAGGTGACCCTGGCCCCTGGGATTTACCCCATCCCTCCAGCCTACTCCCGGGGCTGTCAGAGTTGGGGATCCTGGTTTCAAGTGTGGCTGCCGTCCCCGCTCAGACCTGTCCCTCCCTGTCTCTCCCCCACCAGGAGCAGCCAAGGCTTCATGCACATGAAGTTCACCCGGACCAAGGAGAATAAGTACGTGCTGGGCCAGAACAGCGCCCCCTTCGAGAGCGTGCCCGAGGTGATCCACTACTACACAGCGCAGGAGCTGCCCATCAAGGGGGCCGAGCACCTCTCTCTGCTCTACCCCGTGGCCGTGCAGACGCTCTGAGGCTGCTCCCTGTGGGCCCATCCAAAGAGACTGGCGTAATGATTGTCCGGGCTGCGGGAGGACTCTGGCTGGCGGCGACGGTGGTGAAGGCGGGAGCCGGGGAGGCCCCTCTCCGAGGCGCTCACGCTAAGGGCCCCACTCCTCTTCTGAAGCAATAATGACAAGTCACTCCAGCCACCCAGCTGCCATGCAATTCCTCCCCACAGTCGCCGCCCCCCTCTGGGCAGCCTTCGACGGGAGCTCCCCCACATCTTGCCAGAGACTGCCTTCCTGTCCACCCCGCAGCCTGGGAACACTCTGGCCTGGCCCCAAGCTCCCTCCGGTCCTGTCCTGCCCTGGGGGGTGGGGTGTATCCCAGAGCTCCCACCTTTGCCCTGGGGGGTATAATCTCCTCCTCTCTCCTTTCATGGGGGTGTATTCCAAAGCCCCCAGCGTTTCCTTGGGGGGGGTGTAACCCTTTCCTCTTTTCTGCCCTGTGGGATGTAGCCCCCTCCCCTGCCCTGGGTGGGTGTCGCAGACCTCCCTCCCCTGCCCTTGAGGGTGTAACCCTCTCTCCTGCCCTGGTGATGTACCCCAAAGCTCCCACCTCTGCTCTATGGGATGTAACCCCCACCTCTCTCCTGCCCTGAGGGTGTACCCCAAAGCTCCCACCTCTGCTCTATGGGATGTAACCCCCACCTCTCTCCTGCCCTGAGGGTGTACCCCAAATCCCCCGCCTCTGCTCTATGGGGTGTAACCCCTTCCTCTCTCCTGTCCTTGGGGTGTACCCCAAATCCCCCACCTCTGCTCTATGGGGTGTAACCCCTTCCTCTCTCCTGTCCTTGGGGTGTACCCCAAATCCCCCACCTCTGCTCTATGGGGTGTAACCCCTTCCTCTCTCCTGTCCTTGGGGTGTACCCCAAATCCCCCACCTCTGCTCTATGGGGTGTAACCCCTTCCTCTCTCCTGTCCTTGGGGTGTACCCCAAATCCCCCACCTCTGCTCTATGGGGTGTAACCCCTTCCTCTCTCCTGTCCTTGGGGTGTACCCCAAATCCCCCACCTCTGCTCTATGGGGTGTAACCCCTTCCTCTCTCCTGTCCTTGGGGTGTACCCCGAATCCCCCACCTCTGCTCTATGGGGTGTAACCCCTTCCTCTCTCCTGTCCTGTGGGAGTACCCCAAATCCCCCATCTCTGCCCTACGGGGTGTAACCCCTTCCTCTCTCCTGTCCTGTGGGTGTACCCCAAAGCTCCCACCTCTTCCCTACGGGGTGTAACCTCCTCTCTGCGAGTATCCCAGAGCCCCCACCTTTGCCCTGGGAGGGGGAGTGACCTCGTACTCCCCCCCCCCCCCTGATCACCTTCCTCAGCTGAATCATTTTTGGGGAGGAGTCTGTCCCAGCAAGACCGCTGCCCTTCCCGCTCCTTGTTCACCGAGGCTCTGAACCCCATGATGTGGGCGGCAGGGACCGCAGGTTCCTGGGGTTGCCCAGCCAGGTCCGTCCTGAGCCCACTGTCTCCGTCCCCTGGGCATCCCCCCTCCCCACAGCTTTGTCACATGTTTACTCTGGCGTGTGTGCGCGGGCCTGCCCCGCCGTGTGTCCTCTCTGTGCTGGTGCAATATCCCCACTGTGCTTGTGTTGCCTTTTATTAAATGCCATAGTCCAGGGGGCTTGGCGTGCTCTCTCTGCCCCTCAGAAAGGCGAGTCAATGATCACCTTAACTCTGCCCAGCCCTGCTCGTTTACCTTCATTGCTTCTCCATCCTGGGCCCCCCTCTCCCCACAAACCGAGAGAAGAGGTGAGCAGTGGCCACAAGAGGCCAGACGTCAGCGCGACTCCTTTGCAGGCAGTGGCGGGATCAGAAGATCCAGGAGTCCCAGCACTTCCAATCCTTGTCAAGGGGCTGGAGGGAACAGGCTGAGTCTCTGTGTCCCAGGAGCCCCTGTGTGCATGGCCTAGGCCCTTGTGCTCCCACCCCCACAGCCGCTGCCTTTACCCCGTCTATCCGGCACCTGCCTCCTTCCCCAGACTTGAATAGCGCAACCTTAAACATGCTTTTAAATTTGCATAAATCTACATGCACCCAGTGCATGCAAATTTATGCAAATTTGCACTGCCTGGTTTCCTTCCCTGGGGTCGGTGGTCGCCCTGGCAACAGCAGCACCGACCCCTGGCAACGGTATCAGCAGTACCAGCAGCCACAACCCTTGCAAATGGGGTAACCTTCCCGGGGAACATCAGTGACCCGCGTAGCATCGTGGGTAGGTAGGGGAAGAGCCAGAGTCCTGGGGTGGTCTCAGGAATGAGATCCTCCTGGGGGAGGAGGGCTCTCTAACCCCCATCTGGGATGGAGGGACCTTAGCGGAGCCTGCGTGGCCCCAACAAGGGCCCAGCTAAATGAGCCCGGATCAGTCCCGGATCTAGAAAATTTGGGGTGGGGCCCCCGTCCCAACAGGAATGACGGACACCGCCCCGACCCACCCACTAGGAAAAGGGAAATGTCCAAGTCATTAATGCCCGATGTTCCATTAAACAGAACATCTCCCTCCAGGGTGCCCCGCTTTGCAGACCCTGGGGGCCCACACCTTATTCACCTGCTGGCCCCATGTATTGCCCCACCCCGTCACCACAGACCTTCCATAGCCCAGGGCTCCCGCTGGGCCCCTATTTGACCACAGCGGTTATCACTCCCATGTCGCCATTTCGTGCTGATTCATAGACCCCAATGTCAGCCCCTGCCCCCTGTTCTGGATCTGGCTCTATCCTGGCCTGGCCCCCTCCCCAACTGACCCTTTGTAGGGGGCAGCTGCACCCTTTGGAGTCAATCAGAGAAAACGTTTGGGGTCTCAGGGATGCACCCCCCACCCCTTACGGGGCAGGGTGGTTGCTGGATTGCAGAGGCACGGGCCAAGCTGACTGCAACATGCATGTTTGTCTGGACGTGAAGCCACTGTCTCCCGTGGCTGGCGTTCCCCTCAGGGGGCACAACTGGCTGCAAGGTGTATTTTTTCATAAGCGTTCCTTACAAAATTGCATCGGCGGGCGGCCTGTTCGAGAGAGAGAACTGCGAACATCAGGAGGGGAGGGAGCGATGGCCTCTGAAATTGGGACAATGCCACCAGCGACCTTGGTGCCCGGAGGGGGGGTGTTGGCCTATGCAGCCGTGTCCCCCTTTCTCCATCCTTTCTCTCCGGCGCTGAATGCATCCTCTTGCCCTGGCTCTAGCCCAGCCCCATCTCCTGCAGGACACCTGTCTCCATAGAAACAAGGCAACCCGCCAATCGCATCTCCTGTCACTTCAAGGTGAAAGATGCCTCGATCAGAACAATGGCAGCTGAGGCGCCCCAGCTTGCCGCGCCGTGACCTCAAAGCGCGTGTCGCTTTCTCCCTCCCCCTTTCCCCTTCTCCAAGCGGCGCAGCTGGGGAGCCCTGGATAAGCCGTTCCGGACGAGCGAGACGCATCGCTCTCTCCAAACCAGGAGTATCAGGCGCTGGCAGCGTCCCGGGCTCAAGTGCCCACGGCCAGCGATCCAGGCCCAGCCGGCCAGGAGACGGGGGCATGTGCCAAGCACGGAGGCAGCAGCACTGATCTGACAGCATCGCGCCAAGCTCTTTGCAAGCTGGCACGGCCCAGTGCCCTCCTTGCTACGGAGGAGCAGGATAAGCGTGAGGAGGGGCCTGCCTTGCAAACCAAAGCCAGCCGGAGGCAGTAGGGGCGGCAGCAGGCCCCGCCCTGGCCCCACTATTTCAGAGGCGCTGTGCCTCTCCATGAAGGGGCCCCAGGAGCACTGCGCTCACCACTGCTCCTAAGGGGCCCCGCGGAGTGACACATACCCATCCTGGCACCGCTGAGAGGGTGGGTCCCAGGAGTGGCACTAACACCCCCCCACCCCCCATACACACACACTCCCACCGCTGCTGCCACCGCTCCTGGGTGAGATGAGCAAATTTTCAAGGTGGGAGAAATGCCCCCCCCCATGCTCTGCCCCCAATTTGCATAAGCAACACCATTAACATAAATTAGCATCATTTATGTAAGTTCTTTAAAAACAGCCTATTGCCTAACTTCGAGGCCAGGTTTTTTAAAAAAAGCAAACGAGGCAGGTCAGTCTCTTACTTGTACCGTCGCAGACACACTCCTTTCTCACACATACAGGGCATGCTCACGCGTATGCTGATTCAATCCGATGTCTGATGAGCCCTGGAACCTGTACAACAAGCCCTGGATTCGTGTTACATGTAGGCAATGGCAGTTCTAGCCTCCCCGCTTTAAATGCAGATTGGGAGTTTAGATCAAATCTAAACACCAAATCCGCCTTTAAAGTAGGGGCTGGAACTCCCCTTGATTCCCTCACTTATGACACTGATTGGGGGCTCATTATACATGTTCCGGGGCCCTGCAGACATCGGCTTTAATCAGCGTTACGTGTGAGCCCACCACCCATATCGATACCCTCTCGCTCACACACAGACCCACGGATGCTGTCAATCTCGCTTTGCACACAAGACACTCCCATTCTCTCCTACACACAGACTCACAAACACTGAGCACTCTCTCACACAAACGCACACTACATACACACACACACACATGGCATTTTCACACAAGACACTCCACACACACCCCACTATACATACTGCAGGGCGGCAGTGTTGTCCTATGGGTGCCCTGTAACATGTATAGTGGGCAGAGAGTGTCTTGCATGAAAATGCCCACACACACGCACTGGTGAAAGATCCAACCCCCTCGGCTACTGTACGCCCCTGGCACCCCAATACTGCTGGGCAACTCTGCCTGGGGCCCACTGTGTCTCCTGGAGGCTGAGGCGGGACATTTCAAACATCCTATCTAGCCTCCCGGGGGCAGCGTGATGGCCCCAGGCGTGACCATCCTGGTAACAAGGCCTCTCTGCCCCTTAGAGCCGAAGGCAGCAAATGCAGGGAGTGGCATCCCTTGGCCAGGTTTGCGAGCCAAGGCCCCACAGCGTGGGGGGGGGGGGGCAGGAGGAGGCTGGCGGGAGGGCGACATTGATTTCTTGCAGCATAAAATAACATGTTTCCGTAAGCGTAGATCCCCGAGTCAGCACTTCCTGCTGCAAAACCATTTACGGGCCTGACGCCCGTGGGGGCCAGGGTCAGAGATGACTGTGTATTGGGAGGAGTGTTGTTAACCAGTGGGGGGATGGGACTCGCCCCAGAGCTGGTCGCTCTATCTGCAGTGCCCTCCCCAGCCTCCGGGGTCTCTGGGGGGGGCGGTCTCTCCTGGGGGAAGGGGAAGCAGTAGTCTTTGCAGAAGTTGCAGCAACTGGCATTGCACTCTGCCCCCCCAGCTCCAGGGCTCTTCTCTTTCCGCTGGACTGGGTGCGCACTTGAGTAATCACAGCCTGGCACAAAGATCTTGCTGCAGCAGGGGCGGAGATGACTGAGTCATGGGCTGCTGTCCAGAGCCATCAGCCTGGGATGTGGCAGAGTAGGCCAAGACAAGGCGCTGGGAGCCAACTAGGCTCTGGGCTGTGGTAAGAGCTTGAAATCTGGGCTGCAGACTAGCAATCCAGGTTCCAGACTATGATTCTGAAAATCTGGGCTGCAGCATTGGGAGGTGTCCGGGTTCCGGGCCGCAGCACCGGGAGGCGCCTGGGTTCCGGGCCGCAGCACCGGGAGGCGTCCGGGCTCCGGGCCGCAGCACCGGGAGATGTCCGGGTTCCGGGCTGCAGCACCGGGAGATGTCCGGGTTCCGAGCCGCAGCACTGGGAGATGTCCGGGTTCCGGGCCGCAGCACCGGGAGGTGTCCGGGTTCCGGGCCGCAGCACCGGGAGGTGTCTGGGTTCCGGGTCTCAGCACCGGGAGGTGTCCGGGTTCCGGGCTGCAGCACCGGGAGGTGTCCGGGTACCGGGCCGCAGCACCAGAAGGTGTCTGGGTTCCAGACTGCAGCACCAGAAGGTGTCTGGGTTCCAGGCTGTGGTTCGACTAGGAGGGATCTGGATAGCTGTGCTGGGTAGAAGCTGGATTTGGGGGTAAAAATACCAAGAGGAGCCTGGCTTCCTGACTGTGGTACCAGATGGGTCTGGGTTTGGGATCATGGTGCCAGGAGGGGTCCAGATTTGGGGCTACAGGGCTTGGAGGAATCTGGGTGCACGGCTGCAGGAGAAGTCGGGGTTTGGGGCCTGGTGTCAGGAGGGGTAAAAAAAATTGGGGCTGTGCTCCAGGAGGGGTCCAGCGTTGGGGCCACAATACCAGGGGGATACTACGTTTGGGGCTGTGGGGTCCACCTTGGGGACCATGGTGCCAGGAGGGGGCTGCCTTTGGACCAATGCTGCCAGGAGATTTGGAGCTACGGTACCACGGGGGAGCTGCATTCGGGGCTGCAGCGTCAGGGCCTCTCAGTCACTGTCCCCCCCGCTCCGAGGTTCATTCGAGGCCGATTCATTCCTGAATGGCCTTGCTATGTGGGGTGCATTGCTGATGGGAATGCAACCAGGGCTCCCCTCCCCTCTGCAGGGTCAGGCCCTGTTCCCCTTATCCACGCCCCAGCCTGGGGGGCCGGGGGGGCTGCTGGAGGAGCCTTTTGTCAGCTAATTGGAGCTGAAAGGCAGTCAGGAGGTATCAGAGCTCATGCCAGGTATTTTTAGTCAGTGGCCCAGTTCTGGGGCTGCGGGGCCCTGCCGTCTGATTCATTATTAATCCGACATGCTCTGCCACTTCCCCGGGCTGAATTATTGATAGAGCTCGGGGGCCCATCTGTCTGTAACAATTAGCCTTTGCCGGCTCAGGGCGTCAGAGCCTCCAACGCGCCTCCTTGAGACCCGCCTCCCCCCCCTCTTTCTCTGCATAGTCAACCCCTTCCTTCCATCTCGCTGGTCTCATCCTCAGTCACCGATACCGAGAAGCAAGGAGGGACGTAGCTGTCACAGGGCCACCAAGGCCTGGGAGGTCATTTCCCCTGGTGCCACCCTGTGTGACTGGGAGAAGGGCCCTATTTAGCTAGGCAAACACTTATGAGAAATACAGGTTGCAGGGCTGCAGTGGTGCCAATGCCGCCCCGCAACCTGTATTTCTCATAAGTGTCCTCTAAAAATGTGCGTATACTAATTAATTAATTTTACTATTATTTTTCTACCCCGCCCCCTCCTGCTCACGGAGCAGCCCGAGGCAGCTTACAACATGCGTCAATAAAAACATAACAATTAAAAAAAACCACACATAAAATATCATCAAAACCATCAAAATGATAAAAATAACTAAAAGGATGGAAATGGGCTCCCGCGCCCCTTTCTTGTGGCCACGCCCCATTTCCGAGCACCGTGACGGGGGCAGGGCAAAGCGAGTCACCGCGGCTAACCGACATGGGCCGCGGCCCTTTGCGGAGCATGGTGACAGCATGACAGCCAGGAAGGGGGCGTGGCCACATTAGAGAGGGGCGGGACTAAGGGGCTCCTCCTCCCCCACATGCTGAATTTAGTTCTGCGGGCACCTCGGCCCTCATTCCCCGTCCGCACCACTTCCCGCCCACCCCCCGGGCCTTGTGAGTTCGGAGGCCTCTTGCTAGTTGAGGGAGGCAGGTCAAAATAGAGGCACCTGGGCTACAGTCACACACACACACACAGAGTCAATATGGAGGTGCCCTCATGGCCTCTTTGCTTTGGGTAGCATCAGGCAGGGCCGGCCTTAGGGGCCCGGGGTGTGTGTGTGAAGATAAAAGGCGATTCCACCCCCTTCCCTATGGCTCTGCCCCCTTGGTGGATTCTCTGGGGGCCCTAGAGGTGGTTGTGTTTGGGGCCCTGTGGGGAGAGAGTAGGGGCCCCACAGTCTGGCCTGGTGAAATCGGGCCACTGCGAGTGGGGAAAATCACGAGTGACCCCCAACAAGGGCTCACTTTAATAGGAGAACGTTTCTTAGTCGAGGGAACTCTGTCTATTAGCGTGACACCGGTACTAGCGTGACCCTTTCCCTGAGAAAGGCTGCATGCGTCCAGCCCGACGCCTCCAGGACAGACACAGGTCCTGGCTCCCAACCCTCTGCTCCAGCTCACTTAACAACTCTCCCTTTCCCTCCCAAAGCTGGGAAGAGATCCAGGAGTCCCGGCTCCGCTGCTCTAATCACAGATCCTACTCCTCTCGCAGAACTGGAAACAGAACCCAGGAGTCCGGGCTCCCAGTCCCCACCCCCACTAGTAGAACACAGGGTTACAATTTGGCCACATTGAACAATACTCCAATGATACTGCTCTTATCTTGGGAATTTGGAGGCATTAAGGATGTTGTTGAACAAGGAGAAAGAGGCCAGTACTAGGAAAAGGCAGCTGATGAATGCCAAAAAGACAGAGATAACGCTAATTGATGATGAGCGCAATCTGAAGGGGAAGGTGGTGATTGATGGAGAGATTGTGGAAGCAGTGACAGCAGGAGGATTTCCCACAGCCTGCGTCCTAATCTCCTCTCTGCGACTGACCTTCTCAGAGGGCCTTGGGCGAGTCCTTTCCAGAGGTAAAGCGAATGTAGTGTCACCTCCAAAGCCGAACACCCAGAAAGGAGGCAAGCTATTTGTTCAGATAAAAGAGGTGTTTGGGTATGGGAGATCCAGCACAGATTAGCTGAAGGGTGCTGTCACCATGTCTTTAATTATTAATTATTACACTATTATTGTGCCCAGCAACGTGCTTGGTGCTGAATAGTTGTGATTAGAGCCAGGTCTCTGCCCCCAAGGAGCTTACAATCCAGGATGGAGAAGCAAGAGGGGAAACAAGATAACCCAGAGAAATCAGGTCTTCCAGGAATGGAGGCAGGTCATAGTAACTTTCCAGCCCCTGTTTCTAACATGCCCCGCCCTTGTAAGACTGTGAAGTCTGCGTGTTCAGGTTTTGGCAAAACACAACTAAACACAAAGCCCTTTCTGGCTTCTGCATCTAACATTTTAAAGCTGTGTTGTGAATTCAGGTTCTGAACGAACACAACATTTCCTGAACATCGGGGTATCTGAGGGTTCAGACTGGACCCCCAAAAAAACTGCAGCACGACAGCTCCACTTTGTGGCTGGGCTGTTCTCCAAACTCCGTTCCCTATAGGCCTGTCAAAATGGCAGAGCCTCATTGCGCTGCTGCACCAAAACAACCCGCATACATGCAGGGAGCTGCGTTCGCTGCCTTTTCCACACCGGCAGGCAGCGATGGGGAAAAGGCAGCAAACGTGGAGATCCAAATCCATGCAAATACTAAACACCACAACTGTGGCTACAAACACTGGATCCCTGTGTACTCAGTAAGGGGGTGGGGCTACATCAGGCAGGAAGGGGCATGACAGCCCTTTTTGCTCCACCCCAATTTAATTAGGGTGGTCAGATATGCAAATTAGAGGACGCTTATGAGAAATGCAGGTTGCAGGGCTGCACTGGAACCAACGTAGCCCTGCCCCATGTATTTTTCGTAAGCGTCCTCTTTTAAAGGGGAGGGATGGTAAGCGTACATACAGGAACCGGGAAGGGGGCGAGGGTTCTGTTGCCGTCCCCTCTTAACCATACCCCCAAAGCCAAGAGAGTGCTAGAGAAAAAGCTATTTCCCAGGAGGATTCTGGGTAATGAGGCAAAAAGTGGTGGCCGCTACTCTGAGGCACCAGGGTAACCAGGCCTTGATGGTGGCAGCAGCCAATCAGGGGCAACAGGTCCCTGTAGGGTCCAGTTTGGAGCAATTGGAAACCAATTTGTTAGCTGGATCAAAGGAAAGGGGTTTTTTGGATCTCAGCTTGAGGGAAGATCCCCCCTTTTATAGCGGGGTGGGGGTAATGGTGGCTCCTCCACCCCCCACCCTGATCTGTAACAAAGAGACGCAGCATAATTGGGGAGGGCTGATTATCTGGAATAAAGAGGCGCTTTTGTAGGGGACACAAAGGGATTCTCCCACTCCTCTCCACCTCCCCGGGGGATTGCAGCTGCTAATGAGCAGCTGGTCTAATCAAAGCTGTCAGGAAAGGAGTCCGCACGGCAGAATTACAAAACATCCCCGCTCCTGACATTGATCTCATTGCTGATGGGTTGGGGGAGGATGTGCTGCTGGGAAACCCACCCCCCCTCTGTTTTCAGAGTGGGGGAATGGAGTCCAGGTTCCCAACCCCACCCTAATCCACTAGGCCGCACTCCCATCGATGGGACCAGAACCCATAAATCCTACCCAGCTAAGGGCGGCTAAGTAGACTCAAACTAGCAGAGGAAGGGAACCTTTTCCCTCCCAGGGTGGATCCATACAAGCTCCAGGGGGGTCACATAGCCATTGGGGACAGGGGTTCACTCAGGAAGAGGAGGAGTCAGACCATTTCTTTATTTTATTGATTTAGTTCAATTTTGATTGGTTTATTTAGTTTATTGATTTTTTTTAAAATGTATCGATTGGTTTAGTTCACTTTGGGATTGGCAGGCGTCGTTGCCTTGTGTTTGGAAGGGTTTCCCATGGGGGGGTGTTGCCTGTGGCAGGGGTAGAAACGTCTTGGCAGGCTTTGCGTCTTCTGTTCTGGCAAGGTCTTGTTCCTGCTGACCGTGGGGTGCCCTAGCGGCTAGTTTGCTCAGGCTGATGCGTTGCGAGAGGTTTGGGGGGTGGTTTCAATGTTTCCAAATGGCTCGGGGCAGCGTACAAAGCAAATAAAAACCATCCATCATGGATCTGTGCCATGGATGTGTCCCCCTAGCCTTGTGTGCCTGCCCTCGTCTCTGCTCCCTTCCCCTGAAATCAGTCTTTCCGTGCTTGGGGGGGTAAGAACCAGAGCCAGGAACTTTTCCCTCCCCGCAAGCCACTTTGAAAATGAATCCAAGTTCCTCAGGGTGGATAGGAGTTGGGGGGGGGGCTTAACAGGGCTGGTCAGGATGGGGGAAGGAAGGGTTAGAGTTCAGATCGTGCGTCTATACCGTGTCCTCGAGAGCATGCCCTCCAAGGTGGCCAGATCAACGTTCGGAAAATAAGGGACACTTACAGAGATGAGGGACGTCCCTTATGTTCCCCTTGTGTAAATAAGGGAGGGTTATATTCATTCATACCTCCAATTTCCAGCAGCTGCAGGGACAAACCCTGCCCCCTCAGCCAATAAGCTCCACCCCTCCACAAATAAAGTCCACCCACTCACACACTTACACGCGCCCCCCTCCCGACATTCCCGGTGCACGGAGAGGGTCAGACGCTCCCCTGCTTCTCATTCCCCTTAGTGTCTTGTTGTTCCATCCTCTCAAGGCCTTTTTCTGGGAGGCCACCGGGAAAGAAATGCCTGAAACGTTGCTCCCCGGAAAGTGGGACAATGGGGGTTCAGCACCCAAAGAGGGCCATCCCTCCTCGGTAGGGACTGTCAGGAGGTGCCCATTATGTTCTGCAGATCTGGCGGGCTCTGAAATACGGGCATGTTCTCTTCCCATAAGGGAGAGCTGGCAACCCACACACCCCTCATCTCTGCTCCTTTCTCCTGAGCTCACTCTTTCACAGTGTTCAAGGGCAGGGAATGGATCCAGGGGCCAGACCCCCGAGTTGGAAGACGACCAAATAAAAAAATAGCCATGGACCATACTTGGCTCACGGGGCAGAGGTTCCCTAAGCTGTGTCTTAGGTTGCATTGCTGCAATTTGCAGTGATAGAATCAGCCAATCCTGGCAGTGCCAGGCTGAAATTGCAGTGACGCTGCAGTGGGGGCTGTCTGACGGATCTTTAAATCCTGGCTCAGGCATAAACTTGTCGCCTGGCCCTAAACTAAAACTGCTGCTGCAGCTGCTGTCTGTCCGGGAGGTGTGACCATGACCCGAGGGTGAACAGGCCCCTGGGAGATGAATTGTGGGTGGGTGGGCTCTGAAGGCCCTGTGTTTGGGTGGGGGAGGTCTGGGGTTTTAATAGGAGGTGGGAATTCTGGGGGGCTGAAATTCCAGAGGATTTGAGTCGTGTTTGATTAGTAAAGTTGTGATTCTATGTCAAACCTGTTGCAAATTTGCTTCCCAGCATGCACAGTTATGCAAATCAAGTTAATTATGCAAATATTAATGCTTGCGGTGAATTTGCAGAATTTGGCTTCGCTGGTTGCAGAATTTAAGATTTTTTTGGTGCAGTGAACTCGGGTCCCTTAGCCCAAGCTTCAGCGCAAGGCAACGGGATATTTTGCTTTTGCCTCCCCATCTCAGTACGGTTTGGGTTACTTATGCCAGGCTGGATAATCCGGTGCTGGACCCTTGAGGGGCAGGGAAAGCAATCCATGCCTGATCTCCAAGGAAGGAACAGGTGACTGGCGGGTAGCGGGGGAATGCCTGATCCGGGGCGTGACCTTTCGTGTAATGAATGCCGCTTATCTGAGCCAGGCAAGCTCGAGATCCCGGGAGACATAGCCGGCCCCTTGCCTGCCAGAGATAAAGGCTGAGGGCAGGAGCCCCCATTGTCTGTCCCTTCTCCATCTGCGCCTCCCCTTCACATGCTCCCACCCCTCCAGCTCCCCCCCAGCTAGATGTCACACCGGCCTGTAATGAAGTTTCCCAATTAATTACCACCATTAGGAATCCAATTAGTGTATTAAACCCGCTGGCAGGCAGAGGGGGGAGGGGAGCCAGACAACAGCCTCATTCATATTTACACACCATGGGGGCTTAGCATTATTTCCACTCCTGTTCTTCCCCGCAACCCCAACCCGGCTGCCAGTCCCTGGAGTCGAGGATTGCCCAGGCTGGGGAGGGGCTCAAGCGGCAGCAAGAAGGGGATCGTGGCGAGGCAAACGGGGAAAGAGGAAGGCAGCGTCGATGGTAAAATCTTTGCCAGCCCCATGTGGGTGATAGAACAGCGCAAGCTACAGTCGCATGCGCCGTTCACACTCATAGACACGCTGTGCATCAACAATCAACACCGGGCCGGGCGACAATGGGACTGGGCGCTAGACTGCAGTTGCCTTGACGTACCCCCGTAATTACCCCTGCAAGGCCCTACAGTCTAACCAGTGCACCCCCATAATCACCCCTGCAAGACCCTACAGTCTAACCAATGCACCCCCATAATTACCCCTGCAAGACCCTACAGTCTAACTAATGCACCCCCATAATCACCCCTGCAAGGCCCTACACTCTAACCAATGCACCCCCATAATCACTCCCACACAGTGCTACACCCCTACAAATCACCCTCGCAAGGCCCGACACCCTCATCCCCATACCATTATAACCCCCCCGCCACCGTCCTACACCGGCTGCAGCAATGCAGCCCTGTAACCTCCCTGCTACAGTGTTACAATCTTACCGAAACCCCCTGCCACAGCGCTACCCCCTTAGCGACCCAGCTCAGAAAGTACCCCCCTCGTAGAGCTACACCCTCACCGCTGCACCCCTCTAATCCCCTCGCGACAGCGTAACCCCCTGGACAGGGCACCCCATCACAGTGTTACAGCCTCGGCGATACGCTCCCAGGATCACCCTGCCGTCACACCATGAGCTTAGCAACACGGCTGCTGTGAGAGCCAGCCTAGTGCAGTGGATCAGGTGTGACTAGGACCTGGGAGAGGAGTGTTTGAATTTCATCCCAGCTAGTGGTGGGCCGTGGCTCAGCTGGGAGTAGGGTTGCCACCTATGCAGTTTTTTAAGGAACACTTATGAAAAATACATGGTGCAGGGTCCTGCAACATGTATTTTTCATAAGTGTTCCTTAAAAATGTGCATAGATGGTAGCGCGCATACTTTGCGTGTATAAGGTTCCAACTTCAATCCCCGGCATCGCCAATTAAGGGTCTCTGGTAGCCCGTCTGGGTGAGGCCTCTGCCGGGAATCCTGGAGGGTCTTGGGTAGCATGCCTGGGTGAGGCCT
The DNA here is from genome assembly GCA_003113815.1 of Sphenodon punctatus. Lineage (NCBI taxonomy): Eukaryota > Metazoa > Chordata > Lepidosauria > Sphenodontia > Sphenodontidae > Sphenodon > Sphenodon punctatus. The sequence continues at coordinate 5,226,358 of QEPC01008752.1, read as the reverse complement.
CTGCCGGGGATCCTGGAGGCTCTCAGGTAGCGCGCCTGGGTGAGGCCTCTGCCGGGGGATCCTGGAGGGTCTCAGGTAGCGCGCCTGGGCGAGGCCTCTTCCGGGGATCCTGGAGGGTCTCAAGTAGCACGCCTGGGTGAGGCCTCTGCCGGGGGATCCTGGAGGGTCTCAGGTAGCGCGCCTGGGCGAGGCCTCTTCCGGGGATCCTGGAGGGTCTCAAGTAGCACGCCTGGGTGAGGCCTCTGCCGGGGGATCCTGGAGGGTCTCAGGTAGCACCCCTGGGCGAGGCCTCTGCCGGGGGATCCTGGAGGGTCTCAGGTAGCACGCCTGGGTGAGGCCTCTACGGGGGATCCTGGCGAGCCGGATTTTGAAACCCTGCTGCCGTGTCAGCTTGTGACAATACTGGGCTAAGATGAACCATTGGTCTAACTCAGTTAGGCCACTCCCTTATATAACTCCCTGGGTGGCCTTGAGCAAGTCGCAACCTCTCAGCCTCAGTTCCCCATCTGTAAAATGGGAATACGCGTGTGTCTGTCTCTCCCTGCGTTCCCCTCACCCGTGTCCATCTTCGATTGAAAGCCCCGCTGGGCGGCAGGGACCCGTCTCCAAAATGTCTGGGACTGTAAAGCATTGTTGACGCCCTAGTAGCGCTCTAGAAAGGCTAATCGCCCTGTAATCGCTCCTGCTTAGCCCTACGCTCCAACCAGCGCAACCCCATGATCACCCTGGCCCAGTGCCACACCGGGGCTAGTGCACCCTCTTAATCCCCACACGGCCCTGCACCCGAACAGCCCAGCGTAGGGATGGACTGAGGTGGCTCTGCTCCTCTGCCTTCTCTCTTCCGCTGCCGGACTCCAGGGGCTCCAGAGGCAGCGCTCCCGCTTCCCCACCCACCCACCCACGGCTTGGGAGCTCTCCGCCTTCCTCTTGGTGCTCCTGTGGGACCCCACAAGAAGAGCAGTCGTACACTCAGCGTCTAATTGGGTTGTGGAATGAATATACTGCCAGAGGCTGTGGGTGAGGGCCAGTACTAGAGCTGAGTTTATAAGAGGTCTGGACAAGTTTCTGGAAGATCGGTCCATTAGCAGCGATTAGCCAGACGGGATCAGGGAACATGATGGGATCTGGGGGGGGAAAAAACAGGGAATGGATCCCCCATTGTGCCCTGTTGGGTGCTTCTCCCGAGCCACCGTGATTGGCCACTGTTGGAGACAGGATGCTGGGCTACATGGACCATTGGTCTGACCCAGTCTGGCACTTCTTATGTTCTTAGTATTGCTGGGCTCTCGCGAGGATCCTCCTGCTTAATGGCGAGAGGGCAACAGAGACAGCGTTTCCTAATCATTGCTACAGCGCTGCTAGGCGTACATAGCACTTTGCAGTTGCACGTTTTCAGACACAGGTGGGTTTACAATCTAAGATGGACAAGGGGAACACAGGGAAAGACACACACATGCTCCCATTTTACAGATGGGGGAACTGAGGCTGAGAGGTTGTGACTCGCCCGAGGCCACCCTGTGAGGTCATGGCTAGAGTGGGATTTGAGCCCTGGCTTTCCATGTCCAAGTCCGGCACCATCTCCGCTACGCCACCACTGGCTCTAAAAGGGAAGGGAGGAACGAAAACTTCCGAGGAGACCACCCTTATTGCCCCTACCTACGACAGAACCTTCAGAGAGGAGGGGGGCACCCTGCTCTGGTCCCCACCCCTCCATCCAAGGCCCCACCCCCAGCACTTCCCAAGCCCCACCCTCTGTAGGCCTGGCTCTGACGTTGGCCATTTACTCCATGTTGAAATACACACGTGGCCAAATTGACTGAGCAAATGGGAATAACTAAAATGGGTCTCCAACAAAATGGGAGTCAGGTCGTAGTTGACCTCAATTTTGTTCAGACCTGGATCAGATCGGGCAGTTAATTTCTGTCAGATATGGTATTCACTGGGGCGGCGGCAGGTGTTTGCCATATAGGCACATTTTTAGAGGGCACTTATGAGAAATACAGGTTGCAGGGCTGCATTGGAGCCAATGCAGCCCTGCAACCTGTATTTCTCATAAGTGCCCTCTAAAAAATGTGCATATAGGGCAACTCTAGGGTGAGGAACTGTTTCCGCCCGTTCCTTAGAGCTGAAACAGACAATTGCTCCTATTCAGTATCCAGCTGGTTGAGCTCCACGGTATCCGACACGATCGGGAGCGGTCGGTGTGACAGAGTCACAGGGGCCTCACCTTGATTCAGAGCCTGTGGCAGGAATTTAGGTCACGGCCCCTTTAAGGAAGCAGGTTGCAAGGCAAGGAAGTCAGCTGACAAGCCACAGCTGGCTATATAAGCGGAGTGAGCACTCGCATTCAAAAAGGCAGCAGATCCGGGGATCCTGGAGGGTCTCAGGTAGCACGCCTGGGTGAGGCCTCTACGGGGGATCCTGGCGAGCCGGATTTTGAAACCCTGCTGCCGTGTCAGCTTGTGACAATACTGGGCTAAGATGAACCATTGGTCTAACTCAGTTAGGCCACTCCCTTATATAACTCCCTGGGTGGCCTTGAGCAAGTCGCAACCTCTCAGCCTCAGTTCCCCATCTGTAAAATGGGAATACGCGTGTGTCTGTCTCTCCCTGCGTTCCCCTCACCCGTGTCCATCTTCGATTGAAAGCCCCGCTGGGCGGCAGGGACCCGTCTCCAAAATGTCTGGGACTGTAAAGCATTGTTGACGCCCTAGTAGCGCTCTAGAAAGGCTAATCGCCCTGTAATCGCTCCTGCTTAGCCCTACGCTCCAACCAGCGCAACCCCATGATCACCCTGGCCCAGTGCCACACCGGGGCTAGTGCACCCTCTTAATCCCCACACGGCCCTGCACCCGAACAGCCCAGCGTAGGGATGGACTGAGGTGGCTCTGCTCCTCTGCCTTCTCTCTTCCGCTGCCGGACTCCAGGGGCTCCAGAGGCAGCGCTCCCGCTTCCCCACCCACCCACCCACGGCTTGGGAGCTCTCCGCCTTCCTCTTGGTGCTCCTGTGGGACCCCACAAGAAGAGCAGTCGTACACTCAGCGTCTAATTGGGTTGTGGAATGAATATACTGCCAGAGGCTGTGGGTGAGGGCCAGTACTAGAGCTGAGTTTATAAGAGGTCTGGACAAGTTTCTGGAAGATCGGTCCATTAGCAGCGATTAGCCAGACGGGATCAGGGAACATGATGGGATCTGGGGGGGGAAAAAACAGGGAATGGATCCCCCATTGTGCCCTGTTGGGTGCTTCTCCCGAGCCACCGTGATTGGCCACTGTTGGAGACAGGATGCTGGGCTACATGGACCATTGGTCTGACCCAGTCTGGCACTTCTTATGTTCTTAGTATTGCTGGGCTCTCGCGAGGATCCTCCTGCTTAATGGCGAGAGGGCAACAGAGACAGCGTTTCCTAATCATTGCTACAGCGCTGCTAGGCGTACATAGCACTTTGCAGTTGCACGTTTTCAGACACAGGTGGGTTTACAATCTAAGATGGACAAGGGGAACACAGGGAAAGACACACACATGCTCCCATTTTACAGATGGGGGAACTGAGGCTGAGAGGTTGTGACTCGCCCGAGGCCACCCTGTGAGGTCATGGCTAGAGTGGGATTTGAGCCCTGGCTTTCCATGTCCAAGTCCGGCACCATCTCCGCTACGCCACCACTGGCTCTAAAAGGGAAGGGAGGAACGAAAACTTCCGAGGAGACCACCCTTATTGCCCCTACCTACGACAGAACCTTCAGAGAGGAGGGGGGCACCCTGCTCTGGTCCCCACCCCTCCATCCAAGGCCCCACCCCCAGCACTTCCCAAGCCCCACCCTCTGTAGGCCTGGCTCTGACGTTGGCCATTTACTCCATGTTGAAATACACACGTGGCCAAATTGACTGAGCAAATGGGAATAACTAAAATGGGTCTCCAACAAAATGGGAGTCAGGTCGTAGTTGACCTCAATTTTGTTCAGACCTGGATCAGATCGGGCAGTTAATTTCTGTCAGATATGGTATTCACTGGGGCGGCGGCAGGTGTTTGCCATATAGGCACATTTTTAGAGGGCACTTATGAGAAATACAGGTTGCAGGGCTGCATTGGAGCCAATGCAGCCCTGCAACCTGTATTTCTCATAAGTGCCCTCTAAAAAATGTGCATATAGGGCAACTCTAGGGTGAGGAACTGTTTCCGCCCGTTCCTTAGAGCTGAAACAGACAATTGCTCCTATTCAGTATCCAGCTGGTTGAGCTCCACGGTATCCGACACGATCGGGAGCGGTCGGTGTGACAGAGTCACAGGGGCCTCACCTTGATTCAGAGCCTGTGGCAGGAATTTAGGTCACGGCCCCTTTAAGGAAGCAGGTTGCAAGGCAAGGAAGTCAGCTGACAAGCCACAGCTGGCTATATAAGCGGAGTGAGCACTCGCATTCAAAAAGGCAGCAGAGCGGAAAGCAGAGGCAGCAGAGCAGAGCGGAGCGGGGCGGGGCTCTGGAGAGCAGGGTGTGGCCGTGAACTGGAAGCAAAGCTGAACCAGCAGGGTGATCACAACTGCGGGACAGAGTTGGTTGGTTTTATTTCAAGCATTTTTAAGCAACCCATCCTGTCACAGGCAGCGCGCAGACTGGGTTGGGAACAGACTGACACAGGCCTGGAGGGGGCCTTAATGGTGAACACTACAGACAAAGGGGAGCTGGCCAGGGGGTTCTGAGGGGGGTTATAAGGGGTTTGATGTCTTTTCTGTCCGTCTCCTCTGCCAAAACTCTCATCCACGCTCTCACGCCTCGACTATTGTAACCTCCTCCTTGCCAGCCTTCCCTGCGCTTACCTTTCTCCCCTCATCTCTGTTCAAAACTTTGCTGCCAGGATCATCCACCTAGCCTGTCGCTTTGGCCATGTGCAGCTGCTCCTCTCCTCTCTCCACTGGCTCCCTCTTCCCGAGCGTATTCTGCACAAGCTCCTCGTCTTCACCTACAAAGCCCTTCACAACCTCGCTCCCCCCCACCTCTCTGCCCCGATCTCCCTCCGAACCCCTGCTCGAGCACTCCGCTCCTCTTCCATCCCCTCCCTCACCCTCCCCTGCTCCCCCAACCGCCTTCGTCCCTTCTCCCTCGCTGCCCCGCACCCTTGTCTGCCTGGCCCCCACCCTCCACACCTTCAAGTCCCTCCTCAAAACCCACCTC
>QEPC01008752.1:5199179-5217354 GCA_003113815.1 Sphenodon punctatus | reverse complement strand
GGGGGGGGGGGGGCTCAGCTCACACAGCACCGTTCCTGCCTTAAGTTGGGGAAACTGAGGCACAGAAAAAGACATAATTTGCCCAAGCTCTGTAACCGAGACAGAACCGATCCCGTCCCACCCACTTTATCCATCCATCTCTCATCCATAACCGGGGGAAAGCACCCAGGATTCAACTGCTTGATGGATCTTCCAGAGCCAGAATGGATCCATGAATCCTGGTTCCCCCGCCCTGTTCTAACCCCTAGGCTGCGCTCCCTGGGCTGGGAATAGAACCTCAGAGTCCAGGCTCCCAGTCCCCGGACTCTAACCACTCGACCCTATTCCCAGAAAAGAACCCAGGAGTCCTGGCTCCCAGTCCCCCAGCTCTTAACCTACTAGACCCCATTCCCTGAGCTGGGAACGGAACCCAGGAGTCCAGGCTCCCAGTCCTGAACCTTCCTGCTCTAAGAGTCCTGGATCCCAGAGCTCTAATTCCTAGACCCCACACATCTCCCAGATGTGGAAACAAAACTCAGGCGTCCAGGCTCCTAGCGCCCCATACTCTGACGTGCTAGACCCCATTCCCTTCACAGAACTGGGAATAGAATCCAAGGGGTCTGGCTCCCAATTCTCCATGCTCTGTGTCTGCTCGAATGCTGGAGCTCTGCGTGTATATGCGGTTCTGCGGGACCGTATTCTATGCCCGTGCTTCCCACGACCCATCCCTCCTGCCCGCTGCTGGGAGGAACTGGTATCCGCTAGGAACCAGCCCAAAGGGGCCTCTAGCCATTGCCGTGTGGGGCAGGGGGATGTTGTGGAGGGCCGGCCTTTCCCCAGGACAACCTGGAGCTACTGCCCTGGGCCTGGGTATTTTCCCTACTTCCAGCGACCCTCGTTTTCACCAGCAGGACCCCAAACACGAGCACTTTAGGGCTTTGTGGAGAGCACCCCTGAGGGGGAGGGACCATGAAGGAGGTGTGGGGCCAGAAGGGGCCCTCCCCTGCATTTTATCTTCTCCCTGAACCCTGCACATTGTAAGGTAGGCCCTGGTGGGGGGAAGTGGAGGGTGCAGGCGCTGACGGGGGGAGGGGGATGGGAGACCAACCTGAGGTGGGATTCAGTGTTGCCCCCTCCCTGAAGTGGATCCAGAGTCCCTGGGCTCCAAGGGACGCCCCGGTTTCTCCAAGTGGGTTCCCTCGGTAACCCAGAGTAGGGCTGCCACGGATGCATATCTTTCCAGGACGTATATGAGAAATACATGTTGCAGGGCGTGCAGCATGTATTTTTCATAACTGTCCTGGGGAAAATGGGCCTCTATGGCCACCCTAACCCAGAGGGATCAGGGCAGCAGTGGATAACCATCTTAGAATGGGGTCGGGCTATAGGGACTTTCTTGCCCCCTTTCCAACATGGCCCGCCCCTGTGGAGCATTATGATGCTCTGTAAGGGATGGGGGTTAAGTCAGGCAGGGGCATGGCGACCCCTTTCCTTGGGGCTCAAGGGGAAGCCAGGAGCAGGAGTACAGCTACCACGGAGTGAGAAGGCTTAACTGAGCGGGGCGGGGGTTCCTAGATGGGAGCAATTTTCAGGGTGGATGGGAGAGGTCAGGGCCAAAACTCTGCCTTGAAAAAGGCCCTGCCAAGGAGGAAGTTTTCAGAGTGGGTGGAGGTGGAGCGCTGGCCCCTGCCCACTCTGAAAACTCATTCCTTGCAGGATTGCTGTCACGAAAGGGGGGGGGCAGGACTGCACCATCCTGTTTGCAGGGGGGGCAAAGTTGGCAAAGAACACACACACCCTTAGGAAGGCTACCTCTTAGGGACACCCTGCCCCCTTACCCTTAGGGGCGGGGGACCCATAACAGGCCCTTCCCAGGAGCTTGAGGTGACCACTGTGTGTGCAGGGGTGGGTGGGGTGTTAGCTCTGAGCCATCTGGGCTTCTAGGGGTGCAGGGCAGGAAAGAAAGCTCAGGAGAAAGGGAGAGGGATGAAGCAGAGAGCGAGTGACGAGGGTGGGGGGGCAGAGCCAGCTGGATGCAGCATGAAATCTCAGGATGCACCTGCGACCCCTGTCAACCATGCACAGGCCGGTCTGTGAGCCGGGGGCGCCCTCTCTGGGCCAAATCGGGAATTGCATGCTAGGCACAGAGCAAGCAAAATAATGGTGCTGGGGATAGTGTGTGTGTGTGTGGGGGGTCGCACCTTAATTGGTGGGGAAATGCGGGGGGGGGGCTTCCTTTTAATGAATGGAGGAGTCACCAATGGGAACAGAAGCCTCAAGGGGTGGGGGCAGAAGGGACAATTTGCCCCAGGTCCCACAATGAAATTAGGATGTAGGTTTTTAAGACAATGGATGATGGAATAAGAGGTCCATTCATTATTATTAATATATTATTTATATAGTGGCAGCTGTGTACCTGACACTGTACAATAGTTATAAACAGGTGGGGGGGGGGGCATATATGCAATTTTTTAGAGGACATTTATAAAAAATACAGGTTGCGGGGCTGCATTGGTGCCGCCGAAGCCCTGCAAGCTGTATTTCTCATAAGTGGTCTCTTAAAAATGTGCCTCTGTGGCCACCCTATAGCCAGGCCCCTATCCCAAGGGGCTTACAATCTAAGAGAGACAGGGGGAAGATCGGGAAAGACAAGGATGCATTCGTGAGGTTGAGAGATTGCAGGTTTTATTTTATTTTATTTTATTGAACACATTTATATCCCGCCCCTCCTGCAACGCAGCCCGGGGCGGTTCACGTGCTTCACTTAGCGACAGGGAACTAACTTAATTAGTCACTTAGTTACAGGGAAGAGATTCTGAGGTGGAGGGAGAGAGGATGCAATTTCACTCCTGTTTCTATCCTGGAGGCCCTGGCTCAGCTTCAGGCCCCACTTTAGCCAAAGCCAGCCCTACCTTGGCTCTGCGAGGTAAGGTGTAAGACTATTGAGATGCAGAGGACGAACCCTCTGTCTTCCCACATGGAACGTAGCCCTGCTGTGTGGCGCCCGGAGAACCACGCAGAGGCCTTCGCGTTTGGCGAGGAGAGCAATATGGGAGCCCAGAACATCCTGGTAGCTCAGGGGTCGGGCAAGGGGGGAGAGTCATTTTCTAGAGAGCCTGGATACTCTATCAACACGTTACGGGCAATGATTATTTATGTGCCAATTACTCTATTCAGAGACTGTCGGATGGGAGAGGTCAGGGTGCAGGCCCCCTCCCCTTCGCGCACGACCAGTAGCGCGGTAGAAATGATAAGAAATGGTCGTAGCAAGAGACAAAATTATTTTAGATTTTTTGAGGGGCTCCAAAAAGATCCCAGTTCTCCCCGCTCCTGGAAAAGCAGCAACAGAACAAGCCCTTGGTGCCTAGATCTCTTGGCCAGCAGGGAACTCTCTCTGGCACGGAGGGCTCGATCCTCGAGCTGTTTACTACAGGTTATACCATACAGACACACCCCAGCAGTAGCATGAATTCCCTCATCCTCTTTGCTGCTGGATGCAGGTTTCTGGCTAGCGAGGAAAATCTCATCCCTGGCCACCAGGTGGCGATGCACCAGTGCCATTCCCCCCCCCCCAAATTGAACACAAGGCAGTAATGGGGAGGGAGAAGGGCCCAGAACCAGAGGAGGGAAGCAGAGGGGAATCTTAACTCTGGTAACAGGGGGGCAGTCCACACACCCAAGTGGAGAAAGGGAGGAGGTAGAGGCGGCAGGGGGGACAGCCCATCCCACCCTGTCTGTGCTTGGAAAGGGGTAGGGGGTATAATGGGAAGCTCCAGGATTGGAGTGGTCAGGGTGCAGCAAATGTTGTCTCTAAGCAGTTCATCCTTCTAAATTTCCCAGGTAAAGGCGCTTGCCTTTGCATCTGCTGCTTTAGACTTGTATTCAGGTAGGGGCAGAGACCATCATGGTGCAGACCCCAGCAAGTGATTGGTATTTCGTTCCTAAATAACAGCAGGAGGAAGCCCCTGGGGTCCATTGGGAAAGAAGGAGGGAAGCGATTTAGATCGATGGACGAGGACTGGAGGATCAGGCTTGCATTGATGTGATTTTTCCAGTTGCTCTTGGCTTGAAGGGATGGTCCTGTCTGGGTATTTTCATGGTCCCGGGGATCTGTTCTGGGATCCTGGGTGTCCTCCTGGGCACCCCAGTTCCGAACTCCGGGGTGTAAGCTTTGAACTTCATCTTGTCAAAGGGTGGAATGGGAGGGACCTTCCCCTCTGGCTCCTTGCGGTGGGTCAAGTTTGCATAGATCTCCGGACCTTGGAAGGAAATGGTGGGTGTGAATAAATGTAACACTAGCCATAGGCGTGTACGTGTGTGTGTGTGTGTGTGTGTGTGTAATGAGACCTGTCAAAGGCTGCCGTCGCACACATGAAACGGCTCGGTGGGTAGATTGTTGGGGGGCTGTTTGGAAGTTGTGCCGGCATAGTGGAGATATAGAACAAATCAGGAGAAGGCTCCAGTTCATTCCCCTCTCTAGGGGTGGGACTCCGGGCAAAACTTCGGTTCTCATGAATTTCGGTTCGCCTATCGGTTTGGGTTCTCTTGGTTTTGTTTTTTTTAACATTGCATTTTTCCCCATTGAAGCCAATGGGGGAAACTGCAATGTTAAAAATCTGATTTAAAAAATCAATGCAAAAGAAACGATAGTGCCAAAACAGACAGAGAACCGACATTTTTGAAAGAACCGAAAGTGCCATTATTGGCTACTTTTGGTTTCCGGCAATACCGAAAGTCCCATCCTTACCTTTGCCATTACCCTAGTGGTACAGAACGGACCCAGAGACCAGAGCTGAAATGAATAGTCTGTTTTGTTCTCTGTGGTTAGTAGCCACCATCCCAGGTTCTCCAGTCATTAACCAATTCCTGCAGCAGTGAACCAACAAATTGAATCACTAGACAATGCTCCAGCAGTTCACCGGCTGTTACCCGTACCAAATTACCGCCTAACCCGAATGCCACTGTTACTAGTTTTGAAACCATTCCACAGTGGGTGGGGGAAGTAAACGGGAAAGGAATTATGGGAAAGTGGGAAACAGCAATGTCGGAAACGGCGCACTGTGGTATTATGAGGTAATGCAGTAAAACCGGTTAACCGGTCGAACCGCCAAACCGTAAATGGCTATCGCTTGGTAACCGGGCTTTGCCAGAGTGTATCGGATACCACAGTTCGAGCTGGTGATGGGATAGCAGGGGATAACCGTTTGATCTCTCTAAGGGAGACATCTTCCATGCTGGCTTCCTAGGGAATCCTCCTGAGCTTGTTCCCTGGGTCCATTTCACGCCACTGCTGAGAAGTTATGGTGAGGAGAGGACTCGGTTAATTCCCCAACTTTCCTACTTCCCTGTTTGCACGTGGTTGTGACGATGTCCCCTAACAGACCTCACTACAACAACCCAGGCCCACAAATGCCTGGGTTTACGCCCTGAGTAGGGGGAGGAGTAGCCACGAGCCATCTCAAAAAGCCGGCCAATCAGCCAAAGTGACCGTAGCCGCTTGATTGTGAGTGAGCGCGGTCCCGTTGATTCACATCGGATGATCCAGAGGTGTAGGCGGTCCCATGGAACAAGGGGGCTCAGTGGAGTATATTTAGCTGACCTGGAGACACCGGAAGCCTGGAGTCGCTGGCAGAGAGCTGGCTAAGGTGGCCAGACATAGGCAAATTTTAGAGAACGCTCATGAGGAATCCAGGTTGCAGGGCAGCCCTGCAACCTGTATTTCTCATAAGCGTACAAGGCTGTCAAATTAATTTCCGACAAACCCATTTTGACCGCCTGAACCACCTCGTAGTTAATGAACGTTGAATTATCTGAGGGAGGGAACCAAATGACTCCCTTGGGAAAGTTGCAGGGGATGCAAGTTTTGGATTGGGGAAAAGGGAATGCAATATTTCAATTGGTTTGAAGATGGGTTCCCCAGCCCATCTCGGGCAGGGTGGGGAGGAGGAGGGAGGAGTGTCACCGGCATAACACAGCGCGGCTGTTACCTTAGGGCGGCCAGATATGCAAAATGTAGAGGACGCTTATGAGAAATACAGGTTGCAGGGCTGCACGTGCCAATTACGCTGGCATCCCTGCAACCTGTATTTCTCATAAGTGCCCTCTAAAATTGCATATCTGGCCGCCCTCTGTTACCTGTCTCCTCGTTCCAGCATTTGTAACAGCAGATCACAATGGAAATCAGCACGGTGCCTCCCACAGCTACGCTGGCGATGGACAGCCACAACCGGAAATCTAAAACTCCAAGAAGAGAAAACAACCTTTATAAGCCGCATATTCTTGTATCCCACCCGGGGCTTAATTCATGGCAGGACGTCAGCTTCAGCAGCAGCTCCTGACCCTGCTGCTTCGCAAGACCCCCACCCAGGGCTAAATACAGACGGCCCAGTCTCTCTCTGGGAGAGGATGTGGGGTAGATGGGCAACCTCAACCGGCTGACCGGCGTGGCGGCGGTGACCAGGGTCGGCCTTAGAATTTGCAGGGCCCAGGACGAAGATAAAATGACAGGGCCTTCCGGTAACCCCCTGGGGGCACCCTCTGTGGGGCACTAAAAGTGGTCATTTGGGGGGGGGGGCTGCTGGGAGGGAATTGGGCCCCTGCATCCTGTCCAAGTCAAACCGGGGGCAGGGTAGCCAGATAGCAAACGGACATTTTATTTTATTTATTTCATTAACTTTATCAACCGCACCCTCCTGCTAAAGCAGCCTGGGGCGGCTCACAATATTTTAGAGGACACTTATGAGAAATGCAGGTTGCAGGGCTGCATTGGCTCAGGTGCAGCCCTGCAACCTGCATTTCCCATAAGTCTGGGCCCTGGATTCAGTTCCTATCTCTGAAAAATGGAGCTCAGGGTAAGGGAGCAGAGATGAGGGCACGCACAAAAGAATAGGGGGCAGATCCATGATCTGGACCCTCCTCTTCCTGACGCCACCCCCTGCACCCAACCTCCATGCGGCCCTCAGAGCTTGTAGTAGCTTCAAAGTTGCCTCCGGGAGGGAAAAGGTTCCCTGTTCCTGGCTGCTTAAGCCTTAGAATTTACACACTGATCCCCTGCCCCAAGGCTGCCACCTCTTGCGGATCAACGCCGAGAGTCCCCTAAGCCAAAATGGGAATCTCGGAGTCTGACGGCAAAACGTGGCAACCCTGCCGCTACCCCCATCGCCGTGACACGGCACCAGCCCGGCCTTGAGGAATTCCTCTCTCTAGAAAGAGAGGAATCCGGCTGCATCAGGTGTTGTCTCCTGGCAAGCCCGGGGCAGGGATCCCCCACAATCTTTTTGCCTGCGTGACTCCGCTTTGAGACTTCACTATATCATCCCGTGCGCTCCGACGGCAAAACCTCTCGGGCCTCAGTCAGGATTTTGACCCCCAGCTGCAGATGGTGTGAGTGACCCACCTAGGGTCCTGACCCACGTCTTGGGAACCTCTGGCAGTGGGTTAGCGCCAGAAGCCCCACACCCCCTTGACCCCAGCCCCCTAACTAGGGTTGATGCCTCCCCACTTCTGTGGAGTGCTGGGATGTCATAATGCTCCATAAGGGGCGGGGTTATGCCAGAAAGGGGCGTGGCAGTCCCTTTGCTCCACCCTTTTCGTCGTGGTTTCTTCTGCTCCTTCCAGGTTTCCTCCGGGAGGGGGGGTAGCAATCCTACCCCTGACTCATAAGTTCTCTCCCAGCCCCACAATCTTCCCCTGCCGTCCAGGGAACTCCAGGGGTCCGCGGTCTCGTGCAAAGCAGTAATTCGGTGATCCTAGACGGACCTGGAGGTGTCTTGATTTGGGGGGGGGGGGGCTGGCATTATGCTTATGGTTTCTCACCTTTGTAAAGAGACCTGTTATCATCTGCTGCTGCTGGAGAGAGAAATAAACAGGCGTCACTTTCTAGATCCCTTCCATAACCTTGGTCAGGGCAGCCCGTGCTCTAGGGCCAAGGGAGCCGCAGTGTGTCCTAGCGGATAAGGTGTTCGGGCTTTGATCTGGGAGAGCAGGGTGTGAATCTAGGGTTGCTACTGGTGTTGCAGGCCCTGCAACCTGTATGTTTCAGAAGTGGCCTGGAAAAAGTGACAACCCTATATGAATCCTATTTAGCTATGAACTACCTAGTGGCCCGCCCAATGTTCTTATTTATTTATTTAAGAATTTATATCCTGCTCCCTCCAGTCCTACGCCAGCGCGGGGTGGCTCATAAAACACTTTAAAACCAGTAAGTTGGAAGCAATACACAGAGGGGTTACGAAAACATTGTCAAAGAGACAATAAAAGAAGTAAAAACCCACTGGCAAACACCCCGCCCGTGGCCAAAGACTCTTGTTGTTTTCAGCTGACCCTCCCGTCGGCCAAACTGGACGGGTCTGGTAAAAAACCAACCCGACCCAAGAGGGACAAGCTCCACCCCCTCCTGCATTTACAAACCTCCCAGTATTCCAAATGCATAAAAAGGGTCAGCAGCTCTCCTGCTTATTAGTCCAATTAAGAACACAAGATGTGGCAGACTGAATCAAACTAGTGGTTCGTTGAGCCCAGTATCCTGTCTCCGACAGTGGCCAATCTCTGTTGCTTGGGAGAAGCACCCAACAGGTCATAATGGGCGGGGCAATAGGTTCACTCCCAGCTCCCAAAACCATCACAGGTTACATCCCCCCAAAACCTACTTAGCTAATAGCCGTTAATGGGCCTAGCCCTCCCTTGTTCAATCCTTTTTTAAACCCCGCTGTGCTACTGGCTTTGACCGCGTCCTCTGGCAACAAATCTTCCAAGTTAATTCTGGGTTGGGGGAGGGGGGAAATATACTTTTATTTTATTTAAATCTGCTGCCAGTTAGTTTCATGGAGAGTCCCCTAGTTCTAGTGCTATTTGAGAGGGTAAAATAACAGCTCCCTAGTTACTTGTTCAAACCCTAATGTCCTTTTCCTGGGAGGCCACCAGGAATGAGGTGCCTGAGGCTTGAATCCCGGTCTTTTTGTCTCTTACTAAACGAGAGACTCTGACCCCCTGAAAGAGGGACAGTGGGATTCCGCCCCCAAAGAAGGACGGTTCCTCCTACAAAGGGGATCGTTGGGAGGGATGTATGCATTGGCAGTTAGGATTAGAACCCAGGTCCTCCAAGTGCTAAGGCCGGTGCTCTACCCATCAGACTACACTGCCTGCCGAGCCCCTCGCTCATAGGGTTGCCAGACCTTCCCTTTAATCCAAGATGCTTATGAAAAATACATGCTGCAGGGCTGCATTGGTTCCAGTGCAACCCTGCCCCATGCATTTTTCATGTCAATGGAGACATTTAAAGTCATGCCGAGTGCGTATTCAGAAAAAGCCTCAACACCTCTGCAGACACTAGCCATAGACCATTGCGTTGCAAATGGATTTCTTCCTGTGAACGTGACTGAAAGCACAGAGTCACCAGGCGGGAAAATCAAACAAAGGACCCTGAAATGGTATTTAAGGGGGGAGACAAGACAAAGAAGAATCTTGGGGGTTGAGATCAGCTTGTTCAGTATGATCTGCATCATCACATCTTACCAGCCAGGGAAGGGCTGCACCAAAGGAACTATGAAGTAAGGGCTCTTGGAAACTCTAAAGACTTGTACCCAGCCAAGCTTTCCATCGCTGGCTGTGACATGAACTGAAATACCCTTGGACCTGAATTAGGGTAAGCCTAAAACGGGAGAATCCAAGTACAGATAGGAATGAGTTATTGGTTATGTTGTTTTGATTTCTGCACTCTTGAGTAGAATCTTGTACTGCAGCTTATTCATGATTCATTCATTAAACTTCTTTTAACTGAACTTCGTAGGGTCCAGTGGAATTGCTAATCCTCACATTGATGGGACACAGTTTGGGGTTAATTCTGTGTTTACAAACACAGACGAACCTAGAGAGAGAGAGAGTCTGTGCTGGGAAACTCTGTGGCTGAAAAGATGACAAGAAAGTTCCCCCGTTTCAGGCTCAATCAGTTCTAGAGAAAGAGAGCTGATCCAGTGGGAGCTGCAAACCAGGGAAACTGAGTCATGACAGCCTAGAGTGGGGGAGTGAGCCCCCAATCCCATGACAGAGACATTTGGGACAAAATGAATCCCCTCTTCCCCCAGCTCGACAGCCAGGGATGGGAACAGCCATGTCCCCCACAGTTACCGCCCCCAGACCTTTGTGCCTCCAGGCCACCGTACCTGAGACGTTGAGCAGAGTACAGTTCCCTCTGTCCTCTTCGTGCCACGGGATCTCTACAGTCGCCACACACTGGTACTGCCCCACGTCCCCCTGGCTGACGTTGTTCACCTTCAGTTTGGATTGGCACCAGGTGAAGCTGCGGTGGCTTTTGCACTTGGAGAAGTTGGCGCTGCTGTTTACATTCAGGGTGACATGGTCCACGTCTTTGCTGTCCTTCAGCCACGCCACCCGGAGCCGCAGCCAGGTCCTGGCCGTGTTTATGTGGCAGGACATCTCCACGGTGCTTCCCACGGGGGCATCGATCCTGGAGGGGCTCTGCCACACCTTCAGATTCCCCGCTTCCCCTGCAGCTGCAGAGAGGAGGGGAACGAGAGAGGGGCGCAGTCAGAGAGAACAAAGCAGGGCAGCTATCAGACAGGTTTCAGAGGAGCCCAGCACGGCTGTGGCTTCTTGATATTGATCAAACCTTCAGAATTAAGTGTTTCTATAGTGCAAGCAATGTGCATGGTACTGAACAATCCTGAATTAAAGACAGGTCCCTGCCCCGAGGGCCTTACAATCTAGGATAAATGAGGGGGAGGGGATCATAGGGAGAGAAAGGGATCCAGCCACGGAGTTGTGAAGTCGCAGATGCCCATGCTTAGTTAAGTTACAGGGGAGAAGAAGAAGGTGACCCTGAACGATACAGGTCAGTAGAAAGAGCATCAGCGAGCAGTTTGTGGGGATTTCTTTGTTTATTCAGATGTATACGTCGCCCTTCCCATACAGGCTCAGGGATGAGGAGCTAGGGAAAACCTGATGGGCGAGGTAGGTTTTTCCAGAGGGATTTGAAGGGAGGGAAGGAGCAGTGCGTATGGAACATTGGGCCCGAGGGCCAAATGTGGCCTAAGACTAGGTTTATTTGGCCCCTATCCAGTTCTGGTATCTGCCTCCCGGATCCAGTTCCTACCCCCGAGCACTGATAGACTGAGCTCTGGGTGAGAGTCGAGAGCAGAGATGAGGCCACGCAGCCAACGAGAGGGGACGGATCCATGATCTGGACTGACCCTCCTCTTCCTATCCTGGGGGTGCCCCTCTCCCTCTCCCAACTTCTGCGCAGCCCTTGGAGCAAAGTGGCCACTGGCCTGTGCGTTCGAAGAGGGAGGGCGTTCCGGGCACAGGGGGTGGCGGGGGTGAGGGGATGAAGACAGGTTAGGGAGCAGGGGACGCTGGGCAGAGGAGGAGCCGAGGTCCCAAGTGGGACGTTAGCGGGAAATGAGGGCAGAAAGATGGGGAAGGGCTAGGGATCCAGCCCAGAGTTGCTTCTCCCGAAGAGCTTGGAAGCGAGGAGCAAGGGAACCCATCCAGGGGGATTGGCCTGTAGGGCTGGTCTTAGTGCGGCCCACCCCTGCCAGGCTGCGGAGGATCGGAGTCTGGGGACTCAGCTCCGATAGGCCCCAAATCTGGTGCATTCTGCCCGCCCTCTTGGCCCATTTCCGGCGCGCCAATCCGCCCCTGAGTGGGGCAGACAGAACAATTACCCGGGGACCCAGAGGTGAGGAAATGTCTGCCGTGGGGCCCCTTAGGAGCAGTGGGGACACACACCCTACTGCTGCTCCTGGGCTCCTGATGCTGACTCCCTTCCCGCTGCTTGGGTGAGGCAGGACGACTCTTGAGAACGAGAGGAGCTGCCCTGTGGGAGGATGATTCAGACACAGCCCTGCCACCCTCAAGCCCCGCGTTCCCAGGAATTCACCTTCCAAGAGCCAGGAATCCACCGCAGTATCAGCTTAGCTTCGCCCCCTTACGTGCGTTTTGAAGGAGCGTTATGAAAAATACAGGTTGCAGGGCCTGCAGGTGCCAATGCAGGGCCCTGCAACCTGTATTTTTCATAATGGTTCCTTCAAAACGTGCGTCGGCGGCAAAGCCAAGCATCAGCTGGTATCCAGCTCAGCAGTACCAGCAGCTGGAGGCTCAGGCCAGCTGGGTTCTTTCTGGTCAGGCACTTGTGCCAGCTACCTATGCTCTTCCCTAGCTGGTCATCATCCATGCCAGCTGGGCTCTCGCCCACTGAGTGCCCACGCCTGGGCGTCTCCTCCTGTCGGGGTCCCTCCCACTAAACGCCAATGCTTGTGGGGCTTCTCCCATTGGTCACCTATGTCAGCCAGATTTTCTCCTACTGGGTATCCATGCCAGCAGGACGGGCAGCTCTCCTGCCGGTCAGGCGTCTCCTACTGGACACCTGTGCCAGCCAGACTCTCTCCCGCCGGACACCCATGCCAGCTTGGCTCTCTCCCATTGGGTGCCCATGCCAGCTTGATTTCTCCTGCTGGCTAATTGGGCACTAGTCCACCAGCAACGGGCACCCATCCAGTTCCTCCGTAATCATTGACGCTGTGCCCCTCGGTCTCTCTCTTACCAGACACTGCCCTTGGGCCCACTCCCTGTGCTGATACCGGCCTGGTCCACCGTAGCCAACAGAGTCTCTTCCTTGTGGGTGCCGGATGAGAAGCTTTATTTATACAGCACTAACAACGTGCCTAGCACCGAACACTCATTCAATTATTTATTTATTAACAAAATGTAATACCCCGCCCCTCCCGCACACTTGTTCGGGGCAGCTTATAGCCACAATAAAAACATCAAAACAAGGAGGACTAAAACCCCCAAAGCCAAACCCTATCCCTAAACCAAGCCCTCCCAACCCCACCCGACCCATCCTCCCCACCAACGGCCAGGCGGAACAGCCAGGCTTTACAACTGCGACGAAAAGTGGGGAGATCCGGGGCCAAATGGGCCTCTAGTGGCAGGGAGTTCCACAGCCGTGGAGCAGCCACAGAGAAAGCCCTTCCCATCGTGGGCCCCCCAGAAGACGCGGGGCACCTCGAGGAGGGCACCCCCCCGATGACCGCAGGGGCTGATCCAGGACTCAAGGGGTGAGGCCGTCCCGCAGATAGGTCAGGCCTAGGCTGTTTAGGGCTTCATAGGCCAAGCACCAACACCTTGAATGGGACCCGGAAGACTAGAGGTAGCCAGTGCAGTGCAAATTAGTGGAGATGCTGTCCGTCCACTCTCAGCTTCCACCGTGGAGGCCTTCCACCTTGGATGAGCCAGCCCTGGGTGGGCCAAAACTCACAGCATCAGGTTAAGAGGCTGGCAAGGGGGGGGTAACTATATAGGACAATGGGTGCGGTGGTGGGGGCACACTCCCTGCCCTGGTGTATCTCTGTCCCCTGCCAGTGGGAGGGTGGGCAGGGGCCCCATTTCACCTTCTGCACCAGGCGTCTTGTTGCTCTAGGCCAGATGAAGCTTTTGGTACTCGTGGCTCTTGGCATTGGAACCTTTGCCCACTGCCCATAGATCTAGGCCAGGCCTCTGCCCCAGGGGGGTTACTAAACCCATTGGCACACCATTCCCCAGTTGGTACCTCCTGCTGGGAGAAGCTGGGACTAGCCTAGCCATGAAATGCCTAACACCACCACACCCGTCCCTAGGTCGGACCCCGCTAGGAGAGACTGGAGCATCGGGTGACGGAGAGGGCACGGCCATTAAGGTCCGTGGGAGTTAAGCCATTAACTCAGTGGAGGGAGGTGTCACGGGTTGGAGGTCCGCACCCCCACTTTACCGGGTTTGAGTGACTCGGTTTCCCTCAGTTATTATTGAGGGAAATTATTTAGGAATTGCTCAAGGATTACAAGGTCCATTACTTGCTCCTTCGTAGCCTTCCCTTGTGCATCCAACCATTTCCTCCAATACTGATTTAACATTTTCCCCATATCTGCATAAGACATACCGTCTCCCTTCTTAAAGTTGCGTAATTTCAGGCGAAAAGTTTCTGGAGTGATTCTGTGCTCCTCGAGAACTGCTTTTTTTAATTCCTCAAAAGTCAATGCTTGGCTTTCCTCCAGCTTTGTGTTGTACACGTCTCTTGCTTTCTCGGGGATCTTGGGTATCACCAGATTGATCCACAAGTCCTCTGGAATCTTTTCTCGTTGAAATATGTGCTGGGCAGTTGTGAAAATTTTTATCAATGCATTCGCTTTCTTTGTATAGGGGCAGAAGTGCTGAACAGTCTCTGATCAGCTGTCATCTGTCTTTTTCTTGGCTGCTTCCAAAGGGTCGTGTAGGTTGGATTCCTGCATCTGTCTGCATTTCAGGAGTTCCAGTTGATGTTTTCTTTCTCTCTCTTTTTCTTGTCTCTCTCTCTCTCTTCCGCTTGCACTTGCCTCTCTCTCTCTTTTTCCTGTCTGTCTCTCTCTTTTTCCTTGGCTTTCATTTTCTCCAGTCTGAGCTCATGTTCCATTCTCAGTCTGACTATCTCGAGTTCAGGGTTTGAGCCTTGTCCCCCCTGGTTGCCGGTCGGTTGGAAGGGGGTTTTGAGGCACGTTTGGCAGCACATCTCCATCTACTGGTTGCTGGTCGGATGGAGAGGGGTTTGGAGGGGGATTTGCTGCCCCCGCTCCGTTCCCATCCATTCCATTCGTGCTCACTTCAGATTCTCGTATCAGCTGCTTCAGTTGCTGTTTAGTTTTCCCTTCTGCTTTGAGACCTCTCTTTCGGGCTTCCCTGTTCAGCTCTGACCTTCTCAGGTGGTGAAAGTGCTTTGGGAGCCCTATTTTGTTTACTGTCCCTGACCCGAAATTAAAACTAAAACAACAAACTCAGTGCACTCTGTTCAAATCTCCTTATTTTCTCTCTGAGCTGAGTTCCCGACTCCTGGGACTCTCAGTCTCTGCAGGTATGGGATTTACTCCCCTCAGAGGATTCCAGTCGCCTGGCTATCCTCCTCTACTTTCTATACATTGGATCACAAACTGAGCTTAACCCTTCTCGTTGGGCGCCAATGTCACGGGTTGGAGGTCCGCACCCCCACTTTACCGGGTTTGAGTGACTCAGTTTCCCTCGCGCACAGCCCACTTGAATCAGTTTTCCTCTCTGGCTGATTCAAGCCTGCTGCAGGGACAACCCCTTTGTCACTCAAGGGCCTGATTCTTCCAATTTACAGACTCTTTAATTTCTGGGTCCGCAAGAGCTTGAGAGCCCTTGTTGCTCACTTGTGTTCCAATGTTAGACACAGACACTTCTTCATAAAGATAAGAAGTCAGTTTATTGATTACATAAGCAAGATTGTTGATACAGAGTGGTTACTAGAAATCAAAGGTAAATATAACGCATTCCTAACCTATACTGGTTGAGTTCCTAAATAAGCATCTTACCCTACCAAGGTCCATAAGTTCTTCTCAGTCCTTGATGTAAGCGACCGGGTCTTCAGTCTTAGAGTTGCTAGAAAGCAAAGTCCCCTCTCTCAGTTCATGGTTCAGTTCAGCCCTCCTGGCTGCAAAATGTTGAGTGAGTTCCCGATAGTCCTTGTCCCCTCTGGGGTACAACTCCTTATATCCCCAGGAGGAAACCCCTCGTATCTTTCTCGAGGCTTCTAGTATTCCTTTTGTTCTTGCTATCAGCTTTCTGTGTCTCTTGCACATAGGCAATGGCTGCCTGCATTAGCATTTTAAATGTCTCTTGGCCATCCGTCTGGGGCAAATCCACAAATTGTCTTTCCATTTCCTGGAGCTTGGTCAAGTGTCACAGTCTTGATTTGAGTTTTACAGTTCTTAATTGTAACATTACATACATGTGGAACCTTTTGCTTTACAATTATTTACTAGACTTGTAGTCTTCAGTGGAGGGAGGAGTGCGCCTTGAAAGCTTCACAGCCACATTCCAGTACCCACCGAGACCTGCTCCAGGGGAGGCTAGCCCCGCATCCTCTGTGCAGAGCCCTGGCAATGCCAGGCTTAAAGAGATCCAGCAGCTACCATGGCTTGCAGCTGGCCTGCGTGGCAGCTCCTTCCATGCAGGCTGCATCATAGAGGTGTGGGCGGATTAGCCGCTGCTCTAGGCTGCCGCCCCCAGCTCTATGGCATTGCCCATGTGAATGCCAACCTAGTTTACCCCCCGCCTCCCTGAGGGCTGGCCCTTACTGCCGAGGTCAGAGGAGACAGGGGTGGTGACCTGCTCACCTGCTAACAGAGAGAGAAGGAGAATTGCTCCCAGCCGGCTCATGGCACCGCCCGGATCTGCTGCAGAACCTTGAGGCTCCAGGCTAGCTTGCTAACCTCTCACTGCTTGCAGTCTAGCAAGTGCAGCCTCTCCCCCCTGACCACCACCTCCCTCCAACAAGCGTTCATTGAATCAGCTTCCTGCCACAGCAGCTCTGCGTCTGCATCAAGCCCCCACGGCTGTAACGCTAGGCTGGAGATGCAAAATGCCTCTCTAGGATCAGCCTCTAATAACAGCCTGGCCTCCGAGCATCTCCAAACACTTTAATGAATGGGTTAGGGGCCGGGGTGGGGGTTTGGAAGGCGGTCCCAGGGATGGGGAGAACTGGCCCTTTAAAAGCCTTCATTGGGATTTCAGCGCTTCCCAGTGTCCCCATACTGGGAGCGTTCCCTTCAGCACCTCCTGCTGGAAGAAACAGGGATTGGGGCAGCCAGCATCGCAGAGGTGGGAATAAATGGATAGCTTAATGTTCCCTCTTTCCCTGCTGGGAGAGGCTGGGATTTGCATAGCCGCGTGGGATACTCAGGGTGTGGGGTGCAGAAACTTTGGCCCATGGTTTGGTTGTTAATTTTTTTTTAAATTTGGCTCCTTTTCAGTTCTTGTCCTGGAGCACTGAAAGCGTGAGCTTGGAGCAGAGATGAAAACGTGCATTCAAGGATGGGGGATTGATCCTTGTAAGCCACAGGCAGGAACTGCGTCTATTTCTATGTTCTGTACAGCACCAGGTCACGCTACTGGCGCTATAGAAATGTTTATTATAATAATAATCATTAATTAATTAATGGCATAGAGCGGGTGGCCATACCGCCTCTTTAAAAGAGGACACTTATGAAAAATACATGGTGCAGGGCGGCATTGATTCCCGTGCAGTCCTGCACCATGTATTTTTCATAAGAATCCTCTTTTAAAGGGGAGGTATGGCCACCCTAGGAATAGATCAGGGGTGGGCAGAGGGCCTAGGGCAAAAATAAAATGCAGGGACCCTGGTGGCCCCGCCCCATCCCCCATTGCTCCGCCCCTCCACAGGGCCTCTAGTGGTGGTTGTGTTTGGGGCTCTGCTGGGAGGGCCCTGCCCTGGTGAAAGCAGGGGCCATAAGAAGTGCCATACTGGGTCAGACCAACGGTCCATCGAGCCCAGCATCCTGTCTCCGACAGTGGCCAGTCACAGGGGCCAACAGGTCACCGTGTTATCCATTCCCTGTGGGTCATCCCCAGGCTCCCGGCAGTAAAGGGTTTTGTTCCCCACTCCTGTCTGGCTAATCGCTGCTAACGGACCTATCTTCCAGAAACTCGTCCAAACCTCTTTTAATATAGAGAAAGTAGAGAAGAGAAGTAGAAGCTATTTTCTCTACTTCTCCCGTAAGCAGAGAAAATAGCAGGGCTCAGGGCAGGGGCCCCGGGTTGCCCTGTGGTCAGGCCAGCCCTGGAGAGGGAAAACACAGAGATCTCAGCCAGGGCTGGTCCTTAAGGTCTCACGCGGTCATAACGGGCTTGTGTCGTCCTTTGTTGCCTGCACCCAAACGTCAGCAGCTGAATCCCGCCTGCTCCTCTGAACCTCAGCAACCAGGACCAGCAAGCATCGGCTCCAGCAGCCAATCCAAAAGCGGGAGAGCTTCATGGGTCATGCCCCACGCGTCTTGTTGCTCTAGGCCAGATGAAGCTTTTGGTGTGCGTGGCTCTTGGGATTGGAACCTTTGCCCACCGCTCTGGCATAGACCTAGGCCAGGCCTCTGCCCCAGGGGGGTTACTAAACCCATTGGCACACCATTCCCCGGTCAGTGCCGCCTGCCGGGAGAAGCTGGGACTGGCCTAGCCATGAAATGCTTAACAACACCACACCTTTCCCTAGGTCGGACCCCGCTAGGAGAGACTGGAGCATCGGGTGATGGAGGGGGCATGGCTGTTAAGGTCAGTGGAAGTTAAGCTATTAACTCAGTGGAGGGAGGAGTGCGCCTTGTAAGCTTCCCAGCCACATTCCACTACCCCCCCCCCCCCA
>QEPC01008752.1:5181865-5193903 GCA_003113815.1 Sphenodon punctatus | reverse complement strand
GGGGGGGGGGGGAGATGAGCGCGAATAGCAGGAAGTGGGTCGCTCTGTTGTAACCTGTTGTGTGCTTCTGTGACGCGATGGAAGCTACCCCTGTTTGAGACAGGATGCTCAGCTAGATGGACCCTTGGTCTGACCCCGCGTGGCATTTCTTATGTTCATATGGAAATACTAATTGCTCCTGCTGAAGAACATAGAGCACTGAGTCCCAAACTTTTTCAGGCTGTGACCACACTGAGAGAAAAGAAATCCTTGCAGGTGAAAGCGCTGGGAATCTTATGGAGACATTGTTTAGCAGTGCAGAGACTCCACTGGGGGGGTCTCAGTTGCTGTGGTGGGAGCCCCTGACATAGTCCCCGGATTGCGGCTGTGAGATTGAGGTTTGCTCTGACTGCACCTCCAAACGCGGCTGTTAACTCCGTTTACCCACTCTTCATATTCACATGGCTACTGCTCTTATAAACCAGGGGCCTCTCCACTCACTCTTGCAAGAGTGTGGTTGGGCCAAACACAAGCCAGATTCACTAGTGGAAACACGTAGTTATCTGTAATGTTCCCAGATCCCAGACAATTTATTTGGGTAGGCTTACTAACAGTGGAACACTTCAGAATACCATAACCATTTTCAACAAAGACGCACGCACGCACACACAACAACAACACAATAGCTTTAAAGGTTAAACAAAAAAAGCTTTATAAAAAGAAATTACATTCAAGTTAAAGCAAACAAGGGAAACTGGTTCAGAGTTACAGAAAGTTGCTACTGAAAACAAAGGGTTAAAATAACACGCTCTAATCTCTCTCAAGTGGTTCCTTTCTCTAACACTCGCCTTCCAATCGAGTTCTTAGCAACATTCTTTCACAGTTTCATCTGAAATGGTTCCAGGACCAAAGTGAACCAAAAGCCTGTATCTTTCATGTTCTTTGATCAGCCCTATGTTAATTTAATTTATATATTTTTTGGCCAAAGATTTGCCTCCTGCCCAACATCCTGTTTGTTTTCCCTGCCTCTTGGGGCATACATAGCATAGTCCCATCTGTTTGTAGTTCCCCTTTTCTTCTATAGAATTATTTTGTTTGTCATGTGATTATTGATTTTTCCCTTCATGTTAGTTAAATATTTGAAATGCTGATGGACCCCACCCCCCAGCAGCTTCCTCCCAAGGGATTGCTGTCATATTAGGGTGGCCAGATATGCTAATTTTAGAGGACACATGAGAAATACAGGTTGCAGGGCTTCACTGGAGCTAATGCAGTCCTGCAACCTGCATTTCTCATAAGTGTCCTCTGTAATTTGCATCTCTGGCCTCCTGTATTCCTATCCTGCATTTGCTTCATATGTATGTATTTATTTCCACCATTTATATCCCGCTTCTCCTGCCTAGGCAGCTCGAGGTGGCTTACAAAAATTAAAATATTTAAAAATATACATAAAATATATCATTTATTTATCTCTACCATTTATAAAAATAATTTGTAAAAAAAACCTACCATATGTAGTTCTGACATTTTATATGTCGGAGGAAGGGCCTTTGTGTGGATAAAAATCTTTCCTACTCTCCCCAACAGAAGTTGGTCTGATGAAAGAGATCGTCTTTGCCTCTGGCTCAGAGCCCATTGAGAGAAGTTCCTAAGTTAGTTCCCTGTAATTAAGTTAAGCATGTGCACCTGCAACTTCTCGACCTTGTGAATGTACCCTAACCCTTGTCTCTCCCGATGTTCACCTCTCCCTTGTCTTCCCCTCCCTTGTCTTAGATTGTAAGCCCCGTAGGGGCAGGGACCTCTCCCCCCTCCCATCAGGCCTGTCATTTGGGACCAACGCAGCAACCATCCTCTCCCTAGACCAGGGTTGGGGAACCTTCTCCCTCCCAGGGGCCGCTTTGAAAATTAGTACAAGATCTGAGGGTTGCATGGAAGTTGGGGACAGGAAAAGAAGGATCCAGATCATGGATCTGTCCCCTGTCTGTGTGCACATGCCCTCCCCTGTGCTCCCCTGCCCTGAGCTCAGTCTTTCAGTACTTGAGGATAGGAACTGGATCCAGGAGACAGATCCAGGAATTGGAAAGGGGTCACATAAAAATTAGGTGCGGCTGCATGTGACCCCCACCCCACCCCCAAGCATGAGGTCCCTCACCCCTGCTGTAAGGAATTGGTCCCTAAGATATTCACCCTGCAAAATTACTCCTTGCTCTCTTGGGGGTGTGCGTGCCATAGAGTGGCGTGGTATTTACAATAATATGACCAAGTTTGCAGTCTCGTGAGGATGTTCTGCAATGTTGCAGCCGTGCTTGATGGTGTTTTGTGCTATCGCGACAGCGTCTGCGCTGTTGGGATGGGGACTGTCATGACAGCGTCTGCGCTGTTGGGATGGGGACTGTCGTGACGGCGACTGCGCTGTTGGGATGGGGACTGTCGTGACGGCGACTGCGCTGTTGGGAAGGGGACTGTCGTGACGGCGTCTGCGCTGTTGGGATGGGAACTGTCGTGATGGCGTCTGCGCTGTTGGGATGGGGACTGTCGTGATGGCGACTGCGCTGTTGGGATGGGGACTGTCGTGACGGCGACTGCGCTGTTGGGATGGGGACTGTCGTGACGGCGACTGCGCTGTTGGGAAGGGGACTGTCGTGACGGCGTCTGCGCTGTTGGGATGGGAACTGTCGTGATGGCGTCTGCGCTGTTGGGATGGGGACTGTCGTGACCGTGTTTGTGTACCTGGCCCAGGCTTTTGGCCCGGGGAACAGAGGGGCGGTTCATGGGGGAATCTTGACAGGTGATCTTAGAATGCTGCTGTTTAATAGTGGGTGACAGTTGGTGCTTTGGGACAGGAGGCGCTGAGGAAGATCATCACCACGCTGGCCGTGAAGAATGAGGAGATCCAGAACTTCATCTACGCTCTCAAGCAGATGCTGCAGAATGTGGAGGTACCGTGCAGCCCTGGAAGCCGCAGCCTCTCCTGTCCTGAAACGCTGGCGTCCTGGTGCCCCCTTCCTCTGCCACCCCCTTGTGAAGCGTTACCATGGCAATGCCCCCAACCCACCCACCCCCCAGCACTCCAGTTGCAGCCCTGATGTCACGGTGACCTTGTTGCCCCCAGTGTGGCCTTGGTGCATCTGTGCTCCCCCTTCCCCATTGTCCCCTGGTGGGGCCTTGGCACAATGTTTCCCTGGGGATGGAATCCATTGTTTGGGCGGGGGGGGGGACAAAACCCTTTTACGAGAGTTGTAAAACGATGCACATTGTGAGGCAGCTGCAGAGGAGCGAGGGAGCAGCTGAGGGTGGGGGACGGCCCTAGTTTCTCTCCCGCCCGCAGAGGTGGAAGTCTCATGGATTTAGAGGGGCACCAGAGTTTTCACCAGGCAGCAGGGGAGGACCTTGATGGGCCACCCACCCCCCCGGCATTCTTTGTTTATACCTCCCTGCCCCCTCCCAGGCCAATTCGAACAGGGTTCAGGAAGATCTGGAAGTTGAGTTCCACTCGCTCTACTCCCTGCTGGAGGAGCTGAAGGAGGGGATGCTCATGAAGATCAAGCAAGACCGAGCCAGTCGGACCTATGAGCTGCAGGTGAGATGCTCCAGCCTTCCCCTTTCCGAGCTGGGTCCCTGCCCCCCCCGCTCCGCCCCGCCCTCTGACACACACTTGTTCCACAGAACCAGCTGGCTGCCTGCACCAAGGCCCTGGAGAGCTCCGAGGAGCTGCTGGAGACGGCCAACCAGACGCTTGAGGGAGCCGAGAACAATGACTTCAACCAGGTAGGTGAGCCACTTAACCGAGCCAGGGCCAAGGCTCCTAGAATTGGGTGGGGAAATGGAAGGCAGGGGGAGCACTAGCCTCCACGGGAAAACAGCCCTGGAGCGGGAACTGAACCGGTGACCTTTGGTTCTTACCTGAGATTCTGCTGTTTGAGGGAAAGGACCTGGTTCTTAAAGGCCAGGCAACTAGCAGGGTTATGAAACAGTGTGGCCTGGCACCTGCCACTAGAGGGGGATGATGTGCCACGGCCTCTGCATGGCCAGGCGCTGCCACTAGAGGGGGACGGAGCGCCACGGCCTCTGCATAGCTCAGTGCTGCCACTAGAGGGGGACAGAGTGCCACGGCCACTGCGTGGCCCAGCGCTGCCACTAGAGGGGGACGGAGCGCCACGGCCTCTGCGTGGCCCAGCGCTGCCACTAGAGGGGGACGGAGCGCCACGGCCTCTGCGTGGCCCAGCGCTGCCACTAGAGGGGGGCGGAGCGCCATGGCCTCTGCATGGCCCAGCGCTGCCACTAGAGGGGGGTGGAGCGCCACGGCCTCTGTGTGGCCCATTGCCACTCCTAAAGGGGGACAGAGCACCATGGACTCTGTGTTGTCCGGTGTCACCGCTAGAAGAGCTGTGGGGAGAGAAAGCACACTAGGGGGAGAAAACCACCGTCTTGACCCCCCAGCCTAGCCGGACGCATCAGGGTTGCTTTCCCTTGTAACTGTGCTTTGCATAGGGGTAGCCACACGCACTGCACTTATCCCTAATCCTGCCTCAAACCCTATTAAGCTCCCCCACCCCCGCAATATCCTGCAGCAAGGAGTCCCGCAGGTTAACGCTGCCTTGCGTGACGTGGGGCAGGGGCACTGCAGGTCATTCAGACTGGCACCTACTCAAATATTGCGTTGGAGCCTTAAAGCAAAGCCGAGGGTGGCTGAAGTCCTAGTTGGAGCAGGCAGCTGGGACTCCTGGGTCCCCTTCTGGGCGGTGGGCGGAAGGTGTTTGTGGGTGGCTGAATGAGGGAGGAGGAAGACGGGACGCCTGGGTTCTATCCCCACCTTTGCCGCCGGCTTGCCGTGCCGCCATGCATGAGCCACTTCCCTCTCAGTTTCTCATTTATAAAAAGCCCACCTCGCCCCGGGGAGCGTGGTAGCGGGGGCTCTTGCAACACAGAGTCTTGTTCATTGCTGCCTCTTGCTTTGACTGCCCTGTCTGATTCTCTCTTGCTCGTTTCCTCTCCCCGCCCTCCTTTCTCTCTCTTCCCTTCTCTGCTTCGAAGGCTGCCAAGCAGATCAAAGATAGGTACGGTACCTGCTACCCCCTTGTCTCTCGCATCCCCCTAGTTACCCCACTGACTAACATAGCGTTGGGTAGCACTGACCTCCCCCCCCTTACTGTGTTGGGGCTGGCGAGGGGAGGGAGAGGGACAGGGGTGTCCTGCCCTATAAACCGGACCATCCTCTGCCTCGCTGTGTTTAGCTGAGAACATACCCCTTTGGCGGCGGGGGGCAGAGTGTTCGCATGGACAGTTGTCCATCGGGGGCACCTAGGCTTGTCACCTCCTCAGGTTCCACCTGAAAATTCTGGGTTAGTTTTATTTTATTTTTTTTCCACCCACGGCCTCTTAAGTTCTGAGGCAAGCCCCAGTTTCTTCAGGGTCAGCCTGGAGAATGGGGGCTTCCCCAGGCGGCAAGGGGCGGTCGTGGAGAAAAGAGGGCAGGCCGTAATGACCTTCCTACCCGCTTTCGAACCTGGCCTCGCCTCTACGGCGTGCTGGTGCGGCTGCCTCTTCCCCTCCAATATAAGTCCTGCCCTCCTTGGGTTTCCTACCCAAGGCTGATGGCAAACCTAGGGGTACCTGTCCCTTTTTATTAACCTCACTGCTGCTTTGCATGATGGGAGCATTTCCCGGGGTGCTATTCCATGCATGGTGGGAACTTCTCAGTGACCTTTCTGGGGCACCACAAAGGCCTGTGGCACGCCGTCTCACTGTGCCTGCGGAGTGGGTGGGTGGGCAAACGTAAATTCCTTGTGTTAACTGACCTCGGGGGGGAATTACTTCCTGAGACCAGAATCCCAGGCTCCTCCAAGGGTTAGCGCCTGACAGATAATCCCCTGTTCATGTGAACGTTCTCTCACAACCAGAGAGGAGGCCTCAGGACCTTCATAACCAGGTCCTCTGTTGATGGCCAAGTTCTACCCAGCATCCCCCTGGGCTTGATGAGGGCTGCCCTGTTTGGTGACTTTACCTAAAAAGGAGCCCATTTGATTCCTGTTCCCATACCACCCCCCACTTCCCCACTCCCAGTTTAACAATGGCCCCAGCGTTCCGGCTCTCGCTGAAGGCCAAGGTGAGCGACAATATGAGTCATCTGATGGTGGACTTTGCCCAGGAACGACGCATGCTGCAGTCCTTGAAATTCCTTCCAGGTAAAAGGCAGTCGCCATAGGGTGGGGGTGGAGGGGTCAGTTGGGTCTACTGGGCTGGTATGGGGGGACGCTTGGAGGTGGCCACATTGCTGAGAAGGCAACAAGGGTATTCTAGGTCATCTAGCTTCTTGACCACCTCCTCAAAGCTGGATCTGGTCTACGGGCCACCAGTTGGACAGCCCTGTTTTAGAACAAGACTGGACCGAGGGTTCATGGTCGGTGGCCAACAATAACGTGCTTCGCTGTGGATGGAGAGACGCTGGGCTTTTGGGGCCAGGATGAGAACGGGATGGGGTCACGCCATGTACTGGTTGAGGGAAGAGCGCGATTTGGAGAGGTTCCATCTGGGAGGGTGAAGGCTTCATGAGGGAGGGAGGGGGTCTTGGGGATCTGACTGGAGCTGTGAGGGATGTGGCTGGCTTGGTGGGGGTCTTGGCACGGCATGGGACAGGTTGGTGTTCTTTGTGAGGGCCATAGCTAGTGGGGATCTTGTGGGGAGGGGGTTCGTGAGGGCCATGCCTGACGGGGATGGAGTCTTGGGGGCACTCTCAGGAGGCAAGGTGGGAATCTCAATGTGACTGGGAGGTCTTTGGCTGGTGGGGGATGGTGTCTTTCTTGGAGGCACCATGAGGGGTAGGGTGAGGTTCTCAGTGGATCTGTGAGGACCATGGCTGGTTAGGTTCTTGGGGGTGGGGTCTCAGGAAGGAGGCTATGGGGACTGTGGCTGGCAGAGCGAGGAGGTCTAGGGACACTGTGTGTGAGGAGGGCTATGAAGAACATTGGCTAATGGGCATCTTGTGGAAATGATCTCATGAAGGGAAGCCATGATGGACATGGCTGATGGGGGAGATTGAGTTTTGGGGACACTATGAGGGACAAGGGGGGGATATTAGTAGGGCTGCGATTGGCAGGGGGTGAGGTCTTGGGGACTGTGATGGGCAAGTTAATGGTCTGAGTAGGTCCATGGTAGCTTTAGTTGATGGGAGGTGGGGCTCTGGAGGCACCGTGAGAGGCAAGGCTTGCGGAGGGTGAGGTCTTGGGGGCACTGGGAGGGGCCGGCAGGGGTCTCAGTGGGGCTGTGAGGACCGTGGCTGACAAGAAGCAAGGGTCTCTGGGGCTTGTGGGTCTCCTTACCTCCATCCCCTTGTTTCCCTCGCTCCTGCTTAGTCCCTAGCGCCCCCTAGATTGACATGGCCGAGTCACTGGTCGCTGATAACTGCGTGACGCTGGTCTGGAAAATGCCGGACGAGGACAGCAAGATCGACCACTACGTGCTGGAGTACCGCAAGACCAACTTCGAGGGGGCGCCTCGTGTCAAGGAAGACCAGCCCTGGATGGTCATCGAGGGCATCAAGCAGTCTGAATACACCCTATCAGGTGAGGGCAGCACGTCTGGGCAGATAGAGCCCTCTGACCCCAACCCCATACTGGGGCAATGGCTATTTGGGAGAGGGGTCAGAGAATGGCACATGGACCTCCCAGTGCCTCTGAACTCTCTTTTCCAGCAGGGGGTGCTGTCCGAGGGGTGTGTGTGTGTGCGTGCAGGGACTTTGGGGAACTCTGATCTATTCCAGCCCTGGCGTTTCCCCACAGAAGATGCTGGAGGGGGTGGGGAGCCAAAGGGTCAGGGATTCCTAGCTACTTGTCTCCCTAAGAGGTACCTTAGGGAGCGGGGCAGGAGCACTGGCCGTGGAGAATTCCCAACCACTCCAATCTGGGTTGTGGTGGAGCAGGGCAGAGTGTGGGATAGAGCTGTTGGCTGCAATGGGGGGATTGCCAGAGACTCCCGTTCCAGCCCCTCCCAGTAGGGGGTGCTGTTGGGAGTGGGGCAGGAGTGCCAGATGTGTATTGGGGGGGAATGACAGCAATTCCTATCCCAGCAGGGGGGCTGCAGGAGGCCTGGTTGTGAGGCGAGCTCCCTACTGTATTTGAAAGGGGGTTGGCAGACAACCACAGTCGTACGGTTTGGACAATTTTAGGGGAGGGGACAGATTTTATTTTTTACTCCTAGTCTTAACTGTTCAGTAACCTGGCTAGAAACTCTGGAAGGGGAGGGGGATTCTTCCGCTTGGAAAACTTTATTTAGATGTCTGTTATTTAAGGAGCGTTAACATTTGACACACAAAGGGGCGCTCAAACCCCCACCACTTCCTCTCCTCTCCCCCACCTCTCTGAAGTTGACATCTTTGGAGACAACACTAAGGAGTAGGACCGATGTCCTGGGTGTGGGAGGAACTTTTATCCTGTTCCGGCTTCTCCTAGCAGGGGGCGCTGTCGGGCACTGGTTGGGGGATGTTTAGCGTTGCTATAGATGCAAATCTTTCCGGGATACTTATGAAAAATAAAAACAGAAATTCTGAAAGATACATGTTGCACGGCCTGAAATCTTTCAGAATTTTTGTTTGTATTTTTCAGAAGTGTCCTGGAAAAAGTTATCTGCAAACTCCCAATTACTGTTACCAAGCCAAGAACGTGCACCTGAGTTCTCGCATCCTCGTGAATGTCGCATCCCTTGTCTCTCCCTCTGTTCCCCCTTCCCTGTCTCCCCTCCCCCCGTCTTTAGATTGTGAGCTCTCGGGCAGGGAACGTGTCTATCTTATTCTCTGTGAAGCACCAGGTACATTGCTGGCGCTGTATAAATGCTTATAATAATAATAATAATAATAAATAATAATCTATGGCAATCCTAAGGGTGTTTGTAATGGCTGGTGACTCTCCTCCCTGGCAGGGCTGAAGTTTGACATGAAGTACATGAATTTTCGCGTGAAGGCGTGCAACAAAGCAGTGTCCGGAGAATTCTCTGAGCCGGTAACCTTGGAAACCAGAGGTGCGTAATCTGGGGGTAATGGAAGGCTGTGCCAGGGGGATGGGGGTATTGCAAAATCTCCCCTCGCTCCCCACCCCTCCATCTTTAGGATTGCGCCTCCCTCCAGGAAATCTGGAGAGGGCGGGACCTTGACTGAGGGCAAAGCTGCCTTCCACCCCTTTCTGCTGTAATCTCACACCATGGCCACCCCCCCCCTCCCCCCTAATTTGTCTGGGTTAGTCATGGACGCCCCTAGGTGAGGCGTTACGGCGCTGCAGGAACCACCTGCCCCACAGGGCCCTAAAGACTATGGGGCCTGAGGCCTTGGCTTCGCTGGCTCCATCCTAAGCCTGGCTCTCCCTGTTACCCCCAAAGCTGGGCAGAATGAATGACTTGGAGGGCAGCAATTAAAGGCCTGTCGGGGTTGTCAACCCCGCTACCGCTGCCTGCGGGGATAGGGAATGGGAGGGGGATGAGATCATCAGGGGTCAGGGCTCCTGGGAAAGGGTCTGACCGAGCTCTGGGCTTCCATCTCTAGCCTTTATGTATCGCCTGGACACCGGCACGTGCCACCAGAACCTGAAGGTGGAAGACCTGAGTGTGGAATGGGACGCTATGGGGGGAAAGGTGCAGGACATCAAGGCCCGTGAGAAGGATGGGAAGGGTCGGACGGCGTCCCCAGTCAACTCCCCTGCCAGGTAACGCCCATTTCCTTCTGCCCCGTGGCTCCTTGCCTGGCGGTGAGGAGCTGGAGGATGGGGAGTAGACTCGGCCGGTACCACGGGTTTCACACCACGCAGCCGCCTAGGTTCAAGGTGCGGTGGACCTGAGGAGAAACCAAGGGAGTAGGCCTCACTCTCGCCTTCTGATTGGGAGTGTGAGGTTTAGGCCCAATCCTGGAGCAATCTTCAAGCACCCTCGTTCATTCTGAGGGGCAAGAGGGGGAGCCGTAGGTACAAGGATGCGCTCTTGGTGGCTCTGGTGGGAGAGGGGGGCTGAGCCTTGAAAGGGTCCCTAGAGATCCCCAGAGTGAATGGGTAGGGGGGTCTGGCTACAGCGCCTCTGTCTGTCCTGCCTTCCGTAGGTGCGTGCAGTCACCCAAGAGGATGCCGTCGGGACGCGGGGGCAGGGACCGCTTCACAGCCGAATCCTACACGGTGTTGGGTAAGAGTAGGGAGAGCGGGGAGGGAGGTGTCGTGGGTTTCCGTGGGACTGTGACTGACGGGCTCTGGGGGCGACTGTGGGATCCAGTCTCCTGCTTGGAGATGGAGGAGTCCAACTCGGGCCAGAAATATGGGCCCAGGCCCAACGCTGCCAGGCTTTTGTGAGCCCGGACCCAACGGGTCTGGGTGGTCTTGGCGCCCTTCTTTGACGACACCTTTTTGCTGGCCCCTTGGTGAGGTAAGGGGCGGGGCTGCATCCGAAAAGGCGGGGCTAAAGTGTTCCCCCTTCTAGTTCCAATGGGGCCACGCCCCCTGTGGTGCGCTGTGACATCACCAGGGAGGGCACAGTCACTAGCAAATGAGGAACCAGAACTTGAAGGGGCAGGTGGGCAGGATTAAAAGAACAAGGACAACGGGACTCGGGAGGCAGGGACCAAGGGCAGCCGGTGGAGGAAGCAGCCAATGGAAGATGCAGGCTGCGCCAGCCAATCAGAGCCCAAGTAAGTGGTGCAGGTGTTAACGGAGGAAGGAGACCGTAGCGCTACCCCGGTGCTACAACCTGCTCTTTGGTGGGAACGCAGGGCGTCGGACTCCTCGCTGGTGTAGGCTTGAGGCCGGGAGACCTTAGTCAGGATGAGCTGAGGAAGAGAGCAGACAGAGCTGGTTTGGTCCAAATTTCCCCGTAGCCCGGCCTGGTTATCTCTGAAGCAGCACCACTGACTGGAACCGCTTTGCGCCGGTGCCCCTTAAAGGTACAGCTCTCCGACAACCATGGGCAAGAGGCCCTAATAGGGAAAGTCTTAAGGGACCCCCAAGGGTGTTCCTAAACACCACCCCCACCCCCTATTTTCCCCCATCTCTCCCTGGTGCAGGCGACACTCTGATCGACAGCGGCGACCATTACTGGGAGGTGAAGTACGACCGGGACAGCAAGGCTTTTGGCGTGGGCGTGGCGTACCGGAGCCTGGGCAAGTTCGACCAGCTGGGCAAGACGTCGTCCTCGTGGTGCCTTCACCTCAATAACTGGCTGCAGGTCAGCTTCACCGCCAAGCACAACAACAAGGCCAAGATCCTGGATGTGCCTGTGCCAGACTGTATTGGCGTCTACTGCAACTTCCACGAAGGTGAGGCTCCCCCAGGGAGCCACGTTCCCAGCCCAATCACAGGGTCTGAAGAGTCCCCCACCCCCTACCCCCCAAGCCAAGGCAGAGCAACATGGGGCTTGGAGAACCCAGTTATGGTGGTGGCGGCGGCTGCTTTTATTGTTAATTATTTATAGCTGGGTTCTTGTGAATTTTGTGGAATTTTACATTTGCCCAAGTTGTCGCGGCAATTGCCCCACGGCACTCGAAGAGCACTCGGAGCTAGCCAGTGGGGACGCTAGCGGTGTGAGCCGGCCGGTGGGGGCAGAGGGGGGGGGGCTGGCGCTGCTAGAGTTTGTCATTGGTTCCCTGGGTTGCATCTGCTGAAGAGGCGCAGGCCATGACCCCAGTGGGAAGGGAAGAGCCCCCTCTCTGATAGGTTTGTGTGCTGGTTTTGTGAAGTTTTGTAACACCGAAGAAATTCAAGGTGGAGAGAACGCTATGCCGGGAAAGTCCTCGGCATTCGAAATTTGCGGGGTTGGGCTAAATTGCTTCATTTATCCCCCGGTTGGGAATTTATTCTGGATTTTCTCCTCGCAGAATTTGGGTTTCTTGGTTGCAGAATTTGGGCGCGGGAGGCAGGGACTGCAGAATAATCCAAGGCCCTGGATATACAGAGAGTGCCAGGGCCCAGAACAATCCATGAAGTAGAGATGGGTTCCTGCCCCAAGGGGCTTCCAATCAGCTGTCCTCCCTCCACTCCCAGAGTCTGCTGCTCCCTGAACTCTCTTTGCTCCTTCTCTTATGCTGCCCCCCCCCCCCC
>QEPC01008752.1:5164682-5181613 GCA_003113815.1 Sphenodon punctatus | reverse complement strand
CCCCCACTCCCGCCAGTGGAGCCCCAGACATGACCCTGCAGGCGGAGCCATGAGCATTTTATCTTTACCTGGGCCCCACACATTAAGGCCAGCCCTGCCTCAGCCCTATAGATCACTCCTTTCTACTTCTTGCACTATCTCATCCCCCCCGATTCCCCCTTGTAACTGTACTAAGCAGTAAGCACGTGCACCTGCGACTTTTCAGTTTCTTGACTGTGTCCCTGTCAGGAGCGTAGCTATCACAGGGACAGAAAGGACATTTGCCCTGGGGCTTGAGCTGGGTGGGGGAGCACAAATCCTGTTCTTGCAGCACGCAGTGCACGTGAGACCCATCCAGCGGGTGGCACAGGCTGGAGCAACCACAGGCAGTGCAGCTGCAGCCTCCGGGGCTCAGGCACAGCAAGTGGAGGGAGAGCTGTGGGGGAGGAAGGAGGGGAGAGGGTGGGACAGGGGAGAGGATGTTGATGGGACAGAGGGTGGGGTGGAATCCATTTCTTGCAACTGGGCTCATTCCTACCTAGCTACGTCCCTGATCCCTGTCTCTCCCTGCACGCATCCTAGATTGTAAGCCCCTTCAGGGCAGGGTCCTGTCTCTGTGATTGTGACTGTTCAGCACCAGGCACATTGCTGGTGCGATATAAATAACAGGGGTGGGGCTCTGGGCAAAATTTCAGTTTCGGTTTTGTATCGGTATCCGTTCTCACTATTGGTTCTTCTTCCGGTATCCGTTCTCTCGGTATCACATTTTTAACATTACGATTTTCCCCATTGACTTCAGTGGGGAAAACCGCAATGTTTAAAAATCCGATACAAAAATCAGGGCAAAAGATCCGATACAGCCAGTACCAAAAGGTCTGATTAATCCAATATAGCCATGATAGGGTTCTTTTAGTTCTTTCCAAAACCAGAAGTCCCATCCCTAATTTAAGAGGATTATTTAATAAATAAACTCAGCTGCAGCAAGGCTTCACTCCCTACCTGAGCTGGGGGAGCTCTCCTGCTCCTAGTCAGCTGTCTCGCCTACAGCAAGTTTCCCTGACCCACGCCGGTATGGCCGCTCGCTTGTAGCACCTGAGAATAGACCCTGATAGATACGGCCATAAAGCAGGAGGCAAGTGCGAAATACAGCAGCTCAGGTGGGTACTGCAGCTGGCGAGTGCGAAATACAGCAGCTCAGGTGGGTACTGCAGCTGGCTTCGTGCCCCGCTCTGACACCTTCCTACCTCTGCCCACAGGCTTCCTATCTTTCTACAATGCTCGAACCAAGCAGCTGCTCCACACGTTTAAAGCCAAATTTACCCATCCGGTCCTTCCTGCCTTCATGGTAAGGGGTCTGCTACAGCTTGGGCAAAGTGAAGTCTCTTCCCTATCGCGCCGGGGAGGGGCCATCTAGCAGTCTGGGGAGGCGGGGCTTCTGATGAGGGCTTGTCATCCAGCAGTCAGGGGGTGGGGCTTCTGGCTCAGGGGCAGGGCTTCCAGTTGTCAGGGGGCAGGGCTTCTGGCTCAGGGGCAGGGCTTCCAGTAGTCAGGGGGTGGAGCTTATGCTCCTGGCTGTAGCCTCACCAGAAGGTGGTTTCATGCGTGCACGCAAGTGGCCTTGTTCCTGTGGGTTTCTCTGGGGCTGTGGGGGCAGAGGAATCGGAGTCACTAGAAAGTGGGTTCCAAGGGGACCCTGGCCCCAGCTGTCCTTGCCTGGTCAGAGCTGGGGGTAGGGCTCACTCTGCCAATCCAGATCAGTCATTCACCAGTGTCTGGTGCTGGGAAATGGGCAGGGAGGGGCCGTCCCTTAAGCCCACTTTCCCAGCAGCAGGCGGTGCTGGGTGGAGGCACTCAGCACCCACCTGTCTTCCCCCTGCAGGTTTGGTGCGGCAGTTTCCACGTTTACTCCGGCCTGCAGGTGCCCAGCGCCGTCAAATGCCTCCAAAAGCGGAACAGCGCCAGCAGCAGCTCCAACACCAGCTTGACTTAAACACCCATGACACCCTCGCTCAGCAGGACTGGGGCTCCCCCGCCCCCCCCCCACTACTTCTGAGGTGACCAAGCCCCACACCCCTTTTAATGTTTCTTTTCTCCCCTTCGCTGGAAAGCCGGCCCCTCGAGTCACGGAAGCCACCTCTGCTGCCCCTTGTTGGCAGGACAGAGGAGTTGGTGGACGCTCTGAATGTATCGGACTTATTCCCAGAGATTGTAACACGCCTTCCCCTCGGCCTCCGAGAGACAAGGCCAACCGGACAGACACGGGCCAAAGGAGCGACCGCCTTTAAGGAACCCAGAAGCTGGGGGCGGGTCTCATATCCACTGGGTGTCTCTGAGTGGTGTTCTCTTTCTTTTTTTCCCTGGCAGTAAAATAACCTCCCCCTCGTGCTCTGCTCTTAAAGGTGGCACCAGGACGGCGGCCCTAGGTCCGCTTAGCCTCCGTCAACGACAGCTGCTTCTGGCCTTAATAAAATCTTAACTGTAGGTATTAATCCGGCCCTTTGTGCTGTGTGGGGAACTAGGGATGGGGTAGGAGTCTTTGCGGGAAGGGCCAGCAGGAGGGGCTGAGAGCCACTGGTGTCAGTGCATGAGGGTGGGGCAAATTTGCAGGGGAAAGTACCATCTTATTAGGTGCCAGAGCTGTATGCAGAGAGGGGCAAAAGCTGGATGGGGGGCAGGGGCAAGCGGATCCTATGCCCCTGCCCGTACTCTAGAGCAGTGGCAGGACTCCCCGGATCGACATTTCCTGCAACGTTTTGTCTTTGCTGTCTGGTGGGCCGCGGCGGGACAGGTTTGCTGGATTACAGTCAGGGCTCAAACTGCAGGGTCTTTTTGGCCAGCTCTGGGTTCGAATCCTACACGCTTAGAGCTAAAAGGGACCGCGAGAGTCCTCTAGTCCAACCCCCTGCTGAGAGGCAGGGTGACTACAACTGTAACATCCCCCGCCGACGGCTCTCCATCCTTTTTAAAAAAAAAAAAAAACACCACCAAAAACCTCCTACGATGAAACCTACTTTCCACATAGCTTGTTCCGTTGCTGAACAGTTATGGAGCCTGCTGGACAGCAGTGTATGAAGGCCTGGCAAACAGGGACAGGCAAACGGGTTAAATAACAAGTGGTGCGACATTGCAACTGCGATATGGATGAGCCCTAATTAGAATATTTGGGAGCAGTGGCTCACAGTAGACAATGGTAGGAAAAACTGAGGATGGGAAACTCTTATTTATTTGCATCATATTCAAAGTGTGTGTTCCCAAAAGGATCATGCACTGTACAAGTCCCATTTGAATGACAGACCTTCTAAAAACAGCCATGAAAGCAATAGACCAGACACCCCCAGAGGCCAGGGCTCTCTGACCCCCTCTAGTGGCAGCATTGGAGCACATGGAGCTTGTTCCCCCTCTAACGCCACACATGGGTGCCCAGCCCCAGCTTCCTTCCTACACACACACGCACACAACGTGCTTCAAATGCAGCTGTCTCTGGGCACTGCTTCGAACGGGCAATTGTGCATTTGGGGTAATGCCTCTGTAGGTCTCGGTCTCTCGGAGGGTCGCCAAGAGATTGGGGACGGGAGGTGTACGGTGGCCTGTACGGACCATAAGGAAAGGGTGGCTCAGGGGGAAGATGGTGAAATAGAATTCTTGGTCCTCCAGGGACCAGAGAGGCCTCCTTGAGTCTGTGCAGGGATTAGCCCCTGGTGCTTCCACTCTAATCGTAGCAGGGCCCCGTTGCGAAGATGTGGCTTTCAGAGAGCTCAGCGTTCAGGGGCTAAAGGCGCCTGGCTGATTAGCAGAGCCACACACCATGCTCTGCTTGGGAAGGGCCTAGCTCTCGCTCTCTCTCTCACCAAGGTTCCTTCCCAGCTCCCTGGGTGAATTTCAGGTTCCACTACAGGCCTGTCGGCCTCTTAACCCTCGCTAGGACTAGGCCCAGCTCGGTCAGAACGGCACTCGCAGACCCATTCTTGTCAGAGCAAGGGATGAAGAGGCAGCTGGGACACCCGGCCGGCACAGGCGCTGCGAGGTTAAACCTGCCCGCTTGTAGACCCAGCAGCTACAGAGCCGAGCCCTGGCCCCGGTGAAGGGTTTAGAGTCCTTTGAAACACGTCACAAAGTGCAAGCCTCGAAGGGCTGAGGCGATGAGACGGGCTCGAGAGCCTTAGTGAAGGTTGGCAGGAGCCTGGGAGGGGTTGGAGCTGGCAGACAGCAGCCAGTGACCCAGGAGGGGGCAGAAATCCTCAGCCCGTCAGTCTATCTGCAAGGTTCGGTTTTCAATAGCGGCTCTTCGCTGCTGGAGTTTCTTCTGCAGCTCCTCAGACATGTCTGTAAAGAGAGACAGGAGGATGGTGGGCTTGTTCCACCCACTAGACCTCACTCCCCTGCCAGAGCTGGGAATAGAACCCAGGAGTCCTGGGTCCCAGCCCCCTCACCCTAATCCACTAGACTCTGCTACCCTCCCAGCACTGAGAATAGAACCCAGGGGTCCTTGACTCCCCCACCTAACCTCCACTTTCTCCAACCCACTGAACCTCATTTCCCTTTTAGAGCGGAGAACAGAACCCAGAAGTGCTAGACCCACCTACCTTTCTGCCAACCCACTAGACCTCTCCTCCTTCTCAGAGCTGAGAAGGGAATCCTGGATTCGATGGCTGTTTTCAACAGACTGCTGGTTGAGGGTGTGTGTGGTTAGCAGATGAGTGCACACCCATCTCCACCCACGGAGGAACCTGCCTTTTTGCTGGTTGCTCCGTGTGGGTGGAGAGGGTGGAGGTGCATGAGTTGCGGGGCACGCACACCCACGTTCAAACAGAATGCTCCCACTTATCTCCACTGGGTAGAGATGAGCTGGAGCATCTCGTTTGAAAACGGCCATTGACTCATTCTAACCACTAGACCTCACTCCCTTTACCAGAGC
The DNA here is from genome assembly GCA_003113815.1 of Sphenodon punctatus. Taxonomy (NCBI): domain Eukaryota; kingdom Metazoa; phylum Chordata; class Lepidosauria; order Sphenodontia; family Sphenodontidae; genus Sphenodon; species Sphenodon punctatus. Next base: position 5,176,719 of record QEPC01008752.1, on the reverse strand, counting down.
TAAAGACAGAATCCAAGAGTCCTGGCTCCCACTCCTTCCCTTCTGCTCTAACCCACTAGACTCCACTCTCTTCTCAGAGAACCCATGAATCCTAGCTGCCAGCCCCTTTTCTCCACACTCTGTCATAAGACCCAACTCCTCCCCCAGAGAATCTAGGAGTCCTGGCTCCAAGCTCCACTCTAACCATGGGGGAAAATAGTGTTATGGATTCCTGGGGATGCGGGAATTCAATGTATTGCAGGTCCCCGTGAGCGCGCTTTCCTCACATAGGCCAAGCTACAGGCGAGTGTGATGCAGATTAGCTGCATCTGGGGCAATGACTGGCTCCTGGGGGAGGAACGTTGGCAATGGCTGAGGAGGGGGGGCGGTTGGTGGCAGTTAGAGGAGAAGCAGGGAACAATCGGAGCTGGGGACAGCTAGGCTGATCTGTCCTTCTCAAATTGTACCTTTCTGAAAATAAAAGAACGTCTTCATTACACTGCAAGTCTCCAGTGTCTCTCTATTGCTAGAGGGACATCATCTCAGGAAGGCCCCGAGCCTCCTCAAAGAGATCAGGAGGTGCGGGAGTAACAATACCAAGGTATTTAATTAGCGGCTTTAAAGACTGTGCAACCGATGACAAGGCGCGTCTACACACATCTAAACCCTGCCCGCGGCCATTTCCCAAGGCACATGATTTCCGGCCGTGAGCCTGTGCCGCTCATTTAAAAGCAGCCTGGGTCCTGGCTCCCAGCCCCTCCCTCTCCAACCCACTAGCCCCCACTCTCATCCCAGAGAACCCAGGAGTCCTGGCTCCCACCCACTCCCGCTCTAACCCACTAGCCCCCACTCTCATCCCAGAGCACCCAGGAGTCCTGGCTCCCAGCCCCTCCCTCTCTGTGCAGCATCTCTGGGAGCAGGACTTTGTGTATGGGGCGGGGGGGTCGGGGGCTTGTCAGGGCTCAGCCCTGGCAACTAAGGGGGAGCTGAGCCCCAGGAAGTGTCTCCAGTAGGAGTGAGCACCTCAAGATGTGAGACACTAGCAAAAGGCCATTTCAGGGTTTGAAACAGGATGGTTTCTTTGATTTTTGTTAATGACTTTCCTGCCCCGCCCCCTGCACTGCTCTGCATACAGATGAAATCACGAGAACGCCTGTTTTCAGCTGCTGAGAGGCAGGTTAGTCCAGTGGCTGGGTTGCTAGCTGGAGACGGGTTCATTTCCCCGCTCTGCCAAGCTCTGGGCTGGGAGATGTGGTTTCAGGGCCCCCAGAGGGCATGGTTTCAGGGGCAGACCTGGGCCCTGGCATTTATTTATCTACAAACTAAGTGCTGGGCTGGAGCTGCTCTTACCCGTGGAAAGGCCCCTGGGCCACATTGCCGGGCGGGGGGAGCCGCTGCCGTCTTGCCGCGGGTTGGAGCTGCTGCTGGCGGTGTTGCCGGGTAAAAACTTGGCGTAGCCTTTCGCATCTGGAGGAGGACGACGCCAATGCAGGGGGTTACCGGGAGCAGGTGTGAGCACACCCCGCAGCCGGGCCTGCTCCCAGTTCTGGCTTTAATGCACAGGAACCCCAGCCCAGCTTGACTCCCGTCACAGAAGGGTGGTTGGTCAAGGGCAGGGAGGGGAAACGGGTGGCGATTGCATGAGCTGTACCTGACTTGGGCAGCCTGCTGGCTGGTACTGGAGGCATCACGGCTGGGCTGTTTCCCAACCGCATCCCCCTTGAGGTGCCCGGCTTGCCTGGAGTCCACCCTGCCAAAGCCAAAAGGAGATGCAATCCATCCACGGGCAGTGCCAAGTGCATCCCCCATTGCATCCTGGTGCCCACCCACCCCTCTTCCCTAGGTCTAGGCTATCGATCGATCTGCGCTGGGCTGCCGCGTACCTCCTCAAGCCTCCTGGAATTTCCAGGCGCTCCCTGCTTTAAAGTCCCCGATTTGTCCCACGGATGATGGCTGTCTTCCCCCCACCCCTTCCTACAGACTCGGTTAGCAGGTTCCCACGGCCACCGCCAGACAGAGAACAAAAAGAGGGGTCTGTTAAATCGGGGAGGCCCTGGAAAAATCCAGGACGCTTGAAGGGCACGCTGGGCTGGGGAACCTTTTCCCTTCCAGGGGCCGTTTTGAAAGTTGGTACAAGCTCCGAGGGCCACGTAGATGTTGAGGGCAGGAGAGAAGGCTCCAGATCACGGATCTGTCCCTTCATCTCTGCTCCCTTCCCCCGAGCTCAGTTTTTCAGCGCTTGGGCCTACATAGGAACTGAATTCAGGGGAAGGGGAAAAGGGGGGGGGGGGGGGCAGAGCTAGGAACTGGAAAAGGGGCCACATGACAAACCAGCCACAGGTTGCATTTGGGCTCCTGAACCTGAGGTTCCCCACCGTCTCTCCGTCCACCCCCATCTACCCATCAAATCCATCCTATCAAGCGTCCTGCAGTATCGATTGATCCACAACCCACTGGGGGCCTCCCTCCTTGGAAGGTTTGCAAAGAACCGGCTGGACCAGCATGTGGGGGATGTTCTAGGTAGAGCATCCAGTTCTGGAGCTGGGGGGTGGAAGACCATCAAGAAGACCATCAAGCATTTCTGTTCGGAGTAGCGTTGCCCCCTCCCACCCAGAAACCTGGAGGGGGCGTGGCCACGTCAGAGAGGAGGCGAGGCAAATGGAGTGCCCCGCCCCCTTTCTGACATGACCCCGCCCCTATGGAGCATGGTGATATCATGCCCCTTACCACCACCCCCAGAAGCCCAAATTTATTGGGTTAACCACGGGCATCTGGAAGCAGATAAATCAGGGTTTCCCAGAGAGGTGGCAGCTCCAATTAGTGTGCGCGCGTGACGGGGAGCACGGCCCCCCCTCCCCCATGCCTCTTGCAGCTGGCACAATCGCTCCATTCTATGGCTGGGACAATGGCTTGTTTTCTCACCTCCCAGAGCCTTTGTCCTATTGATCTCGGCCACATCTGGAAGACACAAGAGCGCCAGGGAGTGGGGAAGAGAAGAGAGCACCCAATTCAGCGAGGACACTTTCCTGCCCCACCCCGCCCAGCATTTCCAGCAGCCAAACAAACAAGGACAGGGCCCGCCCCCTTCAGCCAGGAAGCTCCGCCCCTCAGTGAATAAGCTCCGCCCCATAGTGAATAAGCCCCGCCCCACCTGCACTTGCATACCCCTCCCAGCAAGCCAAGGGCACACAGAGGTGCTTCTCGGCATTCCATCCTCTCCCCAGTGTTCCCTCAAGGGCTTTAGGATCAGGGCCCACCGGTTTCCGTGAATCGGAAGGTGGGGCTTTTGGGGACCAACGTGGGCAAAACCACTATGGCCGTGTTCAACGGCAGATCACAGGGATTGACACAACCACCCTTGTGCAAGGGAAACAGCACCAAGGCTCCTGCTCTTACCCGCATCGTTCACATAGGTTTGCTCTTCCTGATCCTCCTCCTCCTCCTCATACACGTTCTCTGGCTCTGGGGACGGCGCAGGGGGTACGCTAGGAGACACAGCTGGGACAGGGGGTAGGGTCGTTGGCAGACGATGCCGATAGGGGGGTGGAAGCTTCACGCCGGCTACGAAACCTGCCGGGCAAACAGATGAGGTCAGGGTGGGGCAACGGGAGAGAAATCAGCCTTGTGAACTAGAGAGAAGCTTGCTCCAAACAGAGGGGTCGGAGAAGCTGCTCCCAGCTGCTACCAGCAGGAGGGGGCGGGATAAAAAAAATTATATAATAAATAAATAATTCAATTAAATCAGAGCAAGCCCAGGGGGGAGGAGGGACATGTAAATAATCAGTGGCCATGAAATTACAGGGGCGTGCCGCCAGACTGTGCCCCTAGGAGGATACCTAGGTGCACCCTGTGTGTCCATGCACACGAAGACTTGGATCTACTGTGTGTGAGAGAGAAGGGGCCTTGCATCACAGGCTGCGCACAGGCAAAGAATCTCTGTCTGTGAAGATACAGGGATGTGCGCGGACAGGCTGTGTGCGAGTGGGGAGGCATGGGAGCTTCTGCTGGGATACTTCACATTCACCTTAAGAAATGTGGGGAGAGACATCGGGTCGCTGCTATGGGGGGAGCACAGAGTGGGAGATCCCAGGTGGGACGGGCAGGGCACCGCTGTAGGAAGCTCGCAGCACCCTATCCCAGCTGGCTCAAAGCAGGTCTGGCTGCCCGGTGCCATCTGGGCCAGGCGGCCCGGGGGCCTGTGTCCTCTGCAACAGGTTTTGGGGGAGCAGGGCTGGGCTCTGCCAGGGCAGCAGCAGGGTCCCAGGGGGCAGTCACCTTTTGGGGCTGGCGCGGGGGCCTCTGTCGGCCAGGGGGGCATCGGCGCTAACCAGACACTCTCCCCGTTCTCCTTATCCGTCTCCATGAACTCTGTAAAACACAGCACAGGAAAAGGGGGCCTGAGACCACAGCGGAGCTAATGGGTGTGGGGTGTGGGGCGGTCAGCCAGAGAGCTAGATCAGAGACAGAGTCAAGGACATTCTTCCATGAAATGAGCAGCACCGGGCACATTGATGGCCCTGTATAAACACACTGATCGTAGTAACCAATGCTCAGCCACGCAGGAGAAGAAGCACATGCCCGTACACACTCAGCAGCACAAACCACACATACAGAAATGCGCCCCCATGTGCACAGGCCTTGTCGTGAGTGTCCCTCCCCCCCCCCCACCGGTCACTCACCAGCATGCACACCAGCAGCAAACGGTCCTCCTTACCTCCCAACCGACCGAGCCCCAGTCTCTCCCCCCACCCCTGCCCCAGTTATGTACACACGCAACCCTGATCCCCCTCACCCATTCCCACGTGCCCTTTGCCCCTACCCCTCCCAGCAGCGGGCACGCTGGCAGACCGACGGGCCGACAACCCACCTAGTGTCCCGGCGTAGCTCTCGTCCAGGCACAGAGGGACCAGGGCTTTGTTGGTGTTGGAGACGAAGTAGTCCACCACGCCGGCGAGGGAGGAGCAGCGATACTGGAAGTTGGAGAAAGAACGGCTCAAGCCCCTCTCGTGCGTAGGACAAACCTGAGCCTGCAGAGTCCTCCCGGGAGGAGCCTCCTCTAGCAGCACGCAGGGTGGAGAGGGGGAAGCAAGATTTGGGGGTGTCTCTGCTGGGAATGGGGACTACAAAAACACACACACACCCCGGCACTGATCCCTCAACGTTCCCTCTCCTCTGCCCACTGCCAGGGCCTGCTCTCTGCCCGCCCAGGGACCTCACGGCAGCACCCAGCAAGTGAGGAGGAGGAGGACAAGGGAGGGAGATGGGGGAGCAGAAGAGAAAGGGGGCCAGAGGCTGGGGGAGTGGAGGGGAAAGATGAAGGAGGGATTCGGGCACCTCACCACCTGCCGCTGCTGCCCTCCCCTGCAAAGATGCACCCTGTAATGACATGAGTGGAGGAGGACACTTCTGTGGGGAAGCTCACAGCAGCCAGGTCCCAGCTGGGATGAGCAGGGCACTGCTGGCGGGGATGCTCACAACACAATACCAGAAGTCATGGACGGGGGGGCGGCACTGCTGTGGGGAAGCTCACAGCAGCCAGGTCCCAGCTGGGAGAGGATGGCACTGCTGGAAGGGGGAGCGGGATGCTCACGGCAGCAGTGGCACAGGGCCCCTCCCTCGGAGGCTGCCGCAGGGCTATGCGCCTGGGCACCGGTGGGACATGCCTCGGGCCGGCCCTGGCTCACAACACTTAGTCCCAGAAGGGCACTGCCGGGGAAGCTTGCAGAGCCACGTCCCAGATTTGGCTGGAATACAAGTGGCCGATCGGTAAAACAGCTTGGGCGAAGGGGGGCATTTCTAGTGCCCCCCCCCCCAGACAGGAGGTTCTTTACTTTGGAACGGGAGGTTCTGGGTTCTAGCCTTGCTCTTGCGGTGCGGTTCCGGGGGAGCCGCGCTGCTAGGACACTCTGCCGGGAGGGTTCAGTCTCACTCACCGGCTGCTCTACGTCGACGATGTACTCCTGGCCCAGCTGGTTCACCCTGTAGTGCTTCAGAGCCACGTTGCTGCAACGGGGAACCAAGGGGGAAAAGAGAGAGCTTGCAGCCCAGCCCGAGTAGCTCACAGAGAATGCCGCTCCCGCCCCGCCCCGCCCCATTCATGGCTGCCCCCTGCCACAGTACCAGCAATCCCTGCTTGGCTTCCAGCTAGGGTGTCCAGCGATGCAAATGTTTCAGGAGAACGTATACAAATTCATGTTGCGGGGCCTGCATTGGCACCTAAGGCCCTCAATGCTTTGAGTTCCTCCACACCCACGTTCCCTGCCCTAATATCATTCCCACAGGGGGGGTCTCCTCACCCAAGGCTGATTCCTGGGAGCCTCAGGGCCAGCAATAATGAGCTCTTAGGAGCCCCCCACTTCTGCTGCTTTGGAGGGGCCCTGGGAACTATTCTCTGCCCACCACCACCATTGGGCAGAGGCAGAAGTAGCCCCACTGCTGCGTCTCATGGGGGGGGGTAGGGCCTCAGGGCCACTCGGGATGGAGTGGCACGAGAGCCAGCACGGTGTCGTGGATAAGGTGCTGGACAAAGACCTAGGAAGCCAGGGTTCGAATCCTGCCCTACCCACGAACTTGCTGGGCGGCTTTGGGCAAGTCTCCACCTCAGTTTCCCATCTGTAAAATGGGGGTGTGCGCCACTGCCTATGTTCCCCTCACCCATGTCCATCTTAGACTGTAAACTAGAGGTGGGACTCCAGGGGAATTATCGGGTATAGGATCTTCCGATATCAGATTTATTGGTATCGGAATATCGGATTTTTAACAGTGCCGATTTTCTCGGATCTTTAACATTGCAGCCATTGACTTCAACGGGCAAGGTTAAAAATCCGATATTCCGATACCGAGAATTATGGGTATTATCAGATTAATCAGATACCGGGCATTATTGGATTCATCCGATATCGATAGTCCCACCCCTACTGTAAGCCCACAGGGCAAGGACCAGTCTCTGAACAAATCTCAGGCAGCTTTGCTTTTGGTAAAGTGCCGTGTATGCTCAGTACCGCTATAGAAACGATCACTCTAGCAGCAGGGTTTCCACACACTCAACTCAGGCAGGGCGTCGGCACTTCCTTCAGGATCTGGCGCAACCACCCCAGCAACCCTGCCCTGGTCCCCGCCTGCCGCCAGCAATCCTGCCCCCCCCACTTGGGTGACCTCACCCACCAACCTGCCCTCCTCCGCCTCTACTCCCCCATCCCCTAGACCCTGCCGTTTCTAAGGGCGGCCCTGCCCTCACCCATTCACCACTTGGCGTGTGGTCACCGAGACGCTCTTGCCGTCGCCCCCCGGGCGCAGCAGCATGTTACCGCTGTCTTCGTTCTTCTCCAGAAGGACCTGGGCTTCCGTCCGGGAGACCTTGTAGAAACAGCTGGGAGAAGAGAAGGCTGCGTGTCAGAATCTCATCGCTGAGCGTGCCCCATGGGATGCCCGGCCCACTGCCCCGTTGCCACTCTGCCAGGGCGTGGGCTGGAGCAGCAGTGAGAGTGGGTTCCGCTGGGGACCTTCCACAGCTTTGCCCTAGCCATCTGGGGTAACAGCCCACTCGGACACCACCAGTTGCCTGTGTGACTTCTTAACCTGTGTGTGTAGGCCCGCATCCTAGAGCAACAGGGCCCTGGGGGCCACCAAACAGGGGACCCAGCCAGGACTGCACAACCCCCCCCAGACACCAGTCAGAGTGTGTTTGGCTTTACCCACGGAAACCACCCTCGGTTATTGCTAGGACTCTAGCCATTTCCTGGTAACAAAAGCATCGAGAGTCCCCCGAGATACGGCTCCCAAGTTGAACGCTGTTGGTCCCTCAACGCTGGACCCAAGTGCCCCTGTCGTGCCGCAGGGATGGGAACAAAAGATGCTGGGGGAGGGGAACAATGGCCTGTCCCCAAATGGCATGAAGTTGGATACTAGGCTGGATTTGCCAATGATCTGCCCTGATAGACTGTATTAGGAGCGGAGATTGTGGACTGGGTGGATCAATGGTCGCCTAAGTATGGTATGGAGGAGGAATACCAGACCGGATTCGCCCATGGTCTCTCTCAAGATGGCGGAAGGGATACTAGGCTGAACTGGTCCATGGTCTGCTGGGAAACAGCAGGAGCTGGGACACCACGAGTCTGGATTTGCCAATGATCTGCCTTGATAAACAGAAGGTGGGATAACAGCTTGGCTTGGCCAATGATCTGCCCCAAGATGTCAGGAGGTGGGACACCAGGCTGGGTGGACCAATGCTCTTCCCCCGATAGGTTTTGCGGTGGGACCATCAGGTTGGCTTGGCCAATGGCACATCCCAGGATGGCAGCTCTTCCGTTCTACGCCCCCCAGGAGAAGACCCAGTGTACAGACCACGGCCCTGGGTCTGTCGTCTGCCCAGGCCTAGAGTCACTCACTCTGGCATTTCCTCCTCTGCCGTATCAGGGGTGAGGGACGTCAATGCTGGGCCCAGCTTCGATCGGCGTTCCTGTTCTTTGTCGAGGGCTTCAGACATCATGTAGATGTGTCCGGGCAGCAGGGTCAGGCTGGAAGGGACCTTCAACTGAAGGAGGAGACACACGGTGGTCAGAGCACCTCCTGGTAGGGTACGGCCATGACCTGAAGGTGCCCAAGTTGGCTGGGGATCTCCAATGACTCTTCTTGAGACTGGGTTCTTAGTCCTATAAATGAGCCAGCAGGGTAGGGGGCAACCAAGTGCCACCCTAATCCCCATGTCCATCCCCACCACCTCCACACCACCACAAAGGGACAACATGGGAGGCCTGGCGTCTCCCATGCGACAGCGTGCTCCTGCCACCAGGGGGCAGGCTACCCTGCCAGTATTTCATCCGCCACAAGTCTTAATGCTTAGGACAGGCCCGCCGTGAGGGCCGTGAATGAGGTGGGGGCTGGTGGGTTCAGACTGGAGCCCAGGAGGGAAAGGGGACTCAGTGCAAGGGCCAGGGAGCAAGATGGCGCCTGTGCTGCAGAAATGGGATTGTTGCTCTTCTCTCATTTGGGACAAGATGGGGGTGGGGGGGTCAGGATTAATTATGGGAGGGCATAGAAAGACCCCCAAAGATATGGGGGCTCCAGCACTGCCAGGATCTACAGCGAGAGGACCCCTCAGGCCAAGGACTCATTGGATGGGCTCCTTCCTCCATAGCCCAATCAGCCCTGGGTAACAGGCATGTTTCCCCCCCACCCCAGTGAGGGGGACAGAGTGCAGGGCCCCCTCCCCTAGGAAGCATGACTGGAGGGGGATGTCCTGAGACATCTGGAGAGGAAAGTCCTGACTTGTGGGGGTCACAGAGGCATTATGGGTGTTGTCATGATGGGGGAGGGGAGTAAGAAGCAATGGAAGCGGAAGGGGCAGAAGTGATTGGGGGGGGGGGGGAGAGGAGAATAGGTGTCAATGCAGGCCCTGCAGCTTTGGAATTCCCTCCCGGTGGGGGCCCATTTGGCCCCTGACCTCCCGGCGTTCCGTAGGAGCTGTAGACCTGGCTGTTCCATCAGGCATTTGGCAACCCTAGAGGAGAAGCAGCGGTGACCCAGCAGGTGGACAGTTGGGGGAAGGGCAGTGTATTTGGGTGGGGGGGTGTAAGAGACAAGAGAAGAAGTCTCTCCCACCCCCACATTAACTCTACCTCTACCACGGTGAGGATGAACCCTTTCCACATCTCCCGCGACTCCAGGTTCTCGACCTGAAAGAGAAACACACACATCGCCGATGACAAAAACCAGCCCCCAGAGGCTACTCCCCCTGAGTGACAAACCCCCAAGGAGCACAGGGTGTTCCCAGAGGGGCGTCCCCACCCGCGTCAGCGAACACGGCGGCGGCGGTGGAGCAGGGAGACGGTACCTTTAGTTTCACCTCCCCGTTTCTCAGCTTCAGGCTGAACCTCAGTCCCTCACCGGCCGTGGCGCTCTCTTCAGTCAGGGACACAAAGTCAGTCAAGTCAATCGTCTCGACGTACTGGGGAGGAAGGGGACACGGCTCCAGAGATGGACCTGGTACAATCGGGGGAGCTTTCCCCTGCCTCAAAATCCTGAGGGGTGAATTCTCTCTCGGATTTTGGGCCGCTGTCGCAGCAACAAGGTTGATAGTTTGATTTTTTCCCAGGTCTACACTGACCAGGCGTCCCTTTATAACATACCCTGCAATATTTGACTAGGAAAAATAAGTACACATCGTCACCCCTAATTTGCATAAATTTGCATGCATTTATAAACATTTGTAATAGCCCATTGATTAACTTTGGGTCTGAGTTGAGAAAAAAAGATGTCTGTGTGAGAGGCTCTGTGTGTGCACATATGTTTGTACGTGCAGGACTGAGAATTCGAGTTAAAACTCAGCCTGTTAAGAAGTCAACATTCTCTAATGGGTGCATTGACTTTGGATCTAAAGTTTTAGTTTTAAAGACACTTGGAGGATCCCAGGTGGAAGCAGTGACTGTTCCTTTCAGCACTCTAAAGAATCAGCTCTCACAAACAGCCGTCGTTGGCGGGAAGGGAAGGGTAAAAATTAAAACAATAAATACTACTCCTTTTTTTTTAGTTTTCATCTCGATCTCAGGCACACACTTCCCCTTGCCTGGGAGTCCCCTGCCTTTATTCCTTGTTAGCAGTGCTTAACCCAGAGCTTGCTGACCCTCCAACTGCCCCAATTTCCCTGGGAATGTCATGGGTAAGAATAAACATTCCCTGGTGAGTCACTGCCCCGGCAAAACACGTCTCCTGTTCAACGTGTATATGCAGCCGCTCGGTGAGGTGATCAGAGAGTTCGGGGTGAGGTGTCATCAGTATGCGGATGACACACAACTGTCTCTCTCATTTTCGACCAACCCAGGCCCGGCTGTCTCTGTTTGGCGGCTGTGGGGGACTGGATGAAGGCTAACTGACTACGACTGAGTCCTGACAAGACGGAGGTGATGTTAGTGGGTAAGTCGGTGGAGTTAACGGCCCCGTCAATTGATGGGGTTTGTCCTCTGTTGACTTCCCAAGTACGGAACCTGGGGGTGCTCCTCGATGCGCAGCTCTGCCTGGGTCTCCAGGTGGCGGCTGTGGCGAGGAGCGCCTTCCGCCAGTTACATCTGGTGCGGCGGCTTCGGCCGCTGGTTTCGGTTCCGGATCTGACCACGATCAGCCATGTTTTTATCACCTCTCGGTTAGACGACTGTAACGCGCTCTACGTGGAGCTACCTATGGTGACGGCTCGGAAGCTGCAACTGGTGCAGAATGCGGCGGCCCGGCTCTTGGTGGGGCCGAGACCTGATCCTGCTAATGACTCTCTGGGCTGGGGCCATGTCAACCTCGCCTCCAGGTTAGGCAATGGGCTATCTTAAATGCAAAACCATTTATATAAGTTATGTTAATTTATACCTATCGATGCAAATTGGGATAATGGGGCGGAGCATGGGTGTCCTACTTCGAGCTTTCAGAAATCAGGTCACCTTACCCCAAGTCAGAAATGCCGGCGCATGGTGACCTGGCTGACGGTTGAAATTATTTGGCTGGGTCTCGGCCCTGCACGTCCCTGGTGCTAGTCCCACCACTGCGCACCTTCCAACATTTCCATCCGCTTGAGGGACAAGCCCCACCCCCTTGGACAGTAAGCTCCGCCCCTTCATGGATAAGCTCCGCCCCTTCATGGATAAGCTCCGCCCCTTCATGCCTCCCAGCATTCCAAGAGCATAAAGAGGAAGAGACGGTCTCCGGCTTCTCATTCCCCCTTAGTTTCTGGTCATTCCATCCTCTCCCCATTGGCCTCTCAAGGGTTTTTCCTGGGAGGCAACTAGGAAAGAGGTGCCGGGGGCTTGAATCCCGGTCTTTTGGTCTCTCTCCAGAAAGAGGGACTTTGGGTGCCCAACTCCATTGCCCCTCTTTCAGGGGGATCAAAGAGGCACTGTCCCCTCCCAAGTGGGGACAGCTGGGAATTATGCCACAAACGGTCCCTGCTTGGCACGACAGGCCAAGGAACCAAAAGGCCACCAAGGAAGGGTCACCTGGCTGTTAAGGTGGCCCCCTGGAATGGCTAGCTGGTCTCTTCAGAAGAGCGTACTCGTGGATGGATGAGGTGGAGGGAAAA